>LR749508.1:1561907-1646467 GCA_902729485.2 Mus minutoides
CTCTTTTCGTGTACCTTAATAGACTTTTCATTTGTATTTTCTCAGCATGGTGCTCTTTATGGGTGGGGTGGGAGGAGGAGGGCAAAGGCGACTTTAGACTAATTTGACCTTCATACTTCCTTGTGAGATCTGTTGTGAGAACACTGTAAAAGCTACTCTCTTAGGCATGTAGAGCTGGTCTGGAGAGGAGCCTTGCTTCTTGGGTGGTTCTAATACTAATTAATTAATTAATTAATGATAATTAATCATTAATTATCCCATTTGCATTATGGCACCTCTTCTGATTCCTGTGTCTCCAGTAGACCTTAGCCTTCAGGCCAAGGTTTTTTTTTTTTTTTTTGTCTCTTTTGAACGTTCACGATGGGCCTCTCAACCTTCTTTCTGTCTATTTTTCTCATGGTAATCCCAACGATGTGGATATCGTTGGCAGTGCAATTCAATATATTCATGTTGTGGCATGATGACAGCTGCTGCGGAGCAGCCGTCCGTGACCTTCCGGGTCCCAAAAAAACTCCTAATTTCTGGGTGTCACCGGTCCACGAGCCTGCCTCGTTCAGTCTGGAACCGAAAGGTATCCACTTCTTTCATAGCTTTTCTTTGCCTACAGGTGAGGTTAAGTCAGACTGCTTCCTTCGGTAATGGGGCTGCGGCTGCTACTGTTGCAATGCGACCATGATGCTATCTTCCCTCACAGGTATTTACTCTATCCTTAGGATGACAGTAGTACAGGGGCGCTGTCCACTTCCGCTTTGAAATGGAACCTGTCCTTCTTCTCATGTGAAGCCACCATCTTCAGCTGTAGAGTAGTCTTTCTTTTTATTCTGGCAAACTTAAGGGTTTGCCTCAAATATCTTTACTGACCATACACACTGAAGACCAGTGTGCCTCAAAAGTCCTGCTTGGGAACTCTGTGGGTGGGGTGGGAGGAGGAGGGCAACGGGGACTTTAGATTAATTTGACCCGCATACTTCCTTGTGAGATCTGTTGTGAGAATACTGTAAAAGCTACTCTCTTAGGTATGTAGGGCTGGTCTGGAGAGGAACCTTGCTTCATGGATGGTGCTGGGACTTTGGTCCCAATACTAATCATCATTTATTATTCCATTTGCATTATGGCATCTCTTTAGAGGAAAGTCTTTGCAAAGCTAGCCAAGCAGGGTCAGACAGCTTCATAAAGTTGAGGATGACACAGGAAGTCTGTCTGTTAAGAATGACTTGAGCCTCACTGTTGCTTTTTTCATTACTCCCTGCTCCCATTTCCTGGTTCTCTCTCCAGGACTTGTCTCTGCTAACTTGTGATTGCCAGGGTGTCTGTCACCTTTGCCAGATAACTCCTTAGCTTTCCCTCCTGCTGGCTTAGTGCTCAGGGTTTTTACATGACCAAAGAACTCATCATTCATCTAGTGGATTGCTGGCTTCACAAACCATGTTTGCTCATTTCTAACATTCTTTGTCAATATGAGTTTATGCTTTTCAAACAATACAGATTAATGGGCTTTTGGTAAAAAAAAAAATCCAAAAATATTTTCATCTATCACCAGTGTTTGGACACTAAGAGTCTCTCAATTAAAATAGAGCAATTTCTGCTTTAAAAGAGCAGGAGGTCTGGTTTTTGTTTTTTTTTTTTTTTTTTTTTTTTTTTTTTTTTTTTTGGTTGTTTTGTTTTGTGTTAATTTTATATTCACAAACACAGCTATTCCTTCCAAAGGCAGACCTGGTCGACAAGAACAACCTTCCAATTCACATCCCCTACTGTGCTAGAACCAAGCCTCAATCACATCACCCCTTAAGCTCCAGTTATAACCTAAACCTTCAGCACACAGCCATTGGTTGTAAAAATAAGATCTTAGAGGATCTTTTCCTGTCTGGATTCTCTTTTGGAACTCCCGCTTGACCTCTTTTAATAAGTAGTTCATTTATTTGTTTATTTTTACTCTATGAACATTGGTGTTTTGCCACTATGTATGTCTGTGTGAGGTTGTCAGATCTTGGAGTTACAGATAGATTTGAGCTGTCATGTAGGTGCTTGGAATCGAACATGGGTCCTCTGGAAGAGCAGCTTAACCACGGAGCAATCTCTCTATCCCCTTAACTTTATTTTGTAATTTTGGGTTTTTTTTTTTTTTTTTTGGTTTTTCGAGACAGGGTTTCTCTGTATAGCCTTGACTGTCCTGGAACTCACTTTGGAGACCAGGCTGGCCTGGAACTCAGAAATCCGCCAAAGGCTTGTGCCACCACGCCCAGCTAATTTCATTTTTTCTTTTCCCACTAATTGTCAGTGCTCACATGGGATTTGAAAGGTGAGAGAGAAGGAGAGGATCATTATTGCATCTCCTGCAATGCTTGGCATAGTGGTCAAATGTGTGGCCTTCACCTGAAGAGCGATTTCACAAGGCTTCAAGGCACAGTCCTGATAATAACTAACCTCTGTGCTCCAGGCAGCTCTGATTGCCTTCAGCGTTTTCTGTGGTGACTGCAAATTTCAGAATCTCAGAGCTAGTAGCAAACCCTGAGGGCCAGAGCCTGTTTCTCTGACCTCTATGCCTCAAGCATGTCGGACAGTGTGTTAAACATTGCAATTCCTGTATTAGTAATCCCTCTGAAATACCAAAGAGAGAAAATTCAAATCTTGGGTATGTATCCACTGATTCGAGAGACGAGCTGATCCACTACTGGGGCTTTAGAGGGCACCTTTGCCAAGTTCCAAGCACAGATCTTGTTATTCATTTTTTTTGTCAGGGCTTATGGGCTTGGCTGCCTGTCCTGACAGCATGAGTTTGAAATAGAAGCTTCTCGCTGTGAGTTGAAGTTAACATCTACTAACCCAGGTATCCTGCTTCACACAGAATGCAGAAGGAATCCAAAAGGCAAATGTAAATTACTGAGGAATGCTTTTATTTTCCAAAGGAATCAAGGGATATGATTATAGTCAAATTCTGGAGGTAAATGAATAGATGAAAGCATTTTGTACTTTTTCAGACATTAAATTTATATTAATGGGCAGCTTTTAAATGGTCTTGCTACCAGAACTCTATTTCCATGGATCCCAGCCTATCTAATTTAAATTTATTATTGACCACACTGTCACCCTATGAAAAATGAGAAAACAATTTGTTTGGCCTCCTTTCCTGCAAAAAACCTTGATTGGATTTTTGTATTTGTTGCAGAAAATTCTCTTTCATATCGAATATGCTAACAAATTTCTTATGGTCCAGGCCATTGTTTTCAGTTCTGTTTATTTCTGTCTTAACAGCCACTTTGGACTGTAAGCTTATGAATGTAATAATATGGATAACCTTGTCACATCCATTTTCTCTGAAATATACATAATTAATAAGTTCAGTTGTATCTCTCAAGGTCAGATAATTGGAGATTTTAGGTTCAAATCAGTATAACCCAAGCAAAGTATTCTTTGGTTCCTATTTGTCTTATGGAAACTGTTAGTATACTATAAAGTAATTTTTGCATTGGCCAAGTAGATTCTCTACTGATATCTTTAAAATCCAGTGTTATAGAGGCCCCTCACATAGAAAAACTAGATTACATTGTGACATTTTCTCTTAGTGATATCTAACCTATTTCATTTTATATTTAATTTAATTTTTATGTTTGTACCTTACCCACTCAATAAAAAAGATTGGAAGATTTGTTTTTTCAATTTGACACAGCTAGAGTCATCAAGAGGAAGGGACTTCAATTGAGGAAATGCTTATTCAGAAGATCAGCCTGTAGTCAAGTCTGAGGAACTTTTTTTTTTTTTTTTTTTTTTTTTTTTTTTTTTTTTTTTTTTTTTTTTTTTTTTTTTTTTTTTTTTTTTTTTTTTTTTTTTTTTTTTTTTTTTTTGATTAATGATTGATGTGGGAGGGCCCAGATTCCCATGGGATGTGTCAATTCTGAACTTGTGGTTCTGAGGTGTAGAAGAAAGCAAATTGAACAAACTAGGAGTACCAAGCTAGTAGACAGCACTTCTCCGTGAACCCTGCTTCAGTTCCCGTACCACTTCAGTTGTATAAGATGACATAAGCCCTTTCTTCTCCAAGTTGCTATTGGCAATTTGATGTTTCATCACAGCAATAGAAATCTAATCACCATAGAAACTAAGAAAACATTTACGTAATTAATTGTAAAGTAAGAGAAGCTTAGCTTGAGAGGAACAGAACAAGTGATGTCTCTGGGGACCCCAGATTGTTTTCTTTGAGTGAAAGAGAGAGAGAGAAACCCTGATCTTTGTGTTGAGAAACAAAAACTTTAACTATTTTGTGACCTACCAGATTTTTGACAGATCATGCAAAAGCATGTAGTGAAAGGGGAAAAATCCTGTTTAATGAATGGCGCTGATAATATCGGCTATTCACCTGCCACGAATGAAATCAGATCCATATCTCTCATCTTATAAAAATGTTTCCATTAAATCCTTTTCCTTGGGTCTCGGGAGCCCTGTAGAAGAACACTTCCTGGTTGAAAGAATGTAAGCCAGACATGATGGGACTTACCAAAGAAACAAGGCCTTCTACACCCAACTGGACACATAGGAACTCAACAGAAAGCGAGGCAGCAGGCAAAGGCCTTGCAAGGATCTGAACCAGAAGAGGACGCATGTCTCAGTCCCCAGCCCAGATGCTATTTCCAATTGATAACCCTTTAGAAATGAAAATTCAGGGTTCTCCAAGAGGGTCTCATGGAGGAAACAAACTACTCCTAACAGTGGGGTGGGCTGCATGCCCAGCAGGAGATGGCCTATAAGATGGCCTACAAGATGGCCTACAAAACATGAACTCAGTGGAATCTTTGGAAGTTCTTTGTCTCATAATATGGTTCTGTGGCTTTTTCTTTTTCCCTTTTACTTTTCTAAAAGTTTGATCTTTTTTCTTTATTTTCTCTGTTTTTAATCCAATAAGTCTTGGGTATATGCACACGGATACATTTATTTAGTTATTACTATTAATTTATTTTGCATTCCAATCACAGTTTCCCCTCCTTCCTCTTCTGCTAGTCTCTTCTTCTACCTCCCCCCGCCATCCACTCCCCCTTGTTTTTATTTATCAAAGGGCAGGCCTTCCATGTGTATCAACCAAACAAACATGTAACAAGTTGCGGTAAGACTAGGCACCTCCCCTCTTATTAAAGCTGTACAAGGCAGCCCAGTTTGAGGCTAAGGGTTTGGGTCTTTATTATGACTTCCGGTTTAGTGTTTTTATGGGTTTCCCAAGTGTGACAACGAGTGAGTGTCTGCATCTCTATCAGTTTCTTGTAACTTTTATTTTATGCTTTTTCCAAAATAGTATTTTTATTGATTCTTTGGCAATTTCACCTCACACACCTCCACCTCGCTCATCTTCCAGTCCTTCTTTGTCTACTCCCCTGCCCTCATAACTCCTCCCCCAACAACAAATAAAAAGAAAAACAAGAAAAAAAGTCCAATTTGTTTTGCTCATACACTCACTGGAGCGTGTTGTCAACTCCCAGTGGCCCGCTCCCTAAAGAAAACAGTCCTTTTCTGACTATATCCCTACCAGAAGCCATCAACTGTGGAGAGTTACACTTTAGCATCCTTACCACAATTTTTAAAAGTTTTCTTTGATGACTCCTTTTTAAGGCTGCTCCTTTTGGGGTAGGGGTAGGGATTAAGAGTTGTCACAGAAGCCTTCCATGACCCTCTTTCTCAACTGTGCCTCTGTAATCATCAATATCATTGCCAAAGTACCTTCCTTTCTCTTAACAGTCAACAGGAGCTTAGATCATGTACTTTCTCATGGCTTCTGGAACAGTACAGACCATGACCACATCTCCCATCCACAGTAGGACCACAAACCCAGACAAGATCCTAGTAGGCTACCTGGATCCTGGACATCTGCATAGCTTCAGGCTACATCATGGACCATCCTTGTTGTGTTTGGTGGTTAACCGAGGCCACAAACATCAAACAAATCCTGGCTACAGTAGCATCATGATCCTACACATGGCCTTTGGTGGCAATAATACTGAATGCTTTATGAATTTGTATATCATCCTTGTGCAAGGTTGAGCATGCTAATCTCTGTGTCATTCCAATCTTAGTATGTGTGCTGCTGTGGCTAGTACTTTGTGTCTTTTCTTGAGCTCTTTTCCTTCTGCTTGTTTGGTTTGACATATTTATTTTATTTTACTCCCATAGAAGCCTATTTCTTTTCTAATGAGAGACAGAAAGAGGGTAGATCAGGATGGGAAGGGAGGTGGGAAAGAACTTGGAGGGGTAGAGGGAAAGAAATGAACCTGTAGCCAGGATATATTTTATGAAAAAAAAGTTTACATAAAAAGAAAAAAATTACAAAAAAACCCTGCTGAAATGCTGAAGCTGCCAGCACAAGATATATAAATAGGCTTTAAGGTATCATTGTAGGGTGGAAGTTGCCCAATAAAACTTCAATAGCACAGGGACTTCCTGTGAATTAACAGAGGAACATACAAAAATTAAACATTTTTCAGAGCAAACAGACAGTTCACAGAATGAGAGAAAATCCTTATAAGCTGAGTTTTACTTTTGGGGCTCATATCCGGAATTTCCGAAGCATTGCAAATTTTAAGCACAAAGGAAACAAAATTTCCAATCAACAATTTGGTAGTTAGACCAAAGAATGACCAGAAAATTCTCAAAAGATGAAATGTACATGGTCTACATCTTTTTTTTTCAAAAGTATTCAACATCTTTACTAATTAAAAAAAATATATGTATTAAGCTACTTTGTCCCTCCAATAAGAAAAGCTATTCTATTGTGCCTCCAATAAGAACAGCTACCATCAATTAGTACAACATTAATAAATTTTGGAGAGGATGTGAGAAAAGAAGAACCATTGTTTACTACTAGTGGGAGTAAAGATTGATCGAGCCATTATGGGAATCAGTTTTGAGATTTACACACACACCACCACCACCACCACCACCACCACCACCACCACCACCACCACCACCACGTAACCTAGCAATACCACTCATGGGCACAAATCTAGAAGAGATCCCATAGTTTACCACAGGGCTATTTACATATCCACTCCCTTTGTTATTACAATAGCAAGGGAATGGAGGCAACCTACATCTCCATCAACCCATGAATAGAAAATGAAAATGTATTAATATGAGAAAATGCATTTTACTTATTGCTTTAGTTAGCCTTCTTTGTGCAAGTTGGTCTTCTTTCCATTCTATTAATCAGTTGTGCAGTAGGAATTGACATGGTTAGCCACAGAAGAAATTTGTCACATTGGTTCAGTTAGAAAAGGTTAATTAAAAAAAAAAATCATTTTGAGGAGTGGATTTGGGAACTTAAAATTTTCATTGTTTTCCTTCTGTTTAAAGCTATATGAGCTTATTTTACTACAGTCTAACTGAACATGCAAATTGGTTTGATATATGTAAAATATAGCTTTCAGAAAGAAAATAAATGATAGAAGGAAATAAGTAGAAAATTAATAAATCTAATTCTGTGATCTTGGCCAAACTTCTGGACCCCCATATTCACATCTAATTAAATGCATCCAAACTTTAACCATCTTAGCGAGTGAGTGTGGTCTATGGAAGAACCTCAATAGAAGACTCTTCCCTCAGGACCCCTTCGATAAATCTTTGGAACCCCAGGCTGCATAGACTTGTGGTCAGTTCTGAGAAATTTGGCCGGCAGAGCAGCGATCCCCATATGTTTGTTTCTGAACCAGTCTCAGACACCCTGGCTATGCTGCTGTGGAGCCAGCCACTTCTTACACTAGCAAGGACATGTTCTTCACGTGGGGCTGCTGTATCTTCAGCAATTCTGATGTTTTCAAAGTACTGCATCTTTCTGTTACCCAGGGGACAGAACTTCCCAGGGGATAGGCTTAGGGAAGATCAAACTTACTGCTATCACATGGAATGGATGGAGAATCTTCATCTTCCAGCTTATTGCTCCAATGGACGACATGTCCCTTCAAGGGTATCTTCTCTTCATCCCTAACTCCAACGAACCATGCTAGGTGTCAGATAAGCTCTTATTCCAACGGGAATACCACTGACATTCTTCCCCTCAAGCATCTGGATTATATCCAAAGTCAGGAGTGCAGCATAGAATATACTGAGACATCTGTGAAGGGTTATCTCAGATCACAGGGAAGACCGAAAGGGGGCAGTGTTGTCTAGTCTCACACTCCAGACTAACTCTCTAAAGGAAGGTAGCCCCAAACATTTTGCTGAAAGTTCAGGTAAATTTCAAAATCTAAATGAAATGTTAAGATAACCTGTAACTTCTGGCTTTTCCACCCATATCTCAGTACTGGAATAATGACATGGAGGCTTAAATTCATTTAAAAATGTCTAGGCCATAAACTAAACTTGAACTTATTATCTGACTAACTCATAACTTACATAAGTTGTTTGTTCTATTTCTGTGTCTGTCACAAGGCTAGTTACCATTCCTCAGGTTCATGCCGTTCACTTCCTTAGAGTCCAGTGCAAATCTCCCACCTCTGACTTTCTCCCAGAGTTTCAATCTCTCTGCTGATGTCCCACCTTCTAATCCTTCCTCAGCTTACTGGCCATCAGCTTTTTATTGACAGGTGATGTTTACACACACGACACAAAACATTTTTACCAGAAGCAGAGGTTTTTTTTTTTTTTTTTCATAAATACCTTCTACATTCTATTTTATATATTGACTTATTTAATTTCATGTGTCCCAGATAAGCCAGGGAAGTTTCATTATTCAGTGGAATTTAGACAGAATTGATGCATATCTTCACAATTCCATGACTGTGGAATGAGTCATTTGTATTAAGAGCTCATTGTTTCCTCTAGCTGAGGCCTCTGGAATTTTGCATGCTGACTCTGTACCAATCAAATTAGCTTGTCCTTGTTTGTTTTACAAATTTGCATAAGAAATCTATCACTTTCATCCAAAATCTTTCAGGGAATTCACACAGAGGGATTAACTTATTGTTACTGCAAATTTTGAAGAGTTTCCTGTATCCCTAGAGTCCCACATATTACCCGGGAAAGTGGAGCCTCTCTTGAGGTTCTCAGCCATTAATAAGACAATTTAAGAACAGATTCAAATGGAAGTGGAGGATAATTTTGTTACAGCTTAAAAATGTGGGCAATCTCTAATTCTTTGTAGCTTCCCAGAAGAGGTAAATGGAGAGAAAAGATCTCGTGAGGTTCACAGTCACATGGCAGCCAAGTGGCCATGTGGCTGGGCTAAAACATTTGGAGAAAGAAAGGAAAGACCCAAAGGACCAGAGAAGGCATACTTAGGTTCTGGAAGCATCTGAAAAGAAAATAAAGAGAAGAAAGGAAACATTCAGCCTTTCTGAGTCAGGATTCAGAAAGGAGGCCGACTTAACAGAACCTCCTACAGCTCTGTAGCAACTGCGTAGAGAGCAGGCATTCTGGGAAGATAAAGACATTACCTTATTAAGGGATAGTTATTTCCCCTACCACTCTGGCATGGCTGATGGTGAGTCTGCTTTCCTGGGGAGTGGTCCCCTATCCAAGTAGTTGACCTACCCAACTGAAATAGTAGGTGTCTATCCTTGACAATAGAAAATGCTTTCCTTTCATAGGACTTTAGAACTACTGTAGTGTTTTCTTTTCCTCTTCATTATGTGCATCTCCTTAGTCCTGATGTTTATGTCCTTGAGAAGAACTGAGTTCCTCCTTTGGTTTCTCAAAAAAAAAAAAAATGTCTAGAGTGTACCTATTTCTTGGGATTCCTACTTAAGCTACTTATTCATAAGGACCACGAGTGTCGCTTCTAAAAGTCCAACTAGGTAGGACAGTCTTTGTGTGTGAACTCTTTGTCAATCGAATGTGTATAATTCAGGAACTTTGAGCATATGCAAAAAGGCTCTTATACTCATCAGAATTTCATAGGGTTGTTCTCGGCAGTTACATGTGGAGTGGGTTAATTATGAACCAGAGCCTGGAAAAGTTTAGCACACTGAGATATCAGAAATATCTCAAATGAATATTAATGTTTTGAAATGTCTATGTAATTGAAATCAATTTAGATGTAAAATAATGTGAAGATGGTAATGCAATGGCAGAGCCCCACAGATAAATATGTCAAAACACATCAGAATTTCCAAGGCTGTGGTGGAACCTGCATTGCAAGCAAGCTGCTAGGTAGGTCTATCGGGCTCCATTTTTTTTTTTTTTTGTTCTTTCTATTTTTCTTTTGAGTTTTCTTATTTGCATCTCTAATGAGAAAATTTGGGGTCTGGAGCTGCTGATTTTTCTTGGAAACAGCACTCTCATTTTTAGCTTCATTTAACATTGACTGACATATAGTTAGGCCCAGGTTTCTGCTTGAGAGTCTGTAGATATACTTTAGTTTTGAAGTAAGTAATTTGTATCAGTCAGGTGAATACTTCATGCTGTTCTTTCTATGAGCTGTTGAACTAACATAGAGGAGGACAGTAGAATAGTGGTTGAAAGAAGGGGAAATAAGGAGATGTTCTTCAGTGGTTCTAAAATTTTGTGAGTGTATCCTACAGGTCTGTTGTGTACACAGTGACTACAGTCAATCACATTCGCTGTGCACTTGAAGATTATGGTCAAGTGTAGACATCACCTCAAGCACTCTTACAAGATTAAAAAGTACAAATGTGTATCAGAAGACTTTGTGAGAGGATTAAGATGAGAGCTTGACTGAATCAAACTCATGAAAATGAAATACATTAACTATATTGGGATGTTTTTCAAGCCGTAAGTTCTATTTCATTGAAGCTGCTAAGTAAAATAGGAAGGCAAAAGTAGGTTGGAGCATATTTTTAATTTACTACAAAAGTCACTTGGAGAAGGAAAAAAGAGTGACTGTTCCCTGATGACAGTTGAAGAACCCAGGTTCAGAGACATAAAGTGGATGGAATGAGGGTACGTATAAATCTTTATAATTGTATTGTGTTAACTCATATTCAGAGAGATTTCAGATACATTAGCCTATCTGCGACAGAGTCAAGGCTATAGATTGCAAAGTTCTATGTATTCTTCCTCATAGACTTTTCTGTCCATTAAAATATTTTCATTACTCAAAGTTCAGAGTTTATCCATACTTAACTTTCTTCCAGAAGACATCTGACTCCTTATGAACATCAAGTAGTGTTTATTCCCATCACCTATGGCCCTTATAGCATGCTTTCTTTACTGCTATACTTTCCTAAATAATAGTTTTTACTTCATTATTATAATGTTTGTTTACCTGCTACTGGGTATATAAAGACATCGCCATATAAGTATATTATGTCCTCCTTACAAGCTATTTTGAGTTTATTACCACTCTCCTTTCCACTGGTCTCATTTGTTCCCCCATAAAGTTTTGCTTCTGTTTTTTAAGTCATCATTTATTACATCATTTTTATGTACCTGTATAAAATATAGGGATCACAAGTGAGAGAAAATATGTGTGGTGGCTTGAATGAGGACAGCACTAGGCTCATATATTGGTACACACAGTCCCTGATTGGTGGATTAAGATGTGTGGCCATGTTTGGGAGGCATGTCAATTTGAGTGGGCTGTGAGGTTTTAAAAGATTCAGGCCTTTCCCTGTCTTGATCCTCTTTCTCCTCTCTTTTCATCTCCATCTCCTTCTCTGTCCTCCCTGTCTAGTGGTTATATCTTAAGATGTGAGCTCTCAGTTACTACTGTATCACCATCTCTGCCTACTTGTTTTCATGATCTTTGCCATGATTGTCATGGGCTCTAAGCTCCATAGACTTTTTCTATAAATTGAGTTGATCATGGTGTCTTATTGAGATAATAGAAATTTAACTAAGATAATGTGATATTAGTATTTCTGAGACTGGCTTAATTTGCTTGATATGACTAGCTTGCCATGTTTTCTATGTTTATTCTTTGTACATGTTTGTTGACAAATGTGGGTAATTAGCAAACTTAATATGCAGGTTTACTAAAATGCTTTCCTATAGAAGCTACTCAAAAAGGTCTCAATTTAAATATTTCCTTTCTTCTTTCATGAGCTGTCATTACTGAGCATATTAATTTATACATGATCAGTATTATTCTTTTGTCCCTGTCAAAACAGTGATTCTACAAACATCCTACGATTTAAAAATGAACAAATTAAAAATCAAAACAGCATCCCATAGGTTTGACTTTATTAATTGCTTCTCTGAGGTGTGTGAAGCTCATCTGTCCTTCCTCGGTCTCATCCTGAGAGGTATGTCTGTGTTTATCTTCTTGGATTACTCACAGATACCCAGAGGACAGGTCAACCACATCTACCCTCCAAGTTGATTATCCAAATCAAATGAGTTGACTTTAGAATGCTGTCTTATTATATGTTGCTTCTTTAAATATCCCCCAACAGGCCTTGCCAGGAACAAGACAAGTGGTAGGAACAACAATAAAAGTCTTATGAATTGAATTGATTGACTTAATTCTGCATGAGCTGGCTTTCAAGATTTCATTATGTTCCCCACATGCCTTCTTTTCATGTTCTTTCCTCTTGACGCATTGTAAAGCAGTTTAGAATATATGCAGCCGCTTATTGACTTTGGTTTTATTTCCTGATCAAATTGGAAGATTTTGGACTATAAACTGTATTGTAAATCTGATATTGTTAGACTTTCTATTATAAAAAATTACGTTATCTTCATGTTCTAAGTAGGTTAGATATTTCAATTATTTCGGGCAGTCTTCTGAGAGATTGTGACTGTGTGTAATCTGAGGAATTATGTTTAATATCTAATGAAAACCAAGAAAGAAAAAAACTGACGTTCTAGTCTTCTCTTTTGGCCTTATTATGTTAAAGTTTGATGTATGCTCCTTTATGAAAATCAAATGGCACTGTTTTTAGTTATCTGTGTTTCCAAGGTGAATTAAATGGGTTTGATTTTCATGTTTTCTCTGCTTCAATTTCTATTCTGAATTTTCACATGAAATGCCTTCTGCTGTCTGACATATAGTGGGCTCTCATTAAATGCTCATGGAATAAAAAGACTGGAGTGATGTATGTGTCATATACACCTTCTGTTTATTGCATTTAATTATTGCTGATTTGCAAATTTAAAATGAATCTATTAGAAAAAGACTATGAGAACACTTTCTAAAGTAGGTTTATAGAATGCTAGTTTTATAAAATGGAGAGGTGTTGCTAAATAAGAGCAATAAACCACACAAATGGAACAATCTAGAAGAAATAAATGATAGTTTCTTATAAAATATCCAATCTAAATACAATTAAAGAATTAAAAACATGAGAGGACTTCTCTCAAAGCTTTAATAAATTAAACTAGTACTTTCCAGTATGGTATTATCCCAGGATTATCCCAGTTTACTTAATCCCAACAATTAGTAGGGCTTTTTGGTTTTGATTGGCAGAAGTATAGTTAAAAGGTATTAGATTAAAAGAAGAATTTATCTGCTTATATAGCTGGTTGCCATGGTTAGATTGGTGTTAAGGATGCTTGGTTTTAGAAACACGTACAAATGGTTCCTCAAAATAAAAATCTATTAGCCAAAATGGTGACTATAATTAACAACAATGTGTTTTCATTCTCAGGATGTAGATTTTGTCTTCTAACCACAAAAACTGATGTGTGTGTGTGTGTGTATGTGTGTGTATACATATACAAACTTGCTCAACCTAGTCATTACACAACAAAGACATATTACAAAATGTACAAATGTATAGCACAAATAACTGTCACCTCAAGAATAATAAAGTAAATCAGGAGAGGTCAGTCCAACTTTATTATCAAATGGAAAATCCAAACAGGACAACGAACGGCCAGGCCAGCCTCAGTCTTGCATCCTCCCAGTTTTAACACACACAGCTCCAAGGCAACAGCTCTTTCCCAATAGCTCCCGAGAAATCACATTCATGTATAAAGGTCCCTGAAGAACACTTCTCTTCTTTGCTTCCAAACATATTCAGAGCATTCAGAATGACACTTATTTATACTTGGTGTTCAGTAAACTGCAACTCATTTACTTTTGGCAAGCCACAGTCCTGAACAAACTCCTTCGAACAGGAGAATAGAATATTGCAAATAGGGACCCTGAACTGTTTCTCTTTCCACAGTGTGGGGAAAGATATTAGATTCATTTAAACCCTATCTGAGGAGAGTGAAAGAGAGGAAAAGAGGAGGGAGGGAAGAAAAGATGAAAAGAAAGGGAGAATGGCAAGAGGAAAGAAAAAAATTCAGTAGAGAAATTTGTATTAACACATTAATAGAAATTTGCAGGTCAGTTGGAGCAGTTTCAAAAAAAAAAAACCACCAAACCCTAGGTTGATTGTTTTTCTTATTTTATATCTGTCCTTTTGGATATCTAGACTGTATATGTAGAGAGCACATCTAGTGTCATGTCTAGATGTATATTTTGCCCAACTTACAGGCTAATAATTTATCCTGTTGTTTTGAGGATGGTGGCAGAAGTCATGCAACTCCTGTCAGAGACAAATGACTTTAATAGTCATGATAAAACAAGCAACGTGACTGCCAGTGTGTGTGTCACATCTCCCTGTGACCCACATCTAGTAGATATGTGTGGATGAATGCCTCTCACGCAATAGCTCACATCACATGCAAAGGAACTTGGAACGCTCATTCATTTCACAATTGGAGCTGAAGAACTAAGCATATCTGCCCTTTGCATATAGGGAGATGTTACCTACATTTTCAAGCTTCGTCAGTGAAATATAATTCTGATAAAATGCTTTGTATAAAGGATAGCAATGGCTCTTCATTGCTGACACATCCAGCAAGAAATGTACAATAGCAGCATGAGAGATACATGGAGCACTGTGTCCTAATATTTATCTTGCAGAGGTTGCTTTAACGCTATTTATCCAGATGACAAGGCAGACAGAATATGAAGTTGGCAGAGCCTTGTACCATTTCTAACGTCATGTAAGCAATTGTCTACTCGAACCTGTAGACATGTTCAAGTTCAGAAATCCTGTGGGCATACATTGAGGATAATGGGGCTTATGGGTAAAGGGAAATAACCTTTTTTCCCCCCTATGATTACAGAACATAATTTCTTTTGTACAAGAAGAAATGAGATAACTTTGTCTTTCAGGGAAAACATTCAACTATGTTTTCTTTATAATTCATTCATTTCCAATTATTAAAGAATTGCTTAAAATCTTTTATGAAGTGTCTTTGTGGAAATGAAGAGCCCATAAGGGTCCTCTGTGGGCCATGTTCTAAATCTGGCCTTTCTGATTGTTTGGCAGTGTATCAAAAGCCACATTAATCCTCCTAAATAGTGCTTGATTGTTCAAAAAGCAGCCTCCTTCCAGACTTGCAGATTATGCTGTGCTTATTATTTTTCTTGACTTCCTGTACACAGGCCACACGATTACCAAGTGGTCGTATATAAACACGAGGCCATCTCACTCCAATAAGTGGACTCCCACTGTCAAACAGGGCCCCAGGAGTCTGCATTAACAACAAGCTGAGACACGGAAGAGAACATGGCATTCATTTTAACAGCGGGAATTTATCATTGGTGACATTTCCTGATATGGCTGATAATCTAATGTATTACGACTTCTGAGCAAAATCTGATTCATAAAGGCATGTAAGGAGATAAACCTTGACAAACTAGGAGAAATTGCCTGGGATGATTTGAATAGAGTAATCTTATCTATATTCATCAACTAGCCAGCTCATTCCTCCCACTCAAATGAGGCAAGGTACATTCACAACTCCTATTAAGGCTAATAGTGGCTTCAGAAGCCACTTCTTTCCCCAGATTGTCTGGGGAAACTTCACAGGAAGGCTGTGGATAAGGAACATTGTCAGGGGTTCACTCTTTCATGGTAGATTTGGTCTCTGAGTCATAAAAGTAAATTTAGCCATTTATTTATTTATTTTTTTTGTGGAATTTGGCATGCAGTTTGCTATCTCTACAATGTAAATTCATCATCAATTAAATTAGTTGTTCTGCTAGATGTTGTAGCACATGCCTGTCAGTCCAATTATCAAGACATTGAGACAGGAGGATTATTGAGTTTGAAGCCAGCCACACCTCTAAAGTAAGACCTTGTCTCAGAAAAATAAAGCAAAATAAACACAACCATCCAACCAACCAACCAACCAACCAACCAACCAACCAACCAACCAACCAGCCAGCCAGTAACCAACTAATTAGACCCCAGGCCTTACACACATTAAACAGATTAAAAGAAAAAAGTCTCTCAAATTTTCTTATATTTTGCTTATGGTGATTTTCCTTGAAGATTGAAGATATAATACAATTACAACAATAAAGAATAAAAAACAATATTCTCTTAGATCCTTCAACTACATTTGATTGAGAGTATTGCTGACAAAAGACTGAACTGCCAAGCACCCAATGTCTCCTAGAATCATGTTGCCAAAAGAAGAAAAGACATTATCCTGTGAGGTAAAAGAGGGAAGGGATTTGGCTTCTTCGTGAGGCATCTCACAAACCTAAGGAAGGAAAACAAAACTTGAACCAAGACTGGCAGAGGAATAAGAGAGGGAGTCTCTGATTGACAGACCCTTTGGAAAAGAGAAGTGGATGAAGGAGGTTACCAGGTGATACTAAGATATGGATCTGATCCATGGCCTTCATTAGTCACTGTGGCAAATCCAGGAAGAGCTGCATCCTTCCCTGAGTTATACAGGTGTGAACTACCTGGAGGGTGTAGTCCAGGAGCTGAGTATTAATTATAACCAGGGTAATTTGAGAGCACGCAGGATTCACATTGACATAAAGGATTCATAATGGCCTAAAGGATTCATATGGGTATAGATTTTCAAATAGAGCATTTTGGCTGAGGTGACACAGAGGAACAAAATGGGAAGTTCCATGATATGCCATACCAAAGTGTAGACTTGCAAAGAAAATGATAATGAGTAGGAAGCTTTAAATAATCAAGAAGAGAAGGGGACAAACTAGAGCAAAGAGAAAAGGCTATGATGTTGAGGTCCATTTTTGTGCATGCACAAATGTGTGTACAAGGGGAGATATTTTATATATTTTAGAGGGAATTTGTGTCTAGAACCTTGCATTATTTTGTCACAACTGGTGTGTGTGTGTGTGTGTGTGTGTGTGTGTTTGTTGCCTCATTTTGAGTCTCCAGAAAGAAGAAACTCCTGTTTGGCTACTTTTCACATCACTGTGACAAAACAGCTGAGAGAAACAGCCTCAGGAAGAAAACATTTGTTTTGTTTCACAGAGCCTGTCCCATGATAGAGAGGGCTTGATGAACTAGCTCACATGGCAGAGAGGTAAGAAAGAGGGAGGGAATGCCAGCATTCCTCTGTCTTTCCTTCATTTCTTCTATCAGGGCTCCAAACCCATGGACGGTGACACCTATATTCAGGGTGGTTTGTGTCCCCTTCAGCTAATCTTCTCTGGAAACACCCTCAGAGACATCCTCAGAATTGTGTCTCATCAGTTTTCTAGATGATTCTAAATTCAGTGAAGTTGGTAATGAAGATTAAGCATCAGATTTCTCCTCAGAAGCTGATGTGTGTTGCTATAGGTTGTTGTCCTCATGCAGGTACAGGAGAAACTGATGTAGCCTGTGACAGAGAGTAGCTTATGTCTATAAAGCTCTTTCTTCATCTGGAAAGTCTCAGCAACCTACTTTATCTGGAAAAGAAATACATGGGAATACTTCATGTCTTAGATCTGGTCTGAACAAGGACTTGGTCTGGAATTATTTCAAATACTGCTCAAAGAAATGATGTATGAACAAATTGTTATGTGTGAATCTGATGGGGGTTCCAGAGAAGTAAAGAGTTTACAACAATTATTTAAGAGGTACCACTGATTTTATGGGGATTCTAGTCAGACAGTATGGGCACATGGGTGTCTTAGTTACCACTTTTATTGCTCTTATGAGACACTATTCCTTTATAAGAGAAAGAATTTAATTGGCGCCTCACAGTTCCAGAGGTTTAGAGTTCATTGCATTATGACTGGGAGCATATTCATAGTCAGGTTGCCATGGCACTGGTGTAGAAGCTGAGAGCTCACATCTATAAGCATGAGCTACACAGACAGTGAAACAGGGAATGGTGTGAGCTTTTGACACCTCAAAGCTCAGACAATTCATATACCTCCTCCAATGGTGCTATATCCAAACCTTCCCAAAGAGTTCCACCAACACTAGACTGAGTATTTAAACATATGAAGCTATTGGGGGCATCATCATTCAAAGTGCCAGAGTGGTTGTGTTCAAAGAACTCCCTAAAACATTCGCAGGAAACATCTCAGCTTTCACCATAAGCCCGGCATAGTGGGCAGGATGTCAGCTTAGGACAAGGTCAGGCATCGGGCAAATGAGATCGCCCTGATCTCATTCTTTAGATTCTTTCCAGGATATTTTTTTCTCTTTCCAGGTAGTGGGATGCATCCCAGCAATTTGAGAGTGTGCAAAGAGATTAGTAGAGGGAGAGAGCACAGCTAGTTCTATTTCCTTCCAAGAAGACAGATAGCTCACTGGTGGACCAGTCTTTAAAGAGAGAACACTTCAGATGGCTCTTAATACCAAAACTTGGATTAATATGATAAAGACTGTCCTGTGACCCCAAAGAACCAGGAAATGTGCATGCTACAATATACAAGAACGCTGGAGCTAGCAGTGGTCCTCAAAGTCTGGTTCCTTGGATGACAACAGCAGCAATACTCCAGACATATTAAAAGTGTAATTTGCTAAGCTCCACCTAACTAGGCTCCTTCATGAGAAATTCTCTGGGCTTAGTATTAAAAGCCTGGTCAGCTGATTATTTGTGCATCGAGGTTTGAGAGTCAAACCCTGACCTGGAGAAGAGAAGAAACTCTAGCTTTTTAGTAGCTTCATTTCTAGCCTGATAATGACATGATGCAAAAAAGGGTTGACAATGCAAATTACACTTGATGATAGCTGCTTGAGGTTGTAGAAATAAAAAGAAATGTATTTTTTGTTGTTTGTAATATGAAGTCATGTGTCTATATGCACACATGTGCATGTTTGTATAATTAGGAGGACAAAGGTTGATGTTATGAATCTCACTTGCTTTCTAGTTTGTATATTGAGGCAGGGTCTCTCATTTGAACCTAGAGCACATCAATTCAATCAAGCTAACCTACTTGCTACACAGCTTTCCCCAGGGATCCTTTATCACTGCTCTGAATGCTGGAAGTACAAGTGGATCACTATAGATAACTGTCTTTTATGTGGATACTGGGGATGCAAACGCTAGCTTACATTTGACTGGTAGGTACTATTCTGACTATGCCATCCTCCCAGGCCCAAAGCAATATTTTTTTTAAAAAGCTATATGTATGTGTGTGGGCAACTGTGATCATTACACTCATTTAGAGGTCAGAGAACAACTTACAGCAGGTGGTTCTCACTCTCCTCTCAGGGCTGTTCTGGGTATTGAACCCGGGTTCTCAAGCACTTATTCCTGCTGAGCCATCTCACTGGCTGCAGCCAAAGCAATATTTTAAAACTGATGTTTGTAGGCACTTGAAGCGGACTTCCTGCCAGGACATGTTAGTGTGACCTTTCTAGGTGGCCAGCCTGCAGACTATGGTCTTCAGCTTGGCAGAATGGATAGTGGTACTGAAACTGAGACAAATAGGAGCACCCACATTGCTGTCACAATCACCTCATGGTCCCCTCAAATTGATGGGTAACATTCAGGGCAATGACAAGTTTATTCAATGGTACTAGGGTTTTCTTTTTATTCCTTTTTTTTTAACTGAAAATAATCTTCTTTATGCACTATATTATGATTAGATTTCTCCTCTCCAGCTCCTCTCATTTCTCCACCTCCTCATTTCCACTCTTTCTTCCTCCCTTTCATTAAAAAGAGAACATACAGTACAATAGTTTGGCTCTTTTTATTCTGTTGTTTATTTTGTCCTATTCTGCTTTGTTTTAAATCTTAGTTAATGTTATTATTATTTCTTAGATGCCTGTTTTTTCCTCCCTTTGGAGAAACAGAAAGTTCTGTCCTTGATCTGCCATCTTCTTCATTGGTGGGGTGGTGTGGTCTTTCCTATGGAAAGACACAAGCAAAACCCCTCCCAGTTGTAAGGAGAGGGTCTGGTCCCTTCCAGATTCTGCCCAAAGGATTTTACTATAATACTAGGAAGGGGGTTGTGGGGGGAGGGGCTAATTTAGGTGGGTGCCAATGGAGGGAGATAGGAAGATGTTTTCAGTTTTTGTAGAGGTTAAATATGTGAGGGTAGTCAGAGCCATCATTAATTGTACATTAGGGGGATAAGTGGTTGCCTTTAGTTTTAGAAGTTGGGTCTTTAGAATTTGATGTGTTCTTTCTGTTATTCCTTGGTCCTGGGGGTTGTGGGGAATTCCCATATGATGGGCAATTTTGCAGTGTGTGCAGAAGGTTTTGAATTGACAGCTAGTGATGGCTGGGCCATTATCAGTTTTTATCTGTTGAGGAATGTCCATGATGACAAAGGTGGAAAGCATATGATGAATCACCTTTTTTGAGTTTTTTCCTGTTTTGTCTGTAGCCCATATAAAATATGAGTATGTACCTATGGTGACAAAAACATATTTCTGTCTATCGAATTGGGGAATAGGGGTGACATCAATTTATCATAAGGCATTGGACTTTAGGCCTCAGGGATTGGTGCCCATCATCTGTAATGCTGGGGTGGTAATGAGGGATGAACAAGAGGAAAATGTCTTTATTATATTTTGGAGTTGAGAAAGAGAGATATGGGGGAATGGTACAAATCCCCTTTATGTGTGTGTGTGTGTGTGTGTGTGTGTGTGTGTGTGCACGTGAATGAAATTGATCTGCTTGTTCAGTGGAGGCCATGAATGTCCCTGTTGAGGCAGTTTGGTGACAGAGTGCATTTCCCTCGGATATAGGAGCTAGCAGTGGGGGCAGAACTGTGAGATTGGACATGCTGAATGTAAATGGGGGAGTCTCTTTCCTGTACAGCCTGGAGACCTGTATGAGTAGAGGGGAAAGTGGCTTGGAGTCTAGTTTGATGAAGGATCTTGACAACCAAGGGAGCAAATTGACAGCATATACACTGTTTGAAAAGAGGTTAATGGGCCCCATGGCTTCTTTTAGAGATAGATGGCATATAATTCTTTATATTGGAGGGAGTGACTAAGTAGTTCTTTGAATCGAAGAATGGGGGTTCATCTTCATGGAAGTAGTATATTACTGCTGCAACCCCCTTCTTTCCCCCATCAGTAAATATTGAGGGGACTCCTGTTAATGGCCCTTTTGAGAATAGTTTGGGGGGCAGCCATCACAACAAGAGAGCAGAGGCCCATTTCTCGTCAGGATAATGGTTGTCAATTTGTCTTGGGAATCTTATTATGCTGATAGCAAAGCTAGAATGATATTTGATTAGCCACTGAATGTCAGAGAGGTAGAAAGGGATGACAAGAATGTCAGGTTTCTTCCCTAGGGTTTGCAGGGCCCTGTCTCTGCCATTTTTAATCATGATAGCGAGCACATCTACCTCATTTGAAATTTGGGGTATACTACCAATCAGAATGTGGAGCCATTTCAGCATCCCCTGAGGTTGGTGAAGTGTTCCCAAAAGTGTAGGGGAAGAGTTAAAACATGAGGAGCTGTATAGGTTTTGTTGGGTCATACCTAGCAAGAGCCACATCTTTTAGGTCTGCATTAACAGAATTTAGAGCTTGGACTGCCTCTGGGGACAGTGTTTTCAGGGAGAGGGAATTTTGTCTCCTTTAAGGAGGTTAAAGAGGGGTTGAAGGGTGCTTGTAGGAAGGGGGAGCCAGGGCTGAAGCCAACTGAGGTTACCCAGAAAGCTCTGAAGGATGTTGAGAGTTAATTTTTGAGGGAAGAAAAGAGTGGGTTTGAGGGGGCACATTGAGATAAGGGAAATCTCTGTTCCTAAAAATGCAATGGGCAGAATAAGTTGGATTTTGTGAGGGGCTATTTTGAATCCTAGGGCAGATAGGGAAGGTATTAGCTGGTCCTTAAGTTGGGAGGGGGAGGTGGAAGGGTCTCCACAACTAAAATATCGTCCATATAATGATAGATATTGAGTTCTTTGTCTAAATAGGGTTTCAATGCAGTGGCTACAGCCTCCGGACAAATGGTTTGACTGTTAATGCCCTGCCAAAGAACAGTCCATTCATATCGTGAGGCTGGGGCAGAGTTGTTAATCAGGGGTACTGAGAATACAAAGCATTCACAGTCTCATGGGTAGAGAGGGATGGAAAAAAAGAAATCTTTTATGTCTATTGCTAACAGAGGAACATTGGCAGGAATGGCTGAGATGTGGGGTAGCCCTCTTTGTGGGGAGCCCCATTCTCCCATGGTTTTGTTAATTGCCCTCATATCTTGTAATAATCTCCATCCCCCTGAGCTCTTTTATTTTTAAATAGAAAACACAGGGGTATTCCATGGACTGTGAGAGGGGCAGAGGTATTGCAGCAACAGCTCTTCTTCTATCAGATATGTGAGGGCTCTGATCTTCTCCCTTGATAGAGGCCACTGTGGGACCCAGATGGCTTCTTTGGAAAGCCAATCAAGGCGGGGAGTACTAAATCTGACAGTGTCCCCTAGATTTGGGGGTGACTTAGAGGAGGGTTTTTAGGGTCTCTCTTTATAGGTAATGTCTTCTATTATAATGTGGTCTTTTTCTGATTGGGTGGTAAGAACCACCTCTAAGGCTTGTAAAATATCTCTCCCTAGAAGATTGGTGGCTACTTGAGCCACCATATAAGGCCATATAAGGCCGTTAGCCCCATCAGGACCTTCCTATTTGTAAGCTTGTTTCGTGATGAATGCATGAGAAGTACCCCTTATGCCTATGATCTGGGGCCCAAGAATCAGTTGCCAATCACGTGGGATCTCTTGCAGCCTTAAAATTGTCCTGTTTGCTCTAGTATCAATAAGGTACTTGAATGGTTTATTGTCTATCTTAATGGTTAATTTTGGGTGGGAGCTTTCTGAGATGCTGAATACTCATAAGGCTTCTATGGGAGTAGTAGTTGTCCCTCTTACTGTCAGGGTTGAGGGCTGCCTGTCTGAAGTTTAAAGGCTCCAGTGGCTTACCATCCTTATCATATACAGTGGTACAATATCTCCTCCAATGGAAACCTTTTCTGCAGTGGGGGCAGATTTTCTTACTGCGATTAGAAGCTGCTATGGGGAGACTTTTGTGGACATTCATCCCTCCAATGTCCTGCCTCCCCACATCTGGGGAGAGAGTTTTGTGGGCATTCATCCCTCCAATGTCCTGCCTCTCCACATTTGAAGCAGATTCCTTCTGTTTTTACTGCTGCTACAAATGCCTGAGTCATGGATGTAACCTGGTGTGATACGGTTCCTAGATCTCTGGTTTCCATGATCCACCTATCGTGATGATGTTCCTCCCAGAGATCCTGGCAAGCAAGTCTGGATTCAGAGGTCATACCTTCCCATATGATTGCTTTAAGAAGAAACTCTCTGGCTGTGGGGTTGGGAATTTTTCTTTCTAGGCTCATTTTAGGTCTGAGAATACAGTCAGCTAGGGGTTCTCTGGCTCTTGTTGGAGAGAGAGCAGGGAGGAGGCAGGTTCTTGTGACCCTGAGGGTGGAGTGAGCCTATCCCAAGCTTGGGTTGAACAGAGGCAGACCGGCTCATAGTACCCTGCTGGCTGAGTTGCATGCTCTGCTCCAGTAGAAAAGTCTTCCTGTCCCAAGAGTTCATTAAAGCCCCAGTGGAGTGTCTCATCTGCTCTGGTTTTGCCTGACTTGTTGACAGCATTCATCTTGAAATAAGGCTTCCCATTCCAAAACTATTGGTCCGGGAAGGGCAGAATGACAAATATCTCTCCAATCTTGGGGGGTATTTAAGTTGGCAATATGGCTCTGTAGGAGAGATTTTGTCCAGGGTGCATGGATGCCATCTTCCTTTATTACCTGCCTGAGTTCTTTTAAGTCTGAGGCTTGGAGTGGGTACCAATTTAGAGGTTTATTTTGGCTGAGGTTGATATTAACTGGGAATGCCTGAACAGTTTGTATCAGACTCCTGAGTAGCATGGGAAGTGAGGTTAGTTTTTGCAAGAGAGTCTCAAACATTACAAAGTTGTTGGGTGGTAGATGGTTGGGGGAAAGGGACTATGGAGTTAGGTGGGGCTTCATCTATGAGTTTTGAAGATATTTCGCTTTTATGGCTTGGAGAAGGGGGAGGAGAGATACCTCTTTCTAGTTGGATGGGGGGAGGTGAAGGTGGTAGCTCCTTTGTTTTTTTTAATGGAGCCTTGCCTTTGAGTGGGAGAGGGAGGGGCTGGAGAAGCAGAAGGTTTCTTTGGTGTTTACTCTGAGGCATCAGGCAGGGGTGGGTAGATGGGTTTTATTTCTCTTATTAACTGGGTAAGGGCTGTGAGATCTGAAACGGAGTGGTTTTTAGGACCTTGATCTTTGGGTTCATCTGACTGAGGGGGCCTCAGGAGCTGTGGTGTTATCAGTCTGTCTTATTTTAGATGGCACTATACACTACCTAGTTGCGACTAAGAATGGCAAAAAATCACGGGAGGGTATTTTATCTTTACGGGAATCTTTTGTTTTTGATGAGAGAAGCTACTCTGATTCATGAGTCTGCGCTATAAGTATTATCATTGGCCATGCATTCCGCATGAAGGATTTCCTTCCAAAACAATGAGCTTTGTTTTTAGCTATCTCTTTTCCTTGGTGTTTTAGTAGGGCACGTATTTTCCTGGCCTCAGGTGATTTATTTATTTTTTTTATGTGATGGTGAGTTGCCCATGATAGAAAAGAGGAGAAGCTCTTGTCCAATGGGAAAGTTCCCTTGGCCTAATTTGGCTGTGCAGGATTCCACAGAGGTCAAAAAATGCTAAGCCTTCCCGCAAATTTAAGAACTGGCAGCTGCCCTGTCTTTTAAGTGGTTGCTGCATTACCAGATTTTCTTTTTGTTTTAAGAAGTTAGATAGAGAGACTTTGCCAACGCCCATTGTGGGCTGTCGGGATTTAGACAGAGGCCAGAGCGACCTTCAGCCAATACCAGAGAGTAGCTCTAGCCAGGAGGCTTCAGTTGCCCCTTAGGTTTGTCTAAATCCACACGTTGGCACTGACCGAAAGCACAGTGGGAAGACAGTTTGTTTCCAGAGGTGTGGGGGCTCACCTTCCTGCAGTATCAGTTTGGTGTAGTCCTATCTGTTTGAGCCCCATATTGGGCACCAGATATGGCCTGGATACCAGAAGTTTCTCACAGAGCTCTCAGGTCAGGCCTGGTTGCAAGTGTTCTAGTGAAGGGAAGCGAGTGCAGGCAGGGAGACGAAGTCTCTGCTGTGTCTTCCAGATCACTCAGTAACTCTGAGCTGCTCTGCACTGAGTGGGCCGGTGGCAGGTTGGTCTGGGCGGACAAGAAGCTGACTATCTAGTGAAGAGGGCAGCAGGACCTCAGGTGGCTCTTTGGGCGAGAAGATCTCTTCCCAAGTGTTACACCTCTTGGGACAAAAGACTCAGGTGACAGAATAGTTCTCGAATACCTTTCATTCTCTGGATAGAATTTATATACACTCTTGGGGGTGATTCAGGGTTTGAGAGCAGGTACCTCTCATTGGCTTGGACTGAGAATTTGGGGAAAACCTTATTTGCATGTGGGAAGGCTTGGTGCTGCTCCTACATGACTGATAGCCACACACATCTCTGTGGGGGCTGTGGGGGTGGTAACTTCGACAAGATCCAGGATCTAGGAGACATGATCAAACACCTTCTGTCCCATGTAGGTAGAAATCACTACCCATTGAGTCCCTGGGGTTCCAGACCTATGCTCAACTGGAGACCAGGCTGTCTGTGTATAGCCCACTGCCCAACAAATAGGGTATAGATCCAAGTGAAAGGGGAGGTGGGGAGAATCTGGGAGGAGTTTGGGCAGGGGAAACTGTAATCAGAATATATTGTATGAAATTAAAAAAATGGTTCATTAGATTCTTTTCTAATTTGTATGTGTTGGGTGAAAGGTGAAGCTAAAGACAGGATATTAGGAGAGGCATAGTAATAAGTATGTATAGAGATCAGATAAGGAGAGGAATGCTATTGCAGGAGTACAGAGATGAGATAAGGATGTATTTATAGATAGAACAGCTGGATTATCAGTATTTAAAATTGATATACAGGTCTTTTGTGAAATACATCTCTAGAAATAATTCTCATTGTTCAATTCATTGTGTTTGTTCCAACTGGGATGGAAGTTTCATCTTGAATCTCTTTGATGATTAAAATTGTTAGCTTCTCCAAATTTAGAATCTTCTGTGTGTGTAAAGTCACTATGTATACCCATAGAAAAGGTTCTAGGTTCACATAATAAAACTGTGAAGACAGCATCATCCCATGGGCTTTGGCCTGGACTCAATTGAAAGAAGCCAGCAAGCTTAGTGAAAGCAATGTTAACAGTCACCTCATGTTTCTGCTACCATAATGTCCTGCTGTGATGAACCATGTCCTTAACCATGAGCCAAATAAACACCTCTTTCATTTAATTGACTTTGTCGGGAATTCTGTCAGGGCAATGAGAAAACAAATACAATTTCCCATGCTATTTAATGTGGTCCAACACATACCACAAAAGCTCAGTGAATGCTTGTGGCTGGACAAGACAGTAAATCATTTTTTCATCAATACAATTGTTTGCTTATGGAGGCTCCACTTGTTGATTGTGAGGGAGACTGATGACCAAGATAATTTGTGTTTGGACAGAAGTGGCTTCATATTACAAGTCTCACTAGGAATTGTTAGTATGATGCACATTACAAAGCAGCCAACGGTTATGACTGATGCAACATTCTTCCTGCTCCTTACCCTCTTTCTTTCTTTCTTTCTTTCTTTCTTTCTTTCTTTCTTTCTTTCTTTCTTTCTTTCTTTCTCTCTCTCTCTCTCTCTCTCTCTCTCTCTTTCTTTCTTTCTCTCCTTCCTTCCTTCCTCCCTCCTCCTTTCCTTCCCCTTTCTTTCCTCCCTCTTTCTTTCTTTCTTTCTTTCTTTCTTTCTTTCTTTCTTTCTTTCTCTCTCTCTCTTTCTTTCTTTTTTTCCTTCTTTCTGTATAAGGCTATTGGTTTTTTCCAGACCAGCAAGTATTTTGAAAATGATTAAAATTTTCATATTAAAGTTCTATAAATAAGTAGTAGGTATTAGAAAAGTATTCTTTGTGTGTGCATATATTTGTTCCTACTTGTAGTAGATGTGTAGTGTGGCTAGACGGCAACTTCAAGCCATTGATCAGAACTCCTTTTCATTGGAGAGAGTCTTTCAATGACTAAACTGGCTGGTTAGTGAAGGCCACGTAGCTGCTTTCCTCTGCCTCCAGAGCCAGGAGATAGGGGACAGTAAAATCCAAAGGCACTATGAAGGAAATGGTAGTGACTTGGTGCTTCTGCAGAAGAATAGCTCTGTAACCATGTGGAGTCTGCCTAGAACTCCGCTTGTGGATTGAAAGGTAGACCTAGCAACAATCACAAGAGCATATCATGCTTTTTCTTAGTGCCCATTTCCCTGTGAAAGCATATTTTTTTTTTTATTGGACTGCAGTTGAAAGCATAATTTGATGTTACTCTCAGAACTTTAAACCATTCTTTTCCCTTTTTAATATATCAACACAAACAAGGCTAATGTTGCATTCTGCTGGCTCCAGATGTCCATTGTGAATATAAGTGATGAGCCTGTGGAGCCCAAGCTTCCAGACAAGCAACACTGGGAGTGAAAATGAATCGCACATCCTGCAGGTGCCTCTGCTGTGGGAATCTTTTCACTCTGAGGACATTTAATAGAGAGGCAGCTGGTCAAAGAATGCCTTTAGGCTATTTCAAAGTTTCTATACCAAACCACACAAAACGCTTCATAAAAACTTTGCTTGAAAGTGGAATTTTAGAAAATATAGCTATAGTCACTCGTTTTTAATTTAAATAATTCAAGTCTTTTTCGTGCCTCAAAAATACTATTTTTAAGAATCAGATAAGTATAGTATTCAGAGTTGTGATGGACAGAAGAACTTTCTATCTGGCACTGAACTTGTATTTGAGTTAACAACAAAAATACAATCATTTTTCTGTCTTGTCTTTCATCACTGCACACAATCTGATTATTTTGAAATTATCAAGCTTTTTTTTTTTTTCTAGTTTAGCATTTGTGGCAAATTCTTTCAAAGGACACATAATGAGAGCCATATATGTGGATGGCATTGGTGTCTGCCCGGAAAAAAAAGGCATTTATACTTAGCATTTGAACTACATCTCACCATCTAATTTTCTCAATCAAGATTTGGGAGCCTCTATTGCTGAATCTAAATTGTCTATAGAAGTACTTATGGCTGTAGAATGTGGAATCAGAGGAAAGTATCCTTGAAGAGTTCCCCCCCTCTCCTTTTCCTCAGATGCCCTGAAGCATCATAGTGTTGGTGTCTTCCCACTTTGCCCTGTGATGACTCAACTGGATTCCTCCTCTTCAAAGATCCTGCATTCTAAAATAATTTTCTCCCTTCCAACTCTCTATTAAAATGCTGATTCTTTCAGCACAGCTGACCACAGCAAGAGGAAAGCAAACAGATGGAGTTAATTCTCTCTAAGATGAAAGTCTGCTAGCCTCCATGGGGGTATTTGCTTTATAAAAATAATATTACTCGAGAATATAAATTTATGTCTAATTTTTAGAGCCTAGGAAATGAAAGATTTTCACTGTAAGGATATTTGAACTTTTATTTATTTTTAATTCATATTTGTTGAGAAATTAAATAAGAAATACATATGCAAATTAACTTTATGTTCATCAGAGAGAAGGTAGACAACTACAATTGAATGAAGGACAAAAGGTTTAGTTAGAGATTTGCCACTCTTTTTAATCACCAATGGAAGAGACTGATAATAAGAAATCTATTTTATATTAAATAATTGATTTATCTAATAAAGCTTACAAAGTCCCCTAAGACAAATTTCTTCATCATTTCCCTCCCAGGAATTTTCATCTACAAAGAAGGAGTATGCTGGTCACATAGTCTTGAAGTCAGGACTTAAAATAATGACTATGATGTGGAGTGTGGTTTTGTGTGTGTGTGTGTGTGTGTGTGTGTGTGTGTGTGTGTGTGTGTTGTATGCACTTTAATATGTATGCAGGACATCCTGCATCCTATTGAGACAGTCTTTCTCTGAACTGGAAGCTGGAAGCTGGCCATTTTGTTTAGACTGACTGGCACTGAGTTCATGGGGTGGGCATCTTATCCCAATGCCAACAGTGGGCTTACAAGCTTTAAAGCAACCATGGTGTTGCTTTAGTTTTGAGCTACAGGTTCATGTTGAGATCCTTGTGCTTGCACAGGAAGATTTCTTATCCACTGAACCATCTTCCATATATATATATATAAAAGAGCAATTGTGGTGATAGCTAGTGCCTTATACTGCCAGCATCAGCCTATATGACAATAAGTGTAAGCTGGAAGACACTGACTGGGCTCAGTACTGATCTGAATGTAAAACCAATATGACTGCTGTTTTGAATTTGTCTTTCAACACTCGTGGGAAAAGCTCATGACAAAGGGGGTGAAGGGAAATGTAGTTCTTACTCAGATATGTACTTTTAAAATCTGTTACCTAGAAGAATAACATTGGCATTCAGTGCACTGTAATCCAATTCTGGTTTTGTATTTTCTCTTCATAAATTTGTTACTTTAGGGATGGATATCCTCTTGATACAACCCCTCCCTCCTCACACACGTAGCCTAGAGCAGTTTCAGAATTTAGAATGGGATTCATCCTTGAAAGCTAATGACTGACGCCCTATAAAGCCTCTTTTCGGGCAGAGAGCTCCATTTCTCCAGGCAATGCAGAGAAATCTCTCTTCGTTCTTCTAGTATCTTCCAGGAAACTCCCCCTTTTCTCTTTGAATTTATATACCTGAAATGTTTCAGATCCGCACATCAGGGTTTTTGTCTCTGTTGAGATAACAGTACATAAGGGTAACAGTCTTAATCTTCTCTCTCTTACTTATCAAGGGTGCTTTCTTACATACCTTCAAGCTCTTTTCTATAAGACTGCCTTAGCAACAAAATATATACATATTTGCTCAGCAATACATTTACAACCAGGAGCCACATAATGACATTTTGGTTACTAACAGATTGCCTATGCAACTATGGCTCCATAAGATTATAAAGGAATTTCAGAGTTCCTTTTGTCTAGGAATGGTAGTTATTATAGTGCTGCATCCCAGGGCATTACATATATGTTTGTCATGGTGGTGATCTGAATGAAAACCACAGTATGCCAATTGGGTAAAATTATAACACATACAATTATTAATAGAACATAATACACACGTATAATACATAATATATAGTAAATGATAATAAATTATTCTCTTTCATGTTTATATATTCAGTATAATGTACATTTTTGTCCTTATTTTAGAGATGTCATCACAAAAACTTTATTGTAAAACAGCATGCCATGTTGTCCTGACAACAGCCTTATATGTCTCATGTTCACAACATCTCTTTTTTTTTCAATTTAAAGTTTTTTATTTTATTTCTATGTGTGTGACTGTTTTTTTTCTTCCAACTTTTATTAGATATTTTCTTCATTTACATTTCAAGTGTTATCCAGAAAGTTCCCTATACCCTCCCCCCTCCCGGCCCTGCTCCCCTACCCACCCGCTCCCACATCTTGGCCCTGGCGTTCCACTGTATTGGGGCATATAAAGTCTGCATGACCAAGGGGTCTCTCTTCCCAATGATGGCCAACTAGGCCATCCTCTTCTATATATGCAGCTAGAGACATGAGCTCAGGGGGTACTAGTTAGTTCATGGTTATTCTTCCACCTATAGGGTTGAAGACCCCTTCAGCTCCTTGGGTACTTTCTCTAGCTCCTTCCTTGGGAACCCTGTGTTCATAGCAGCCTTATTCATAATAGCCTGAAACTGGAAAGAACCCAGATGTCCCTCAACAGAGGAATGGATAAAAATAATTTGTTATATTTACACAATGGAGTACTACTCAGCTATTAAAAACAATAAATACATGAAATTCCTAGACAAATGGATGGATCTGGAGGCCATCATCCTGAATGAAGTAACCCATTCTCAAAAGAACTCACATAACATGTACTCACTGATATGTGGTTATTAGCCCACAACATCTCTTTTACATTAATTTTTGAAATTTTAATTTTGGATTCACTTTTAGAGTGTTTTGTCTGCATGTATGTTTATGCACTGCTTGTGTCCTGGCCCACACAAAATCCAGAAGAAAGTTTCAGAGACCTTGAAACAAGAGTCAGAGATGGCTAGATGGTTATGAACTATCACGTGCGTGCTGTTAATGAAGTCTGGATCTTCCCTATTTCTCAAGCCCATCATGTTAGCTGCATCCATTGATTGCTTTGAGAGTTCATACTACATTACTGACCTGTACCATCTAGGTTTTGTGAGTACTTGATGTCTATAAGTGGTACAATGGCTTACCTATGCATTGCTGAGAATATATCCATTGTCAGGCAATGTATAACCAATCTTTCAGATATGTCAACATAGGATATCTTACTAGTTTTTCATAGCAACATCTCAGTCTCTCATGAAGAAATTATTTCTATTTCATAAGCATCCGCACTTGGACCTGATGTGATTGAATTTGAATTTAAGCTAGATGAGATAGGATAAACTTGTATTTACAATGTATAATTTACACCCTAGTCATTGATTTCAATCAGGAACTTGGGTAACATCGACGAGGGAAGAAAGAATTGGGAATACAACTACAATACATCACGGAAGCTTGAAAAACTACTTTTTCAGTAGTAGCATAGCTGGGTGAAATGTTAATAGCAATTAATTGAGCTAAAAATCTCCCATTTGTCTAGTCTTCTTCCCTTCCTGGTGTTCCATAAGCTATTAAAGTTAATAAAATGCTAGAAAGAAAATCCTATAAGGTTATTCACTTTTCATGTGATGAGTTGTATTGATATAAGAATTAGAGCTCTTCTCATGTGAAATTCTTTCAGCCTATAATTGTCCAACAGTACAGAAACTGTGTTATCTTGTCAAGTATAATCTATTTCAACATTACCTGCCCCTTTGGGTGTTAGGACAGCAGACTGTCATTGACATCAGGTGATGGATTTACACTAAGCAAGTGAACTAAAATATTGGTGAAGCCTAGTATCAGCATCTGCCTGAATGAGGAGATCAGAGAATGCACAGGTCGCTAAGTACCTGTAGTTGGACAGAGAGGCCTGGAGCACTCACAGGTGTGAGCGATCTTCAGTCAGGAGGCTGAATAAGCAGGTGGAGATGGACCAGAAATGGTCACAGACAGGATTCGTTCTGAGCTGCTCCCCTGCTCTAGCCAGGAGAAGCTTCTCAGGTAATGCAGCAGCTTCTCCAGGAAAGCTGCATGGAGCCTGAGTGTGGAGTTAAGTGGCATTTCACTAGAAATGAGAATCGGAACAAGGACTGGAAAGATGGTTTGGAAGGAGACTACTCCCTCAATGTTAAGCTTCTAGAAAGTGTAGTTAGAAGGGCACAGTACGAGTAAGTGGCCACAGGAAAATAGAGAGTGAAAGCTTCCCTTTTTCTTTTTACCTCCTAATCCACCTCAACATTTGTATGGCATTGGTTATGCTTTTTTAAAAACCTCTCTCCCCTTCCCACCTAGCCTGAAGTTTTAGAGCGTTGGCAGCAAAGCAGTCAAATTGAGAGAGTAGAACTTGGGGGTGTATAATTCAAAGCCTTGCTTGCTTATTAGCCGATAAATAATGTCCTGGGATTGATGCCAGGAAGGACCACTCCATATTGACCTCTGGACAAAAGGATGTATTATCGAGCAGTCTTTGTATGAAATCTTAACTAATGAGGGGCACGTCAAAGAACTGCAGTGAGGCCGCTTTGGCGCACAGTTGCAGGGAGCCTTGGGAGGCTGGCTTTCTCTGACATCTGTCTGGCAGAGAAACACTATGTGGAACCTCTCTCGTTAATCAGAAGCCTGTCCAGACCACTTCTCACTATAGTGGCTCATCCTCCACTGAATTGTGATGCAGATTAGAGGGAAGAGCTGCCATGTTTAAAAGGGTCTGTCAAATGTAGTGGCAGTTGTCTACACTGTGAGTGTTTCTAAAGCTGAATATGAAATTTTTGAATAAAATATTGTGCTATAATTAGAGGGCTAACTATTGAACTGAATGGCAAATGTGCCTCTGTTTCTGATAGAAAAGCACAGACCAGAACTATGTACATTACTTTGTTAAAAAGCAGAGCAGGAGAAGAAGAGAAATATTAAATTAAAACTGCACATATATTCATATTTATTAGTTGAAATTATAAATTGGTGTCTGTGCTTGAAACAAAAACAAGAAGGTAATCTCATAAAAGGAAAGCTTATTAATTATGAATGTATTGGATAATCTTAATAAGTACCTCCAATGCAATTGATAATGCTGAATCTCATTTAATTGTTTAAACTACATTTAGATATGATTGTTTCAGTTTTGGAGACAAGAAAGGAAGAATTAGCTTTATTAAAAATGGTTCCCATTTGGGGACAGCTTTTCACCTTGGGAGAAGTTCGGTAATGTTTGTAGATATATCTGATTGTCCCAGATGGAAAGAAAAAAGGTTGTATCAGTTAAGTAGAGGTAAAGATTGCAGGTAATTATTTGAGAACTCACAGACAGCTCCCACAGTTATAGGAAAGCTTTCATAATGTCAAAGATTGGAATTTTTTGTCAAAAAAGTAACATAACACTATTCATAGTGGAATCAGGTCTGGAATGGTAGAAACTACAGTACATTTTAGAATCTTTGGATCTCAATGTTGTACTCATTGGCATAGGGACTTCTCTATCCACTTCAGGTATTAAGATAGGAAAAACATTTGCACCTGAGAAAGGTGTTTGCTTCTTCTTCTTCCTATACCACCCAAAATATGGTGAGTTTAAACTGTGAAATATAGGAAGCCAGCGCATCTATTGTGATGAAAAGCGAAGCTGGTTTTGTAGTATTTGGAAGGCTGTTGTCATTGTGTTTTGCAGGATAAGGTTTGATATTCCTTAGTAAAGTCTCTGAGGGAAGAACGACTTAGCTTCAGTTTACTCCCAGATTAAAACCTTCCATCTAAGGAAGGAAACTTCTTAAGAAACAGTATATGAAAAGCAAAGTGAAACAAAGGAATTTTTACCACCAATAACTTACTTTTTCAATTCATTTTTTACATCCCCATCACTGCCCTCTTCACTCCTCTCTCCTCAATCCTTACATCCTTACAAATACCTCCACCCATTGTCCCCTTCCCTTCTCTGATATCTTGGATACCACCCCACCCTTGTATATATCATACCAGCAGGACATCCTCTCTCACTGATGCCCAACCAGGCAGTCCAGGTAAAAGGAAAGGAGCCAATGGCAGGGAGCTGAGATGGAGACAGCACCTGCTCCACTTGTTTGGGGACCCACATGAAGACAAAATTGCACATTTAGTACAAATGTGTAGGGGGTCTAGATCCTGTTCCTGCTTTCTCCCTGGTTGGAGGCTCAGGCTCCTTGAAGCACCATGGCTAGTTGACTCTGTAGGATTTCTTGTTGTGTCCTTGATCACTCTGACGTGTTCACTTCTATCTCTGACTTTTCCTCAAGATTCCAGACCTCTGCCTGATGTTGGCTGTGGTCTCTGCATCTACCTCCATCCACACCTGGATGAAGCCTCACAGGAGACAGTTATGCTAAGTTCTTGTCTGCAAGCATAGCAAAGTATCATTAGTAGTGTCGGGGTTGGCTCTCTCCCATGGGATGGTTCTTAAGTTGGGCCAGCCACTGCCTGTTCCCTCAGCCTCTGCTCCATCTTTACTCCTGCATTTCTTATAAGCAAAATAAATTTTGGGTGGAAGGTTTTGAGGGTGGTTTGATGTCCCCCTCCCTCCTCTGGAAGACCTGCCTGGCTACAGTAGGTGACCACTGCATTCTCTATATTTCCCTTTAGTTGGAATCTTAGCTAGTGTCATCCCCATAAATTTCTCCTTTCCTCCCCAGCCACCAGAGATGCCCCAGCTGATGTCCATTCTCATTTCCAGCCCTCACCATTCCTGTCACCCTCCTCAACTTCTTTCCTACCCAGTTCCCTCTCTCCAGCCAACTCTGATGACTACTCAGTTTCCTCTTTGGAGTGAGATTCCTCCCTTGGGAGCTCCATATTAGCCAGTTTCTTTTGGTCTATGAATTGTAGCATGGCTATCCTGCAGCTTATGGCCAGTGTTCACTTATAAGTAAGTGCATACCTCACTCAGAATGATATTCTGATACTGTGGGTTACCACAACTCAGAATGATATTCTCAAGTTTCATTCATTTGCCTGCAAATTTCATGATATCTTTTTTTTTTTTAATAGCTGAATAGTATTCCATTGTACAGATGCACCACATTTTCTTCTTTATCTATTCTTCAGTTGAGGAACATCTGATTGTTTCCAGTTTGGGTTATTACAAATAAAGCTGCTATGAATATAGTTTAGCAAGTATCCTTATGTTATAGTGAGGCATCTTTTGGGTATATGCCCAGGAGTGGTACAGCTGGGTCTTGATGTAGAACTACTCCCTATTTTCTAAGAAAACACCAAATTGATTTTCAAAGTGGTTGCCCAACTTTGTACTCCCACCGGCAATGGAGGAGTGTTCCCCTTGTTCTACATCCTCTATAGCATGTGCTGTTACTTGAATTTTTGATCTTATCCAGTCTGATGGGCATACGATGGAATCTCAAGGTCATTGTGATTTGTATTTCTCTCATGATTAAGGATGTTGAATACATTTTAAAGTGCTTCTTGCTCATTCAAGATTCCTCTGTTGAGAATTCTCTGTTTAGCTCTGCTCCCCATTTTTAATTGGGTTACTTTGATTTTTTGTGTGTCTAATTTATTTAGTTCTTTATGTATGTTGTATAGTAACCCTCTGTAGGATATAGGGATGATGACGATTCTTTCCCTATCTGTGGAAAGCATCTTCAGCAAATGGTGCTGGTCTAATTGTATGTCTGCAGGCAGAAGAATAAGTATCATCCTGCAAAAAGCTCAAGTCCAAGTGGATCAAAGACCTCAACATAAAACTGGATACACTAAAGTTTATAGAAGAGAAACTGGGGAATAGCTTTGAATACATTGGTTCAGGAGAGAACTTCCTGAACAGAACACCAATGGCTCAGGTTCTAAGATTAACAATTGATAAATGAGACCTCATAAAGCTGAAAAGCTTCTGTAAGGCAAAGGACACCATGAAGAGGACAAAGCGATATTTTAAGATAGAATATTTACAGAGAATTGAAAAAGAGGATGTTCTAAGAGTAGATGAAGCACTCAATCCTGCAGGAAATCTCATTAAGACAGGAAGTAAACAACTCAAAATAGCTTCCGGAAGTCCCTGAAACTGAGTACATTCACTAGGCCCTTTCCTCCCCCAAAATATATGAGGGCTACAAACTGCTGAGAGATACTCTCTAAGCTGAGCTACTTAGAAAAGGTCCAGACAGAGCAACATGGAAGAAACAAAGACAAGCTGAATTGCTTGGAAGCAGCTCAGATCAACTGAACCATTTGGGAAGGACACCTTCCAACTATTGAGGTGCCTGAAAGTTGTGCAGTATCCTCCAGGCTTCCAGTTTTTGTGAACTGTCACCCATGATTGTAGAGGCTTTGGTGGTACAGCTGTCTTTGAGTCATCTATGCTACTGTAAGTAACCTCTCAAAATACCTATACTTCGGTCTGCTATCAGTTCCCTATGTGAATAGGCATTTGTTATGTCTCCCCTGGAATAGTATCACACAAGACTGTGGTTCTATTCTTTTCATTCAACCAGTATAATCCCTGGGGAGTAGTGTCTGGCTCGACATCAGTTCAGTCATAGAGTTCTCATCTAGAATACTGGGGTGAAGGGACTGTTAAGTTCAGTTCCTGGGAGAAAGGGTGAGAAGAAATTGGACCTTCACTTTCTCTTTTTTGTTTCAGCTTTGAGTAAATTCTATTGTGTACCACACAGCAGAGATTATCCTAAGGAGTAACCTTACAGTTTTAACCACTTAACACTATAAAAGAACAACTTTAAACATTGTTGAATAGCATATTCATTAATACCAGTTAGACCCTGCATCACAGTAAGTACATCAAAGCAAGTTCATAGACCAATACATTAAGTAACTGGCAAATGATCTGTGGCTAGTAATGCTTAAAAACAAACAAACAAACAAACAAACAAACAAAATGGAAAAAGGGAAACCAAAGAAGTGTGTTACCTTTTCATGGCTGTGGATCACTCAAGAGATCACTGGAGGAAAGCTTTATTTGGCCTATATTGGCTCATAGGTTTAGAAATTATAATTTATAATAATTTGGATCCATTGATTTTTAGTCTGTGTCAGGGTAGCAGCTTAGAGTTAGGGGCCGCATGGTAGGTTGAGCATGTCTGTTGGAAAGGAGAGATGGAGAAATAACAGACCTAGGATCCCAACATCTCTTTCAAGCCTCTCAGTAATATAATTTCCTTCTACTAGGTCCCCCCTCTAAAAGGCTCTACTACTTCCTAGCAGCCCCTTTGGCCTGGTAGTAGCTTTCAGCATATGGGCTTCTGCAGGACATTCTAAATGCTAAGAGGGTAGGAACCAGATGTGTGTGGAAGAATGGTTTTGTTTTCTCAAGCCTTGAATTTGGGGACTTTGGAAACTTACTTAGCCTTGCAATGGATTGCATGTATATCTTCATGTACAGAAAACACATTCGACTGCCTCTTAGTAGGTTGAGGGGATTTCTCTTACTTTATATGTTTCACATTTTACAGAGAGACTAAATTTCTGTGGCAGTCACTTAGAAATCAAGAAAGACTAGTTGTATTCTGGGCACAGAGTAGGGTTTGGGGATATTGGAATCTCAAGGTGGGCATAGTTCAGGTCAGAAATCTTACATCAGAAGGTGGTGGCTGCTGGTATGATTGCTTGGCAAATAACATTACTTGCTGGATGAAACTTTTCTAACAATCTCTAACTTACCAAAAAAAAAATTGTTAGTAGAAGTTACTTTCTAGAAATTATTGTAATAATTCAATTAAAAAAAAAACAAGCAAACACTTCTTTTTTTTTCCCTCTATCTATGAGTATTTAAAAATAGTTTATCATTCTCCATTAGATCGGAGAGAATCTAGAAAGACTGGGAAAAGGAAAAGGAGGTGGTATGGTTTAAGTGAGCAATGCCACCTATAGGCTTAAGAACTTGAATAATTTGGTCCCTAGCTGGTTGCACTAGAAGGGGTCAGTGTCAGCATAGGATCCCCAAAACAAAGTTCTCAGCACAAAGGGGATTTGTTTGTCCCAGAAGGGCAGGGGCAGAGAATAAGAGACAAAGACAGAAGAGAGAGAATGAGGGAGAAGCTGAAGGGAAGAAGGGAAAAGGAAAAAGGCTATTTCTCCCAGTGAGGACAAAGGATTTTCACTGGATAGAGAGGAGACAGATGTATTCCATAGGCAAATGGCAGTTTATAAAGCTAAAAGGAGAAACCCCATAGTGGGATGAGGCATTTACTTTTAATTGGACATGCTACTTAGATGAGCCTAAGGGAGCTTTTGATTCCTGGACTTCAATACTTTATAGCTTTACCATGATAAGTCAGCCTGAGAATGAGTTAATGGCCAAATAAGGGTCTAGACCTTGGTGGCTAGGTTCAGGAATATAATCTAATGGTTTATAGGAAAACAGAGGGAACTGGGGTAGAAGGGCAAAGCCTGCCAGAGGCACATGTTCAAGTGGGATAGTGTCTCTTTGGTTTGGGGCGGGTGCTGCAGCCTTGCTAGAGGAAGTACATCACTTAGGGGTGGACTTGAAAGGTTTAAACCTGATCCCACTTCCTGTTTTCTCTTTGTTTCCTGTCTCTCTCTCTCTGTGTGTGTGTGGGGGTGAGGATGTGATGTCTCAGCTTCCTGCTTCAGCTAGCTGAAAGTAGTTCCCTAAAAGTAGGTTTAGAGAAAAAGGCATAATGGAAGCCAAGATATGTGGCATCCACCAAAAAGAGTTAATGCTGAAAAAGGGTATGTTGCCTGTGTGTGTGTGTAAGGCCAAATAGTATGACTCATAGGTGCCCCTAGTAGATTTCTTCAGTTTTTCTGTTGTACCTGTTTAACCCTAATAGGAAAAAAAAAAAAAAAAAGAAAGAGAAAAGAAAAAAAAAGAAGTTAGGCATATTTTTATATTCAAATCTATGCATTTTAAAAATGTAGTGCTATATTTCATCATCCATTTATTTAGAAGGGTGGACATTAAAATGAGCTGGGTAAAGTCATGGGGACCCTAAAATGCTTTCAAAGGGTTTGGACACCCCTGGGCTCCATGGCCCAGAAAGTCTGGAAAAGAGAGACACCTAAGAGCCATCCTCATGTCCAGAGGCACTATGATGAGCAAATATGTGATGTTGAGAAGGGGCAAGGGAGTATGTGGTGGAAAGATGAGCAATAAAGTGAAGCCAAGAGAGGTTTGTGCCCTGTGGAGAGAGGTAGAACTGGAGACTCAATGACAGTAAGGAATGGGCAGATATGAGGGACCTGTACAACCACCTGGGGTCATGGTGATGTCTGGACCCATAAACCTACTACAGTGGAGGTCTGTGCTGATGGCTATGGCCTGTGTTGTCACCAAAGGCCATCTGAATATCAGTGACCTTGCTGCCACCTAAGGCTGTGGTGATATCCCAGCCTATGCTGCCACCACAAACCATGTCTGGGTCCATGATCCTGCTATAGCTAGGGTCTGTGCTAATGTCTCTTGTCTGAGTTGACATGAGGCTATGTCACTGTCAATGGGATGGGTTGACCATGTGTATTTCTGAGCACTGTGCTGAGATGGCTCCACCCCTCATCAGCCACCACACTCCAGAGAGCTCTCTCTGTCCCTTGCCTGGGCAGAATGGGAGAGCTGGCCTTGATTGAAAGAGTAAGGGAGAAACGGCCCAACCCCCTCAATGGCTGTGGCTCCTCACTTGGACAGCACATGGGCAGCTGGCCCTGGTGGCAGGTGCAGGTGAGCAGGTCCCAGGGCATTATCAGGGCAAAGCTGGCCCCACTCCTTGTCTGTTGTGCAGAGTCATGGGCATGAGAGACATGCCTCCTGTCCCATCACCCACCACCTATAGCAGGTGGGTGAGCTGATCCCGAGGGTGGTAGAGAAAGAGAGCTAGGCCCACCCCTCACTGGCTGCAGCGTCCCTAGTGAAGGGGATTTCCAAGGGAGAGCTGCTCTGAAGATGTGAGATCTGCAAGAGTTGGCTCTTGTGGCTCTCACACAGGAAAGCTGGTGGGCTGACCAACTCAGCTTCCACTCAGACCCAGATCCAGGGCTCTGAGTTGGCCCACCTCAACTCACAGCCCATCTATGAACTTCACAGACATTAAGGATCTCAATGACATGAAGTACGTAGATGTTCTTCATAGATGTTCATAGATATTCTTGATAGATGTTCAAGATCTCTATGTCCCAGGGCAACAACAGGATATCACAGAGGAGTCCCAGTGAGGATCCAGTACTGAGAGTGTAGCAGAAGCCAGAGATTTCAAACCAGACCAATTACTCACTGCGATGAACATTTGTAAGTAAAGCTGTGGGGGAACGGGGTACACTATGTAATACAATGTGACACACTGCAACTTCCACAGCAAGATTTTTTTCTTTAGTGTTTTGGGGGAGACAGGCTGAAAGGGTGGAGAGCAGACATGAAGAGACTGGGAGATGAGTGGGACTGGGGTATATGATGTGAACTTCACACAGAATCAATAAAAATTTGTATTTGAAAAAGAAAAGGGTTTGGAAGTTCTAATCTTCAAATCAAAACAAAACAAACAAACAAACAAACAAACAAAACACACCAAGAATATGACTGCCATGTTTTTACTCTCCTTCTCACACTAGAATCCCAGAGAACTGTGATGTCACCTGAATGGCAATGACTTGTGCTTATGAACTCATGTGTGAGTGCTTTCTCTACCTCAGCTTTGTGTCACTCTTACGCTCCACCCAAGTGTCTCGTGCAAACGTTTTAAAAATGTGCAATGGCCCATTTAAGCAAGTGCTTCAAAACCTGGTGAGGATTCCTCACAGGTTGATGTTCCCTGAGTCCTTGCTTTCCTTTTCTGCAAGTTTCCCTTCCCTTGTTTCTGGTTGCAGAGGCATAGATCCCTTATTCAAACAAACAAACAAACAAACAAACATCTTGCTAATATATTTTACATCATCCTAAGACTTAACTACAAAGTGAAATTTCCTTTATTTTCCGAATTAGCCTTTATTGATGCTTTTATTCATCTTTAATCAGTTGGTATGGAGAATACAATGTGGAGCTAGTTAAAAAGGCTGTGGACATATATGCGTTCTTACAGCAAGACCACAGAAATCCCAGTTCCCTACCCAGTCAGGAGATGGATGCTTGTATCTCTTATTAAGAATTGTGCAACTGTGAAAAAGTGATGAAGTACATGAACCCCAAGAAGATAGGCGTAGTCCAGGCAAAAGGACCCCAAATGACCTCACTTTAGTATACCTCTGCTGACTCTCTGTGGCATACCTAGCTTTTCGCAAGCAGTCTAGAAAACTCTGGATCCAGAATTATACTCTTGTTTACCATTAAAAATAAACACGCACTGAGCAATCATCTCAGATATTCATATCAAAAACCATTTTTATCTGAAAGAGCCCACACAACTGAATTTTCATGAGTTGCAGAGATAATTAAGGCTACCCACCTATATTTTTTGAATAATTTAGATGATAGGTCTCTATCCTCTTCGGGAGGAACTAAAGTTTCATACATGAGGGGGCAGTAATGTATTCAGAATGAGGTGTCTGCACAACAAATCCACAATAATTATAGAAATAATTACTTTTTCAAAGAAGTGGACTTAGTTTCTTTCCCTCCATGTGGAACATGGACAGCTTGTTCTGTGCAATTGCAGTCTCATATTTCTTTTTTTTTTGGCCAACTTCATACTTTTTTTTTTCAAAAGAGAAAAGTGAAAATGATTATGTTATTGTATCCATGAAAGGTGCATTGACTACAAAGGAAGAGTGGCCTGAAATTGGAGAGGATGCTTTTCTCTGTTGCCTCATTTTTAACACTGCTTTTATTTTTCAGGGATGCAATTCAAGGAATTAAAGCAAACACATCTCTACATTCTTGGCACATTTTTGTCATCAATTATAAAGCACCTTTTGATTGGTTTTAGTGCCGCCTTTCTCTTCAGTGTTGATTTTCTTCAGGGTTTCCCACCTGTCTAACCCACTCAAATGTTTTGAGATGAATCTACTCATGTCCTTGTTCTTTTATGTAAGGATTCTCTTTAACTTACCTCAAGAATACCATGTTTTAAAGTTCATCTTATGTCTTACTCTTCATGCTTCATGATGTTGGATCCTCAATAGTCATGCCCTGCCTTCTCTCAATGACTGTTTTCTAGCCCACTGCCTCCCATAATGCATGAGTGCTGGAGCAGCCTCTGATGGAGGATGGTGAGCATTGATTTATGGTACCCTAGAATATCATAGTCTTCTCTATATTTTAGACCACAATTTTAAATCTTCTTTGGCCTATAGACTGTCTAAATTTCATAGCACCAGCAGCAAACGAGACATTCATAAAATGTTTACAGGACAGACTTCGTGTTACTTTCAAATATAAAAAAATTCAAATGCCAAAGACATTATTGTTCAACGCACCATCAGCTGAATTATTCCCAAGGCTATAGATGTAGGAATATGTCTAGATTTATGCAGTGCGAGAGACTGCTTCAATTTCTGGCTCGAACCTGATCGATGCAGTAAGTGCTCAACATGGCAGAAGATAATCTTCACCTCTCCCACTGTGCTCTAATTTATTAAAAGTAAATTCAAGATCTATATTGCTAAGTATCACCACTAGGGTAGGGTTAATTATATAAACTTCAAAATACGCTAGCAGTCTTCACAGATACATTAGGAGCTGGCATAGAGTCTAATGGAAGAAAAAATATGCACACAAGCTGACAGTTTCTGGGAGTCAGGAGTACATGGAAAATGTAGTTTAAACACCCATTCCTTAGTTTAAACACTAATTGGTTAGTAGTTTGATCACAGAAATTGATACTGTTGACCTCATTAACTTCGATGTGTCGTGACAGGTTAAAAATGCAGAGGAAGAAATGAATGCATAAAATACAAATCAGGCTTTACAAATACTCTGTTTTCTTGAAAGCTCAATTAGGAGAGAAATGTCAGTTTTATTGCACAAGCTTTTTAGGGAGTTGTTTTGCTGCAAGCTGACATCCACTTTTAAGTAGAAGTCTTGTACCTGACAGGTTTTTACATAGTTTTTTTTTTTTTTAATACTATCAGATTTGGGTGTGTTTTTCTAACTTACTTTTATTCCTAATATTATTTTATTCCTAATATTATTTTGTTTTAGTTGTTATCTAGGGTTCAGAATGAGGTAAAGATATCCATTGTGCAGCTTGTATAGCTTGTTGTGTGTGCATTTAGGATATCTTGTCTGAAGAAGGAGAAATATATATTGAAATGGGATTCTGGGTATGCCCAATAACGTACTAAGTCACTTAGTATCTGCTGTGCTGTTTCCTAAAATGTCTACATATTGGCACGTGCCAGAGAGAGTCTCCAGCATTGGTATAGCTATACTGATCCTTTCGTTTATTGTAGAGAAAGCTCACATAGCCAGTTACTCATATTCACGTAGAACCTAGTAAGCACCTGGTTGCAAACAGCCCTTTTCATCTCCTTTCTTGAGACCTTGAATTTCCTACCACTAACCTTCTGTTCAATTTAGAAGGTAACTGTTCAGACAAGGATTTTGTTCCCACTTTGTTTTATTTTGTGAAAGGATCTCATACAGCCCAGACTGGTTCTTACATTCCTGAACTTTTGAACCTTCTGCCACGACCTTCCCAGGTACTCAGACTACAGGATTGTCCCATTATACTCCATCTCCTTTTTGCTGTGCTGGGGATCAAACTCAAGGTTTCCCATATACTCAGCAAGTGCTCTCCCAGCTGAGCTGCATCCTCACTCTGAGCTAGAGTTTTAATGAGGACGTTAAAGTTAAATGAGATCATGAAGTCCGGCCCTAACCCAATCTAACTTCTGCCCCTTTAAGAGAGACATTGGAGATAAACTTGCAGATAGAAGAGTCCTGAGGAGGCCTCCGAAGAAAACAAATCTTCAAGCACCTGATCTTGGACTTCTGGGTGTAGGAACTAGGAGAAAATACATTTCTGTTGTTTAAGGCACTCAGTCCGTGGTATTTTGTTAATGGCAGCTTTAGCAGATTGTATAAATTCTGAATGAGGGTTGTATTTTTTTCTTTTTTCTTTCTTTCTTTCTTTTTTTTTTTTTTTTTTTTGTTTTTTTGAGACAAGGTTTCTCTGTGTAGCCCTGGCTGTCCTGGAACTCACTTTGCAGACCAGGCTGGCCTTGAACTCAGAAATCCACCTGCCTCTGCCTCCTGAGTGCTGAGATTAAAGGCGTGCACCACCACACCCTGGTTGTATTTCTTTTTTATTGGGAAAATCATCGCTCATTTATAAAAATACTAGCATTTGATTCAGAAAGTAATTAAATGTTAACACTAGGGAATGGCTTTAACATTTACATGATTGTGCCCTCCTCACTCAGCACCTAAAAGACAGGGAAACAGTTCTGTGCTGTTTCTCCACATACACCTTTCTTTGCCCCCCCCCCACAAGTATTGTTCAGCCATTTTCCATTTTCCACTGAGCCTGTAATCACTCAAGAATCCTTTTAAAAAAATAAATTAAGAAAACCTTAAACATTAAAAACCTAGACAAGCCCTTTTTGTTTCTTGAGTTAATATTCTGTTTCAATTCCTTGGAAGGATGCTTAATTTTCTATTCTTTAAGAGACTGTAAAATATTATCACTTAAATAGATCCTGGAGCTTACCACTAAAAACGATTCATTCTTGTTAGCATGCAGGTTATAAATATTTAGAAATATTCCATATTGCAGCTATTTATTTTGGAATGTCTTGTCTAGTTCTTAAGGTTTCCTAAGACTTAATCATCCCTCCTTTAATCTGTAATAACACATATTAATGGGAATTTAGCTGTCTTATGGTTCATTCTCCATAATCAGTTATTCTTTTCTTTTTTCCTTAGTGAGTCCAAATGCACCTGTCACTGTACTGTTGCTTATTTTTTTTCTGTCAGTGATGAATTCTAGCTGTACCTATCCAAACACGGTACATAAATGCACACTGTCAAAACACACGTCTTAGGACTTTCAGTTACTTTTGCTTGCAGCTTCACTGAGCTTATCCTAGTAGTAGTTTACATATAAGGACACAAATATACAGAGTTAGCAAGATAGAGTGTTCTACGGACATCTGAACATATTGTTCCAAAGATAGCTCTTCAGTCGTCAGAGACATTGACAAGCTTGGTCCACAAGAAGGAAATTTCATTTCTGGAGGGAGTTGTCATTCTTCAAAGCAGGACAAGTCCAGATGTTAAACTATCATGAGGTTAATAACTAGATTTTGATAAATAGTAAATATTCATCCATGTGAAGGCACATGGCACATTTCAAAACACTTTACATTGGGCTTGGTGAGGTAGTTTCATTTGTCAAGTGCCTGGCAAGTGAGCGTGAGGGCATGAGTTTGGATCACCAGTACCATACTACTAGCTGAGGACATGCAGGCATTTGTTAGCTACTGACAGAGGAAGAGTTGGTTTTGCTTTAATGATGTGACCCTTAGTAGGAAGGTCTACTACACGTCAGGTCAAGCCTTACTCTCAGCAGTAGTGGGACAAAACAAACTTGTCTCCTGAGACAATCAAAACAAAGCAACACACACACACACACACACACACACACACACACATACACACACACACACACACACACACACACACACACACACACACACACACACACACACACACACACACACACACACACACACACACACACACACACACACACACACACACACACACACACACACACACACACACACACACACACACACACACACACACACACACATACACCAACCCAAAATAACTCAAAGAGGGCTGGGTTTAGGTGGTGAGAAAAATAAAGGTTATATGGGAGGAATATGGGTGGAAGTAGGGGTTTTGAACTAGATATGATCAATATACATTGTACGAAATTCTCAAAGAGGAACAGACCTTGGGCACAAACCCTGCAGCCAGCCCCACAACACCCAGAGGCAGCTCCACTCCCAGTCACTCCAGTGCACCCAGGATCAGAGGATAAGGTGGATACAACATCTGTCCCCAACACCAGGAATAACTGGGACCAGCAGAACCCAGGCATGCAGCTTACATATTTCAAAATTATTTATACAGCCAAAAGAAACGTGGACAATTAATTTGGGATACGGCTTGTAAGAAAACAGCAAAGAGTGAGACTGAAGGCTTTGTTTGATATTTATAATTTTTGTATCAATTTTGAAGACGAGGATTTTTAAGTTATTCTGAGTTGAATGCTTTCTAAAATCATCACAGCCAATGAACCAGAATCTTACCCTCACCTAATATCTGTGCCATCCTCCAAGCAGAACCATTGTTCATTGAAACAGTTGATGAATGACTTCATGGATAGACCATCTTAATACACACACCATTTGTTATATGTACATAACCTGTCCCCTGCGGGCTGAGAATGATGACAATACTCAAGTCAAATAGCTTTGACTGTAGCAGGAAATCTGTATCCAAAAATCGTGTCTACAATTCATTCCTTGGCGCAGCAGAACTGTCAACTCTTAGCTTATCTACTATGAAGGTAAAATCTTTTGGTGATGTGAGGGACATTGAAGGGCAGCCTTATTACAGTGAACTCCAATGTCCAATAACTTCTTATTTTGGGCTTGTACCACAGTAAGAGCCAAGATTTTAAGCTCTACTAAAAACAAAACAAACAAACAAACAAACAAAAACTTTATCTACTTATGTTCATTAAAAAAAACTAATAGTGACAGTTATTATATTTGGAGTTATTTAAAATTTATATTGAGAAAAACATCTATTTTCAGTATTGCTGTAGACAAACATCTACATAATTGTGGTTTATATCAAATAATTTTTATAATACTCATTTTTATTGTTATAATATTTTATAAATTTTAAAGAATATGAAAAAAATTAAAGATATTGCAAGTTTTGAAGGGGCGCTCTCTGGGAGGAGTTGGGGTACAAAAGGAAAAGAAGAATGTGATGTAAATCTATTTACTCAAAATATGGTTTTAAATGTTAACAAATTTAGATAAATTCAAATTATGTATCTTTTCTCATCATAATGCAATAAAACTTAAATCAAAGGAAAAAAAGAAATTCTTAAAGAATTAATAAACATAGTATTTTTATAGAGAGAGAGCACAGCAGTGTATGTCTGTAAACCCAGGACCGGCGGTTAGTATCCTGGGGACTACCTGCCATCCAGTTTAGCTGAGCCAGTGAGATCCAGAGTCAGGGAAAGAGTCCATTTAAAGAAATAAATGGGAAGCAATAGAGGCAAGCACTTGATGCCAACGCTTGACCTATATGCTTACAGGGACATGCATACATATGCATACACAGAGTAATAATGATGATAATAATAAGACACCTAATTGCCTTCTGTTTTTTCCCTTCTTAAAGAGATCTATCAAGGGCTAAGAGGATTCTGGTCTTCAGAAATTTATCTGATATGCCCTCCATATAAAACATATCCATTATATTGCTAACTGATAAATTAATACAATCAGCAGAATTAAAATTTGACTGTGATCTCGGTAGGTTCTTAAAGATTCTTGTGTGAGGAGCTCAGCTAATGAGCAGTCCACATAATAGTTTTTTTTTATTAGAAGATTATTTGCATGCTAATTTCTTCTTGAAGAACTATATATTTTTTCCTAAGAGAAAATAATTATGCATAGAGTATTATAGGATGACGTGAGAGATGACCAATTAGGAAGATAAAGAATTAAATATATCAAAGGAGAAGGAGGAGAAGGAGGGGGAGGAGAAGGAGGAGGAGGAGGAAGAGGAGGAGGAGGAAGAGGAGGAGATGAACAAGAAGAGGGGGGAGGGGGAGGAAGAGGGGGGAGGATGAAACAAGCCCTGTTGAAGTCCTTGCTTATCACTCAGTGAAGAACTAGAATCTAAATAGATATCATTGTTTCAATTTGTTGCCATTGTTTATCTTCACGTTGCAGCTGTTGCTTCAGAGTGCATGCCAGCTTTTACCTTTCACCCTCCAGGTCCTGGTCCTGCCTCATGGGTTCTCAGCTTGGCCTGCACTTACTATATTCTGCCACACCCATATAAATAGCTGAGTGCGTCCAAACGCTCACTTGCCTGTCCAAACGCTCACTTGCCTATAAACAAGAGCCCTGTGATTGGGGATGGAAGGTGGAGGTTCGAGGATCACTTGGGCTTGCTGGATGCTAGCCTGACTCCAGATAACTTGGTTTACCTGACTGCATCCTGGAAAGAGGAAAGGTCAAGACTTGGGGGCCATGTCTCAGTTATATTTACCCAACTTTGTACATTGTTACTTTTTGGGTATGAGTGCTTGTGCATGTACATATATTTGAATGTATGTGTATATGCACTATGGTCATGTGTTTTTGTGCTGTATGTACACTAGAGGATGATGTCAGGTGTCTTATTCTTTCCTTCTCTGCCTCCTCCTCTCACTGAGCCTGGAGTCCAGCTGGCATCTAGCAGGGCTAGGTGATTCTTGTGTCACCACAAGACTCTGGTTACAAGTAAGTGAGTATTTGGACACACTCATCTATTTTTATGGGTGTAAAAGTATAAACTAAAATATCCTCATTTGCATAGCAAGGACTCTTAACCAATAAGCCATCTCTCCAGCCAGTTATTCCATCGTTTTTAATAGAGCTTGAAGTCAGATATTTTGAGGGCAGATGGTTTATTAACATCTTGTGATTACTTCTTTTGTATTGTATTGAAAAGATGTAGATCTTGGAATGTGGGTACCTAACATGTCATCTGGTGACTGAGACTGGACCTGCTAAAGCTGACAATGTCTTTGCTCTTGTCTGGTTTAGCCTCTTCATGCGTGCTGACCCTAGGGTGACACAATCCACAGAAAGGTATTTGGAGCTCTGCCCAAGCACATGTTAGTTAAAACCGTTTGAAATGTTTTATGGTAAAGGTTAAGGAAGCCCACAAAAAACAAGACAAAAAAAATGTAGCTTGAGATGCAGTTTAGATTTAGGGCAACCTCATATAAAGGGTTGGAATGTGAGTAGAATTAAGAGAGGGGTGATAGCATTGAAACCTAAGTGCTTTTAACTTCACTTTTTTTGGACATTTAGAAGAGGGGCACGTTTGTGCTCAGGTTTGCCAAATGCCACAACTTCAATCTCCTTCACAACCAGAAATCGCTTTTTTCTCACTTTCCATAATAGATTAGAGAACATCTCCATGTTTGGAGACTTTAGGAATCTTCTAAATATCTTTTCTGAGTTTTCAAAAATTGCCATCCGTCTTTTAGATGAGAAACATGTCCTGGACACAAGAGGAATCTCTAAATGCATTCTTGAGGAGAATTTTTACCATGGTTTAAAGAGATCTAGCTGTTTACAGCAACCGTGTGACATGGTGCTCTTGAGAATGACAGCGGAGTCAGAGATTCCACTTTGCCAAAGGCCCTCATCTCACTTTTCCAATTTCCCTAATGCTTTTCAGGCTGCAGGTATTCGAATCCAGGTTTAGGCTTTGTCTGCCTTCAAGTCAGAGCCTACAAATGTTATGTGCATTGTGCATGATAAATCCAGCAAGTGTTTGTATAAATGTCACGCTGCATGTAAAGTGACAAGGGTTTCAGTGTGTTTTGGCATGAGATGAAGCATTAATTAAAGGACGCACATACAAATGGGTCGAGGGAAAACATTTTGCTGTCAGAGTGTTTGGGAAATGACCATAATGAACACTGTTGGCATTTTTGTGACCTATAAATGCTATATGGAGCTTTACCAAAAAAAAAAAAAATCCTACTGAGGTCATCGGCAGTGAAGATTAACTAATGGGTACTTAAACTCCTGGCAAAATGATTATATTAAGGCTTCAAAAGAATAAATCACTATTTACTGATGCAGAATGGATTACATGGTTATTGCCAACCATAACATATGAGAATGTAATATCATTCATAAAACATTGAATACAATGAGTCCATTTAGCCAGTTATTATTTTTCATGTCCACTCTTTTTCTAATTAGTAGAACAAATGTTTATATTAAAAAGCCAGGATAATCAGTTAAGGAAAAATATTCATCCTACAAAGATTTAAACTGCAGTTTCAAACCATTAGAAATTCTTTAATATTTAGTACATCTTTTCCCGAATGAAACTTAGTGCCCATTAGCATGTGATGGTCTCTCCTGCTCTTTGAACTTTTTGGTCAGAATTGGAGAGACTCTGATTTGAATAACATTGTTATAGGAGAACTTTCAAAGGAAAAATGATTAAGTAGACTAGCTTCATTGCCTTGATAATGACCCTTCAATTCATCTTTACTGTGCAGCTGAGTGTAATCTCTCTTCAAATATCACATCACATTCCTTAGGTACTCCATGGCAGATTCAGTAAATCTCACAATAAGCCACAGAAACATGTTAGTACGTGCTCCTTATTCCATGAATCCTTAATTTTTCTCTAATAATACTGCCCCCTCTCTGTGTGTGTGCTTATTAGCATCAGTAATGTGTCAATTTAAATTCTGTTTCTATGTCTTTAAATTTATGGAAACTTGGTAAATTCATCCCCACACATAGGCTTGACTGTCTATGATAATTGACAGTCCTGATCTTAGGGGTGTTGTTAAGAATTGGGTTGGCAGCTCTGCGGGGGGGGGGGGCGTTGGTTATTGATATTCTTGTTCTTCCTATATGTTGCAAACCCCTTCAGCTCCTTCAGCTCTTTCTCTCACTCCTCCACTGGGGACTGTACTGGCTGGTTTTGAGTGTCAACTTGACCCAGGCTGGAGTTATCACAAAGAAAGGAGCTTCAGTTGGGGAAGTGCCTCCATGAGATCCAGCTGTGGGGCATTTCCCAATTAGTGATCAAAGGGAAGGGCCCCTTGTGGGTGGTACCATCTCTGGGCTGGTAGACTTGGGTTCTATAAGAGAGCAGGCTGAGCAAGCCAGGGGAAGCAAGCCAGTAAAGGACATCTCTCCATGGCCTCTGCATCAGCTCCTGCTTCCTGACCTGCTTGAGTTCCAGTCCTGACTTCCTTGGTAATGAACAGCTGTATGAAATTTTAAGCCGAATAAACCCTTTCTTCCTCAACTTGCTTCTTGGTCATGATGTTTGTGCAGGAATAGAAACCCTGATTAAGACACTGCCTTTCTACAATAAAGCTCTAAAACCATAGACTATCTCTGTTAATCAAGGCCCACTGTACTTGGACAAGGGATAGGCTTTCTTCTAATCAGAAGCTGAATAAACCCTTTCCTCCCCAACTTGCTTCTTGGTCATGATGTTTGTGCAGGAATAGAAACCCTGACTAAGACAAATTGGTACCAGCATAGTGGGGTATTCCTGTCTTAGTCAGACAGTGCTGTTGAGAGCTGAGTGCTTGAAGCCTTTCTCCCCTGCTTCCTGCAGTGGACCACACGTATTCTGTGTCCTCAGCCTTCATCAGAGGCCTGTTGATCACGTGAGTAAAAGAGCCTGTCTTAGTCAGGGCTTCTATTTCTGTACAAACATTGCTTACCCTGGCTTGCTCAGCCTGCTCTCTTATAGAATCCAAGACTGCCAGCCCAGAGATGGTCCCACCCACAAGGGGCCTTTTCCCCTTGATCACTAATTGAGAAAATACCCCACAGCTGGATCTCATGGAGGCATTTCCCCAACTGAAGCTCCTTTCTCTGTGATAACCCACCTGTGTCAAGTTGACACAAAACTATCCAGTACAGGGACCTTGTGCTCAGTCCAACGGTGAGCATATGTCTCTGTATTTGTCAGGCTCTGGCAGAGACAGCTATATCAGGCTCCTGTCAGCAAGCACTTCTTGGCATCCGCAATAGTGTTTTGGTTTAATGTCTGTATATGAGATGGATCCCCAGGTGGGGCAGTATCTGGATGGCCTTTCCTTCATTCTCTGCTCCACACTTTGTCTCCATATTTCTTCCATTGAGTATTTTGTTCCCTCTTCTAAGAAGCACTGAAGCATCCACACTTTGGTTTTCCTTCTTCTTGAGCTTCATGTGGCTGTGAATTGTATCTTGAGTATTCCAGAGCTCCCAAGGATTAAATCACTGACAAATGAGTACACACGGAGGGACCCATATCTCCAGCTGCATATGTAGCTGAGGATGGTCTTGTCAGACATCAGTGGGTTGAGAGGTCCTTAGTCCTGTGAAATCTTGATGTCCCAGTGTATGGGAATTCCAGAAGTGGGTGGGTAGGTGGGTGTGGCAGCACCCTCATAGAAGCAGGGGAAAATCCACATATCAGTGAGTACATGTTATGTGAGTTCTTTTGTGAATGGGTTACTTCACTCAGGATGATGGCCTCCAGATCCATCCATTTGCCTAGGAATTTCATATATTTATTGTTTTTAATAGCTGAGTAGTACTCCATTGTATAGATATACCATATTTTTTGTATCCATTCCTCTGTTGAGGGACATCTGGGTTCTTTCCAGTTTCTGGCTATTATGAATAAGGCTGCTATGAACATAGTGGAACATGTGTCCTTGTTGCCAGATGGAATATCTTCTGGATATATGCCCAGTAGAGGTATTGCAGGATCAAAATGTGGACACGTCACCCCTTCCTAGAATTAAGAACAAAGCACACATTGAAAGAGTTAAAGGGAGCATTTGTGCAGCTCAATCCAAAGGATGGACCCAACGACTGCAGCTGCCAGGGATCCATCCCACAATCAGTCACCAAACATAGACACTATAGCATATGNAAAAAAAAAACTAGATGTCTCTCAACTGAATAATGGATACAAGAAACGTGGTATATCTGCAGAATGGAATACTACACAGCCATTAAAAATCAAGGACATCATGAATTTTGCAGGCAAATGAATGGAACTAGAAAATTTCATCTGGAGTGAGGTAACCTACACTCAAAAGGACAGGCATGGTATGTACTCACTTCTACTAGCCATAAAGTACAGGGTAACAATGCTAAAATCAGCAGATCCAAAGAAGCTAAATAACAAGGAGAGCGCATGGGAGGGTGGATGAATCTTCATCAGAAGGGAAACAAAATAGATATGGGTGGAAGAAGGGATGGGGAGGGGAGCAGGGCAGGGGGAGGTCATTAGTAGAGAGAGCAGGGAAGAGAAGGGATATAGGTTGGGGGCATCTCTAGGATATGCCAGAGACATGGGATGGGGAGAGGCTCTAGAGGGTCTAAGGGCACAAGTGTAGTTGAGATTTGTAGCAGTGGGGGTGATATGGATCCTGAAGTGGCCACTTCCTATAGCCAGGCAGGACTCCCAGTGGAAGGATAAGGACAGGAACCTATACACAGATCCTTCAACCCCCAAATGTATCGTGCCTACAAGATATGCAGGGACAGAGATAGAGCAGAGCCTGAGGAAATATCCAACCAATGATTGCCCCAAATTGAGACCCATCCTGTGGGCAAGAACCAATCTCCAACATTATTGATGATATTCCATTATGCTTGCAGACAGGAACCTAGCATAAGTGTCTTCCGAGGCTCCACACAACAGCCAATGGAAAGAGATGCAGAGACTCACAGCCAAACTTTCGATGCTCAGGGAGTCTTACTGGAAGGGTTAGGAGAAATATTGAGTGACCAGAAGAGGACAGGGTCTCTACAGGAAGAGCAATAGAGTCTACTAACTTGGACCCTTGGGAGCTTCCAGAGACTGAATTACCAACCAAAGAATCACCATAGGCTGGACGTAGGCCCCCTGCATATATATATATATATATATATATATATATATATATATATATATATATATATATATATCTCAGACGAGCAGCTTGGTCTTCATGCAGGTCCCCCAAACAACTGGAGCAGAGGCTGTCCCTGAGCCTCTTGCCTTCTTGCTGCCTGTGGATCCTGTATCCCTAAATGCACAGCCTTGTCTGGCCTCAGTGGGAGAGGATGTACCTAGTCTTGCAGGAACTTGAAGTGCAGGGGGGAGAGGTAAGGTAGGGGGGAGGGTGAAGTGAAGGTGAGGTGTTTGTGTGTATATGATAGTTGATACCCAGAGAGGAGCTTCCATTTATTTTATGGTTGATGGTAAATACAATATGAGAAATTGAATAAAAATTTCACAGCATTAGGAAGATGGAGAAGCACTGGCCTAGGCCCATAGTGGACTTGTATTTCCCAGGTTGGTGAAATAAAGAAAATAAAGAAATTAAATCAATGTGTATTTTTTGGGCTATTTCCTTTTGAGCTAGCCCAAGTGCTTTTCCCTGACTCCTCATTTGTCTCCTTTTCTATCATCCCCTAGCTGGATGATGCAAAACTGATTGTGAGGATATATCTGAAGAGAAGCTGAACTAAAAACAAGGTCTTTGTTTTCCTAAATGATTCTGAACATTAGTTTATTAAGTCTCTGAGATTTTGAGTAATTTTTAAAGCAGATGATGCACTTCTAATATATCTAGCCTGTGCTATGGCAAGAGGAAAACTCTCAAATAGCCAACAGTGGGGCTTAAAATTTGTGTTTATAGAGTTCATGGAAGTGGATTTGGGGACTAGAGATTGGGAATTTTTACAATATGCTGATGATGTTTGCAATAATGTGTTCACCAATATACTGTGAAGAATGTTCAGTTGACCTACTTGAAAAAAAATAATGAAATTGATAGCATACACTGCTTTATATTAACTTGGGTTGGTAGAGATAAAGAACTGATATAATTGCTGGTGTTTACTGACAGATATTAATTAAATGGGGTTGGCATAGATAATGGTCTGATCTACTTGCTAGTGAAATGGGTGGAAATCATTTTTAAAAATAATTATTGAAAGTTTGGAAAGTTGATTGCTTTCTATATCTGAAACAACTGGAAAAAAGACTTGATGCCAAATATCATGAAAGGTTTACTGAGCAAAAGAAACTAATTTTAAATGATACCATTCTATATTAGAAATATGTTACATGGATAATTTAAACAATACATTTGTACCAGAGAAGTAGCCTTGCTAACTAAGCCAGATTCTCCAAGAACATTGATATTTTTGGAGTGACCTATTGGCAAAATTTAAAAATAAATATATCAGATCTGAGACATGTTTTTGTAAAAGAACTTAGTTATATTTGCTATATATCATATTAATCAGAAATAAGTAATTTAGAAACCCGATAAAAGCAATACGCCAAGATCAAAATGTGTTTATTACACCTTAGAAGATCTTTACAAGAAGCAGAAAGTGAATTTCCCAAATCTCTGTCTCCAATGAGCAAAAATGGCAGAATTTTATTGAATATTTGAGTATGGATGAACCAACAATCCCGACTGATATGTGCAAGCGGCAGAGGAATAATGAGAAGACCGTGTCCGTCCTAAAGAACAGGCTTGGCTATATGAGGTCTGCTTGATGGGCTTTCAGAATTGCCTTATTGGAATATCTTCTGGGTGTATTACCAGGAGAGGTATTGATGGATCTTTTGGTAGTACTGGTGTGAGGTGGAATCTCAGGGTTGTTTTGATTTGCATTTCTCTGATGATTAAGGATTTCGAACATTTTTAAAGGTGCTTCTCAGCCCTTTGGCATTCTTCAGTTTAGAATTCTTTGTTTAGCTCTGTACCCCATTTTCTAATGGGGTTATTTGAATTTCTGGAGTTCAGCTTCTGGATCTCTTTGTAAATATTGGATATTAGCCTCCTATCAGATTTAGGATTGGTAAAAATTCTTTCCCAATCTGTTGGTGACCTTTTTGTCTTATTGACATTATCTTTTGCTCCATAGAAGCTTGCAATTTTATAAGGTCCCATTTGTCGATTTGTGATCTTACAGCACAGGCCAGAAGATATTCCAACTGGTAACAAGGACACATACTCCACTATGTTCATAGCAGCCTTATTTATAATATCCAGAAGCTGGAAAGAACCCATATGTCCCTCAACAGAGGAATGGATACAGAAAATGTGGTACATTTACACAATGGAGTACTACTCAGCTATTAAAAACAATGACTTTATGAAATTCTTGAGCAAATGGATGCATCTGGAGGATATCATCCTGAGTGAGGTAACCCAATCACAAAAGAAGTCACTTAATATGCACTCACTGATAAGCGGATATTAGCCCAGAAACCTAGAATACCCAAGATACAATTTCCAAAACACAAGAAAATCAAGAAAGACCAACGCGTGGATACTTCATTCCTCCCTAGAATAGGGAATAAAATATACATGGAAGGAGGTGAAGAGACAAAGTTTGGAGCTAAAATGAAAGGAGTGTGCCCCACCCGGGTGGTCCATCACATAACCAGCCACCAAATGCAAACACTACTGCATACACCAGCAGGATATTGCTGTAAGGACCCCAATATAGCTGTCTCCTGGGAGACTTTGACAGTTCCTGACAAATGCAGAAGTGGATGCTCTCAATCATCTATAGGGCAGAACACCGGGTCCCCAATGTAGGAGCTAGAGAGAGTACCCAAGAACTGTAAGGGTCTGCAACCCTATATGAACTAATCAGAACCCCCAGAGCTCATGTCTCTAGCTGCATATGTATTAGAAGATGGCCTAGTTGGCCATTATTGGGGAAGAAAGGTCCTTGGTCTAGCAATGTTCATATGCCCCAGTACAGGGGAATGCCAGGGCCAAGTAGTGGGAGTGGGTGGGTAGGGGAGCAGGGCAGGGGAAGTGTATAGGGGATTTATGGGATAACACTTGAAATGTAAATGAAGAAAATATCTAATAAAAATATATAAAAAGAATTGCCTTGTATACCAACAACTAGTTCATGTTTCCTCCTACCCCTTCTCTGAATGAGAATGCTCATTTTAGTCACAGGGTTTCCAGTTCACCAGCATGTACTAGTGGGAGGAAGCTAGATTTCTTTTCTCAATGTATTTGTCACCAGACCATGAAGACCACGTATGGTACCAAAATCAGACTGACTCTGTGTCACCAGGAATTCTTGACCTTTCACCTGGCTGCTATGAATGTGTGCGACTTCTGAAGTCTATGTTGAGTATGAATTTATTCTATGTGGAGGATGTCAAGTTAAATAGGGGTCCTTCAGAAAGCAGGATTGGAGCAGAGATAATGGTATCTTTTATTTCTTTTTCCTTTGGGATGTATTGATAGACAATTTCTTAGTCAAACTAAAGTAGGTGGATTCACTAGATTCTTGTGAATAAAATATAGGCAGAAGTGTGACATATGCTACGAGGGCCAGTCCATAAAAATCAACTATGAACAGTCACTTACTCATTTCCTCCTTCAGGGAATCCTTGGAATTTATGTGTTTAAGTTGGCAGCATCATAAAACTGAAGGAGCCAAGTTCATGAAGCATAGCCTCTTGAACCCCAAACTGTTTTATTAGATCATAACAGAAACCACCTATATAGGACATTGTTGAGTTAAAACAGACATTTAAAAGGGTTATTCTGTAAGCAGTCAGTTATCTTGACTATTATCCCCAATGTTACAGCCTTAGTTTTGAAAATGAACACATTTTTGAACTGGCTTTGTATTTTTATAATGCCTTCACCTCATCTCTTTTTTGATCTGTATTTTGATGTGTGATAATTCTTGTTTCCTTCTATTGATTTCATAAACTATTGAACAGAATGAACAGTTCACTAATTTTTATTTTTTGTTTGTTTGTATTAAAAATCTTCAAAATTCCATTACCATTACTCTGATCTCATTTTTCTATGGGGCTTTGACTGCCACCATATCCCTTTCTCGTAAATTTCAGTGTGATTTATTTTGTCATGTTCTATTTGTCATTATTTTCCAAAAGACTTGCAAGGAGAACCCTCAGATTGTGATGAAAGAGTGTATGAGCACACCAGATGGCCATCTCTAGACTGCAGATCTGCTCAACTCATTGTGTGCTTTTCTGATTGTGGTTTTCAGTTTTATTCCACACTCTGATATGAAGTAAAAACTCTCCTCCCCTTCTCATTTTAGACATGCCAGGAATCTTTACCATCATGACATTTTTACCAGAATATTCTTAGGCATTTGTGTAAGACTATTGGAGAAGCTGGACATTATGGTGGGCCTCTTTCCACCCCTTCCCCTAAACCTAAGAGACCTCTCATTGACGGCAACGTCAAAACAATATGGGTTCAGTTGGGTTTGGTGAAATATTTAAAAATCGCTAATAATTGCCTCTTTATTTTATTTTTACAATTAAGTGATTTGTTTCATTTATGACTCTGGCTTCTAAGGGTCATTGAATCTTGGCCCTGTGTAGAAAATGACCTGAAGTCTGGAGCAGTGACCTTTGTGTACAGCTGCCAAACTGAAATCAACACTTGAAATATTACATGGGTTTCCAGGATGCCTTCTGGACTGAGGCCATTACTGCCAGCCAAAACCCATTTGGAATAGTAGATAGCACTCAGACATTCATCCCAGCTGTGGCTTTAAGTCACTCATCCTGCATTTTGGGGTGTCTGCCTTAACTCTTTGTCTAGACCTGTCTCTCTTTGCTATGGAGCAGGAAAGGGAGTAGGCTTAAACACTAAGCCACTACTTACAAAATATATTAAAATAGAAGTAGCACATGATGAGTGTGTGAGCCCAAATTTGCAATGGAATCTACAGCCATGTTCAATTCTCTAAGAAAGTCCAACAGAGAAGCACAGGTTACAACCCTGTTAGTGAGAATAGCATTTGGGGGGGCAGTATTTCATATATACTGGGAAGTACTCTAGACATCTCACATTCAATACTGTATATACTTCCCTTTAAACAAGAAAATAGTTGGCCACATTGGACATTGTCATTTCACATTTAATAATTTGTCCTTTCTTCAAATTCTTCCCAGATCTTCCACTAACTGCATTTCATATTCTTTCTCTTTCCAAAATCAAAATCAAAACACAAAAGCAAAACCCCCAAACAAAGCAAAAACCAAAAAAGAGACAACCACTGCCCCATACATACCAAAATAGGCAAAACCCCCACAAAAAACAAAAACAACAAAACAAAACAAAACAAACCCAACACAGTAAAGATCAAATCAATTCTGTGTTGGCCAGTATGTAGCCCCCCATGGGAGTGGTTATTATACACAGTTTCACTCCATTAAAGTGACTGATTTTTTTTTCTCCCAATGTTATCAATTGCAAACAGGTTCTTGATTGGGGGTGAGACTTTGCACCTACTTCCCTTGGTCTCTGCTAGGGTTTTGTGTGGCTTGAATCTGTGCATGTCTTAGACATGCTTCCACAGTATCTGTGAGCTCATAGGTGCATCAGGTCTGTTCTGTCTGAAAAACAGTTTTCTTAGAATCATCCACCATATTTGGCCCTTACAACCTCTCTATCTCCTCTTCACTACAGATTCTTGAGCCTTGAGTTGAAAGGTATGTTACCGATGTGTCATTTATTGTTGAGTGCTCCAGAGATCCTCACTTCCTGGACATTGTCCAGTGTTCTCTGTGATAATTCCCATCTACTGCAGGAAGAATCTTCTATGGTGAGTGTCCAGTGATCCATTGATATAGGGCTGTCCAGCAGTAGGTGGGGGGTCTGAAAGGGATGGAGGTGAGATTGGGAGGACAGGCTTAGGATGGTGGCTGGGAAGAGCTGGGGACCTCTAGGCTCACATGAAGTTTGAGTCCCCATGGCTGAATCTCATTTCACATGTGGAAATTAACACTCGGAATGCTAAATAACTTAGACCCACATTGTTGAATGATGAAGCAGCAATTCTATCTGGGACCATTTTGACTGGCAAGCTTGTTCCCACACTGCAAACATTTCAACCCCACAATCCTGAGAATAAATCAGTTCAGGTCCAGAAGTATGTGAACTTCCCAAGGTTACAGAGTCAATCAGTCATTTAGTCAGGCCCCTGGGTCCTACATTGAGATCCTGAATCCTTTTTTTTTTTTTGCATGTCATAGCATGACATCAATTTCTAACACTTCTTAGGCACCCTGTATTCCAGATAACTGATGAGCCATAATCCAGATAATTAAATGTTACAGATAGAAATCTGGAATTCATGTTTCATTAACGCTGTGCTCTTTAAAAATTGTTGCTCAGTTAAAAGGAGAAAGGTCCTATGTAACAGAAAATTGCACCATCTCCCCTGTTCTATTTCACAGTTTTATTTTCAGGATCAAAGAAACGCCATCAGTAAAGTACATAATGTACAACATTACGTATGATTTAGATAACATACAGGGTGCCCATGGCCCTGTTGTTCTTGTGACTGAGATCACATTTTGTTCTCAGCTGCCCACAGTGCAAAGGACCAGCAACCGCAGGGCATTTTCTCTCACCTGACCAAAGTGGCTCTTTCCTTCTCTGGTGGAGCACTTAGTAGTTTTGAGTGTTGTGGTTGTTGGATTTCTATATTGTGGGTAGCGAAAAAAAAAAGTAAAGAAATGATCGTAGTTGCAAAAACTGGGCAATAGAATGAGCTTTGCTAACATGCTTAATTGCTTCCTATACAATGTCACTCTGAAGTGCTAGCTGGCTTTTTCCCAAGATCCAACCACAGGTGCATTAGAAAACCACCTACACAGTGCCCTCTCCTGGTCTCCCTCTAGAGAGAGAGACTCTAACTCTCTTCTGAATTCTGGAAAGTCAGCTATAATAAGTTGTCTTGAGAACAATTTCTATATGCTAGAAAAGATTTTAGAATGAAGTTGAATGCTTTATAGATCATAAAGCCCCTAGCATTTTTATTTTTATTTTTTTGTATTTGAACTTTCACACCCTGAACCTGAGGTGCACTTTTAGGAGTAGAGAGAAAGAAGACCTTCTTGAATTTCTTGTGGTGTATGAGACACATTATGCTCCCTCTCATGAGAATATTCCAGAAAACTGGCCTGACCAGAGTCCTCTTGTTAGTCTTCCAAATAATTTCTTTAATGCATGGTCAGCATCTTAGTGCTCTGTGTGAGACAATTGATTGAGGCAGGACAATTGTTTTCATATCATTCCCCATAGGAACCCAACATCAGCTTTCAGAGGTGATCAAGGTACAGTCAAGACTATCTGACTGATGCTGTGGGCATCACATTCCGTGTTACTACATAATTCCATGCACACTGGCCTGATTTGGGGCTTGAATACAAGTCGGATCACCCACTTTGTTCTTACTGTCCTGACAATTCTGAAATCTACACAATGCTTGCCAAATACTGGTCTGATTTTAGAAATGGAAGAAAAACAACCCTGGCCTTTCTCAAAGCCAACTCTGCCCTCTTTGTTCCTCTTCATCACCAACTGTTTTTCTTTGTCAATTTTATGCAAGATTCTCTGAGTTTATCTCTTTTCTTTATTTGAGGGCCATTTCCTATTTTGTCTCATTTGGCTATTTCTTTTGGTTCTTTTAATAGGTTTTTTTTTTTTTTTAGACAGGGTTTCTCTGTATACCCTTGGCTGTCCTGGAACTCACTTTATAGACCAGGCTGGTCTTGAACTCAGAAATCTGCCTGCCTCTGCCTCCCGAGTGCTGAGATTAAAGGCGTGCACCACCACGCCCAGCTTTTTTTTTTTTAAGATTTATTTAATTTTTTTTTTTTACTGGCTTAGTCCAGTTTCTTCAATGGCTGGCTCTGAATCGAATATCTAAGAATTCAGGACTTATACAGTCCATGACACTAGGTGACTCAGTTGGCCTTCAATCCCAAAGAAGTAAGCTCTAATGTCAGTGAAGGAAATGGACTTGGTAGAGCAAGGCTTGGAGGCCAAGTGGGTAGGTGTCTTTCCATCTCAGAATCTGGATTAAAGGCATGTCTTCCTATGTTACAGATTTGGATTTTAAGTGGATCATCCTACTTCAAATTAAGCAAAAGTCCCCCACAGGTATGTCCTCCAATTTTGGAATTCCAGTCAACTTTAGTTTATAATTCCAGATCCAGTTGACATCCAAGGATAGACATTCCAGGTGGCATCCAGCACAATCGTCAGAGGCACACCCCAGGGAACCATCTCCTCCAGCTAGAATCTACTTGCTAAGTCTCTACCTCTCTCCTAAGTAATGCTACTGGCCAGAGACCAGGCCTTCAACACATAAGCCTCTTTCATATTCAAGTCATAATACACCTTAAGTACTTGGCCCAGAGCCTTGAGATCAAAGTATCCCTCCTTTGATGGGAAATATATCTATGCCATTCTAGATAGGACTTGAAACACATTTTCTTTCTCATAGGATCATTGTAAGAAGGAGTTGAAGTTTCGTAGCACCCTTAAGACAGAAGCTTGTGCTTCAGCCGCTCACCTGACTCATTGTCCCTAAAGAAATGGCAAACTGAGTCTTAAGTATATAGCTCCCAACCTGAGTGCTTGGAGCACAGCTCATGTTGAAGATAAACTGAAGTTCTATGCTTAGAAATATCAACGGAATCCTTACTATCTTCTCTCTCTCAGCTCTCCAGGAAACAGTGAACATTTTTGACAACCCTAGCAGAAGCCAGCAGGAAGCCAGCAGGAAGCCAGCAGGCATTGCTGCTGAACTTTTGAACTCTGAAAGTGCATCTATTTTCTTAGTTCGGTTTGTTGATTCTTCTTTGATCTCATCTTATTAGAAAGATAATGCCCTAACATTTTAGCATATTTAAAGTAAACTGCTCTCCACAATCCTCCAGGGAGCTTAGCTTAACTTTCTGCCTTTTCCCAATCTCTAAAGCTCTTTACACTGCTGTGTACGCACCTCCATGGAAATTGTCTGTTAAATAATTCTCCCTAACAGGGAATTTACTTTTCTGAGTACACTTCAGGCGGAAGTATTTATATTTCATCTCACCATTCGAGCGCGAATTCTGTGAGTGTCTTTGAAAGCTTACTCATAAAGCTAACGGAACAAAAGACACACAGAGTAGTGAGGATCTGGGTGAGGACTGAGAGGTCCACTGAGGCAGGCTTCTGTTCAGAAAGGGTCTCAAGTTTAGATTTTTGTTATCTTAAAAGGAGAAAACAATGTGGGGTGATACACTTATAGGATTAAAAGATGCCCAACTAGTCAGTGTGGTGGCGCATTCTTATAAGGCAATAGGACCAGCCATTCAAGGCTACATAGAGAGCAGGAGGCTACTCAGTGACCCTGTCTGAAAAGAGAAGGAAAATGATCATGCACAGTAAACATTTTCCTTCCAAACCATGTCAGTGTAGAACCCTCAGATTTTTTCTGAACACATGTAGCACACCAAAAGTCGATTAGTTGGTACCACACTATGAATTGAGGTAATACATTAATTGATAAACATTTTTAAAAATATTAATTAAAAAAAAACATTCCTGCAATTATCTTGTCAATATCAAAAGACGTTAACTTTATTTTTGCTTTTCAGTTATAAATTTTATAACGCAAACATTAAAAAAAAAGCCATATTAGGGAGGGTTAATGGCACCTTTGAAGCTCTTTCTCACCGTTGTCTTTCAAATGTCACACAAATTTTCTTGTATCTCTATTTCTTTTTATTAAAACGGTATGTATGTATGTATGTATGTATGTATGTATGTATGTGCCATGGCAAGGTATGGAAATCAGATGACAACTTGTGGGAATTGGTTCTCTCTACCATTTGGATTCCAAGGATTGAACTATGGTCACCAAGCTTGATGGCAAACGCCTTTACCCTCTGAGCCATCTTGCCAGCCTAGGCTATCCTTCTCTTACCTACTCACTTTAGCTTCACCAGAAATGGCACTAATTGCCTTATACCAGTCAATGTGTTTTATCCTGGCAGTCACTGTCACTGTCCAAGGGATGGATGCACATGAGATATATGGCCCAGCCTGACTGAGTTGAGAGTTCTTCTATTCATTCTCTGATTAGACTTAAAAGAGGAAATGGATACCCTAGAGCATGAGAAGAATGAACCATAAGACAACTTTAGATTCCCCAGGAGTGGGAATCCTCGATCACACATTCCTAGATTTGCCAAATGTGAGCCAGATTTTTCTGAGGACCTTCTGTGGGTGTGGTTAACAATTCCTTGCACCTTGAAACGAGATTTTTAAAAAGTATTTATGTGTTAGTTACATAGTCTTTAACAGTTTTCTGTAACTGTGAAATGGAATTTCTTAAATATTTACTATTAAGAGTTTTTAAATAACCTGATGTAGCAAAGGGACAGCTCAGGCTGGCCTAGGATATGAAATTTGTGAGTCTGGTGACAACCACCAACTAAGGACAACAGCCCCTGCAGTTCTGAATTACTCTAGATGCAGAGTCCTGAACTCCTAAGACGTTTGTCCCAAATATCATGAGTGGTTAAACAGGCTGAGAGATTGTGATACTGAAAGCCTGGTTATCCAGACCTCTGCTTTACATTTGTGGTTTGATTTTAAAAAATGATAGATTTAGAGCAAAATCAAATATAGAGCAAAGCCCAGAAAAGGTAAGCTGAATAGTGTATAAACAACCAAGTTGGGAAAATATGTTGGGTAAAAATGGATTGCATATTTCATTCATGTTGAAAAGTGTCTCCTAAATACAAGTAAATTCTCAACCATTGGTTCCCACCCAGTTACAGTCTGAGGATAGATATTCTTAGTAGAAGCTATGGATACTTCTGAAATCCCCCAATGCACACGACAGCCATCCCATGACACCCCTAACAAAGGATACTCTACTCTGGGTATTCACTACACCAAGCTGAAAAAAATGCTGTTGTATCTCAGGTGCTAACAAAGAAATACATAATGTGGCTGGTGCCTCTTTCTGACTCTTTTGCTCAGTTTCCCTCAGTATTTTCTCTCGATTTCTTACATGTGGAAGGGGGCCTGAATTTTGGCAAGCTTTCTCCTTCATCTTTGCCTTTATTAGAAAAGTTTATAAATGTTGCAAATTAGCCTCTCATTTTTAAATATACAGTATAGTTAGATAGTCCCTAACCACCATGGACAGTGTTTTCTGGGATTCTTTCCCTAGCTTATTCAATGTCTCAGGAGCACTTTAGCTTCCATTTTCCTGAAAGAGTTCATGTGTAACCCTTTTCCAGTTTTGCAGAACTCACTGTCTAAGAGTACAAAATGGAGGAAGAATTCACATGCCACCTATACAAGGAAACCCTCCTCATCCGTGGTAATAACATCACTCTGTTGCTATGCAAGTCTGCGTAAAGAAGTGAAAACGTAGAATCTAGACATAATCTACAGATCACCTACTCCTGGGGTAAACACTGTTGCACAAGTCTGGGTATCTAACGGGCCACTCACAGCTTATCACTTCTCCTGGTAGCATCTCTAGGATAACCGACCTCTGGAGTATTTGGGAAGCTTACTGGCAGCAGCCTGGGGTGAGGCTGCCAGCTTTAATCATTCACTCTCCCCCCACCCCAGCACCCTGTAAAGACAGCAAAGAGAATCAGCTCAGCAAGGCTGAGAGGGCATGAAATTGTGTTAAGCAACACTCACGACAATGACTAGATTTGCTATTTTAAAGTAAATGACTAAATGTCTTCTTCTCCCCCCCCCCCACCGCTCCTGAAATTGTAATTTTCCTGTGCTGTTGAGTGTAAAGGTGACCGTGCTGTGGTTGGATCTCAGCGGTTTGTAGTCGACAGCTAATCAGGTTGATTCATTTGGTGAGGTGGGCAGTGAGCTCAGTTATAAAACAGAATTGAGTTCTTACACCACCAAGCTATAACACCATACATTTTTTTCCCCTTCCTGCCTTTTGAAGGAACAAAATAGTCATGCAGGCTCTTCAGAAGAACGCTGTAGAGACAAGGTGTTATTGGTAGCAGAAAACACAGTCAGCCGTGGAACAAAAGCCACTTTCCTTCCTGAGTTTGCTCTCACTCTTTCAGTAATGGATGCAGCTTGCTGTTGCTAATGGGAATGGGAGGTTCTGCTAGGGCCCGTCCTGGCTTTCTTGTAGTTCCATCCCACAGCTAGTGGACTGGAAAATGCACATTTACTTACTACTAATTGTACCAAAGCAGATCAGTATTACCAACATTGCCCACAGGATGGCATCCATCAGTTAAAAACAAAAGGTGCAGTTTAACAGAACTCATAAAACTAGAGATGGATTAAATTTTCTATTAGGTTTTACAATATTTAGGGTTTATTTTGATACACACTTTAAACTTCACAATAGTGAGGGAGAAGAGAGGATGTTTTCCAGGAGCTGGTTCTGATGGAGAGCTGGCGACTGTGGTTTGTTTAAAGGTGGGAGTGGGACTCAGGGTGAGGACAGAAATGTTATTCAATAAAGCTTAGCATCCAAGAGCCCCAGATCACCAGAAGGCCACTGACTGAGTTAATCTATTCTCCTTTATTAGAATATTAGCCACTGTTGGGAGATCAAGCCAGAACAAAAGGAGCCTCGTGCTAAATAAAAGAGGGAAACACAAGATGATGATTTTGAATTGCATTAGTTGAAACCAGGGAATGCTAATATTTCTAGTGTTTTATACTTGTGAGTAATGAAAGTACAATATGTACTGTTTTTCCCACATGATCATACACATTAATATGCTACCCATAAATCGGTTGATCGATCAATCTATCTGTTTTCCTTCCTTCCTTCCTTCCTTCCTTCCTTCCTTCCTTCCTTCCTTCCTTCCTTCCTTCCTTCCTTTTTCTCTTTCTTTTTCTTTTTTCATGATTTTCTTTTTGTGGGGGAGAGATCTCTAAAGAAGGGGTAATGTATTTAAGCCAGGATTAGAACACCCAGCACTAGAACAAAGGCGGTGGCCAGTATGCTATTGAGAAAGAACATAACCAGGAGGAAGGAATGTAGGTTTGAAGCTGTGAAACCACCTTCACAATTTATATTGAAGACTAACAAAAAGAGAAAGGGTTACTCTGTGTGTATGTGTGTGTGTGTGTGTGTGTGTGTGTGTGTGTGTGTGTGTGTGTGTAAGGGGGGCTTCACTTATGTGAATGCTCACGCGAATCTCTAGAGAAGAGAGGCCAACCTTTTGTCAGTCAGTCAGTCAGTCAGTCAGTCAGTCAGTCAGTCAGTCAGTCCTGTCTGTCTATTTATCTATGTTGTTATAGAATCTCTAACTGCCCTGCAACTTGCCATTAAATAAGCTGATTAGCCAAAGATTCTAGGTGACTCAGTCTCCCCACTGCCAGCCCTGGGGTTACCAGTGTGGACCACCATACCTTTCTCTTTTAGGTAGGTGCTGGATGTCAAGCTCAGGTTCTTATCTTTACCCAGCAAGCGCTCTACTGACTGAGCTATGTCCCTAACCTCCAGATCCAAAGGTTTGTAAGGATGATTTATTCACCTTCCAAGAAAGGGAAGTGTTAACTGTGCAATAAACACAACTGGGACTGGTTTAAAGGTTGGGGGAATCTGAGTCACACTTGGCACGGTCATGGATGGAATCAGAGTTTCTTGATTTGCCTCAGCTTCTGTCCACTGTAGAGTTCCTGCCACTGTGGAACACTGGGCATTGAACATTGCTAATCCCCACACAGTGAGTACCACTGTATTCTCAAGAGACAGTCTCCCTTTGTCTTGCTGCTTCCTTGTCCATCACATCCTTGAGACCTTTTATGGCTAAACCTGTCAAACACACTTCCACATCAACTTAGAAAAGACACCGATGTCTTCGTGGAGGAGTTATCACCTCACTGGGAACGACGAAATCACAGTTCATTTTCCCATTACCAACTGCCAGTTCATTTCAACGGTGAAGTGTCTGGGAGTTCCATTACTGAGAGAGGGAAAAATAAGCTTTTCTGTAGCCTGTGAGGTATCTAGTACACACTTCATAGAAAACTACAATGTTATCGTCTCTGAATTAGCCCAACTCTCACAAACACAGGTATTTTATTCTTAAAATGTCAAAACAGAGAAAACAAAGCTATTAGCTATAACATGTTTACGTCTGAAGAATCTTTCGTCCCAGTTACAGATACAGTGAACTGTAACTGGCCTGTGAAGGAAGAATCTTAGGAGATCTGTGTACAGCACTGATAACAGGAAATGTAGAATTGCTGATGTGCTAAGGGCCAGGAATTCTGCATTTTGTATTCACCCAACCCAGTGAATTTTTAATATGAAAGCCAGTTAAATCCTAACTAAACACAGGAGCCTTCTCTGTATCTGCAAGCACCCTGAGTCTGGAAGATCTGACATCATGACTGTGACAGTATTGAAATTCAGCTATGCTGCTTGTGGTTGCTTGGTTTGAGAATTGTAATAAGCGTCCTGTACATATGGGAATGTGCTAGCACAGGGGTGTTTTAAAATCACTTTGCAGGCTGATGATGAAGGATGCAAAGAGACAATATTGTTATGTACTGTGAAAGCTTAATCCTCTTTTTATGCTCAGAAAGTTTGCTTCCCAGTGTTTTGAAACTAGGTACCTGTGACAGCTAGGCATGCCTACTGCATCTCTTAGGTGTGATTATTTACCAAGAACAAAATGTCATTGGGCCATGGTGGCAATACTTTCATCTTCCTGAGTCTTAAGTTCTATGATGACGTTCCATTAGGCAAAGAAAAGGAAAAACAAAACCAAAAACCAAAATAAAATCTCAGTCTTTCCTTTTTGATACTATCAGCATGTAAAACTCTAGGCATGAAAGGACCTTGACATCTCTGTTAGTAAATAAACAGAGTGGTTACAATTGTTCTGACAAGAAGGTAGGAGGATTGTGCTCTGCCAGGCTCTTTTCTCTTTGTCCTTCCCACCCCCCCCAGCACTCTCTCCAGCTTGACAGGCCGATTGGATTGCAGAGGCCAATGAAAACATCCCTGTGTGTCTCTCTCTCAGGTTGAAAGCCTTTGCTCAGCATCTGTGAGGGTGACTTTCATGCTGCTGGGTGTCAAGTCATACAATAGGAAAAGAGTCAGCCATCCTGGGCCCAGCCATCACTTTCCTGCAAGAGCAGCTCTGAGGAGCAAGTGGCCAATTAGAAGCTGAAGACATTTGACCATCACTGGCAGCATCTCTTTCTGACTGTGGTATTACTCATTAGACTAATAAGAGCCACACTGAGAGGCAATGGAAACACTTTATGTGTTCTTAGAAGACAAGCAGTCATTTCTCACTGGTGCTAGCACATTGTTCACCTTGAAAATCAGAATGAAAATCAGAAATCAATAGCATTCCTTTTCCCAGTCTGTTAACATATTTCTTTTGTATGTGTGTGCTTGTGTAAAGGAATATGCACACACACAAACACACACACACACACACACACACACACACACACACACACCACACAAGAGGAGAGAGAGAGAGGGAAGGAGGGAGAGAGAGAGAGAGAGAGAGAGAGAGAGAGAGAGAGAGAGAGAGAGAGAGAGAGATGCTGTGACAATGTATTTCCTTAGGTCTCAAAATTCAAATCTAGGTCAACATTTTGAAGAAACCATCCGTGAACCTACTAGCTTTTGTCTCATACAAAGCTACCCAGAGAGCAGTGACTTCAACATCTATCTGACAGTGTCATGGTCTTGAAGATCAACCACTTGGACAGGCTCAGCTAGGTGACTCTTTTGGCCTTTAATGGGCTAACTCTTGAATACATGGTCACCTGCCAGGTTGACTTCTCACTGATTCTTCTAGGATGACTTCAGTTTCTATGGTACATTTCTGCACCATGTGGAGTCACATCTTCTAGTGAACAAGGTCGGGCTTTGCTGCATTCTGTCTTGGTAGGGTTAAAAGAAAAAAAAAACAACAACAAAAAGAACAAAGAAGAAAAACTAGATGTCTTGAGGCTTAAGTTTAAGGCAATCCACTGTTTCTTTTTGTTTGTTTGTTTTTTGTTTTTTTTTGGGGGGGAGCGGATGTGTGATAGGGTTGATTGAGCTTACATAGTTCCACATCATTGTTCTTCATTGGAGGGATTCAGAAGAGGAACTCAAGCAGGAACTTGAAGGCAGGAATTGGGGTTTAGGGTTCTGGCCTGGCCTCTGATGGGGGTAGAAGGCTTCTACCAGAGGCATAACTGCCCCACAACTTGTTGTTGTTTGTTTGTGGGTTTTTCTGGCTACATTCTCCAGACCAATGATTATTATGTAAGGTATAAATTCAAGAGCATAAGGGTAGATCTCCTTCTTGAGCTGTAAGAGAAATTCAGTCCCAAAGGAAATGAATTCAGGGTGAAAGAGTAGGTCCATTTTGTAATTTATTGTAAGACATTAAAAAATAACTTCTTGTAGTGTTTCTATGGATTGTTTATAACTTATCCAATTTTGAATTTTGTTGTTTTATTTGTATTTTGCAAGTTTAGGTCTGTTATGCTTCTTAAGTAAAATTGGGATCAATTTTACTTGGCTCTCATTTGTAATTTAGTGTACAAAACCACACAATTATAGAGAAAAGTTTAGAAATTACAAAAAAAAGAAAACACAATAATACATTTTTTTTTTCTTTTACATGCATATGTTTGCACCATAGTTGAGGTCAAGTTTGGACAGACCGAGCCTAGTCACTATAGGAAGTCACTGGGTCACCTCTTTCCTCTACATGTATGAACCACAATGAACACAGGCTAGTGTTTTTTTTTTTTTATTTTATTTTTTTCATAGAGTAAAAGAGTCATAAATACTAGAGAAAGACTCCAAAGAGGTGGATACATCTGTCTCTTACCTAGAGGATAGTTTTGTAATTTATAAAGTTCTGTGGCCTAATGTTTGAGTCACTTTTTTTTTTTTTTTTTTTTTTTTGGTTTTTCGAGACAGGGTTTCTCTGTATAGCCTTGTATCCTGGAACTCACTCTGTAGACCAGGCTGGCCTCGAACTCAGAAATCCGCCTGCCTCTGCCTCCCGAGTGCTGGGATTAAAGGCGTGCACCACCACGCCTTGTTTGAGTCACTTTTAAATCCATATGTTGAAACCCTGTTTTGCAGAATGATGAGATTAATTAGCAAGGACTTTGGTGATGGCTAGATTAAAGGGCAGTAGTTCCCTTTAAAAAGAATTCCCCAGAAACTGCCTGGGCCTTTTCACAGATTGAAGATACCACAAGAAAGTGTTGTATTGGAGGCACAGAGCTCTCACCAGGGGATAGGAAATGATGGTTTAACTTTGGACTTTTGAGCTCACAGAATTGTGAGAACTACATATATGTTGTTGATCAGACCCCCAGGTTATGTAGTTGCATTACAAGTAGCAGACCAAACAGATTACGATGCATTGTAACCACATTTAGTTTGTAGAGTTGGCCTAGGAGGAAGCAAATGATTAAAGGATGCTGAATTGAAGTAGAATTTGTAGGACCCTTCATGGTGGTCCCCAAATTAATGAAAATAAGTATAGACATTCTCTTTGAAAAAGAGAGAGTAAGAGGAAAGTATTATGCATTATGTAGTGTCAGTTATCAATGTGGTATAGCCTAGAGTCATCTGAGGAAGCAGATAGACTAGTGGCCATCTTCATGAAGAACTGTCGTGATTAGTGATTAGCATGGGAGTGTACAGCCCACTGTAGGAGGCACCATACTTAGGCAGGCAGGCCTAGGTCACAGAAGAAAGACAACAAGCAGTATTCTATGGATTTTGTTTTGCATTTTTGCTCTCTTTTCTGCTTAAAAAATCTGCCATTCATACATTTGTCTTAAGGAAGTCAATTTGGCTTCCTGAATGGTGGCCAAGGACAGAAAAGTGTAAAACAAATGGTTCCTTTTCCAAGTAACTTGTGGTCAGTAATGCAGGGAAATTAGAAGATGTAGGGAAGACTGACCAGTGGTCTCTGGTTTGAAGCAGGGTTGAGGGTTTCTGTGGTCTTGCTCCAGGGAGTTATGCTGCTGTGTCTTTGTAATGGTCATCCCAAATGGCTCCCATGGAAGAAGCTGGGAGCTGGATGTGGGCTGAATTTAGCTTTATTTTTACTTCATTTATTTTTCCTAGGAAGTCGATGACACACATTATGCCTCATGCTCGAATTTACAGATTTGGGCTCATGCATCAGTTCAGATGTTATCTCCAAGGCATAATCCCTGAGATCAGAGAGCATGATGCAGCATTATCTAGCAGCAATTATTTGCTCAAGCGTTTACGATTGTTTTCTCAGAAGGTGGCCTCTCCATCTCCCAAGGAAACGACAGAACTGTTGATGAGATTTCAGTTCAGGGGCTTGGAGGTAACTTGAAGTCTGACTCCTATTCACTGGCAGATACATTTTTAAGCCGAGACTCAAATGAGAGATTCCCCTGAGGTGGATTCTGTTGCTTTGTTTAACAAAGCAAACGATGAGTCCAAATTATTCATTACCATATTCATAAGTAATCTATTTAGTAAGACAGTATGGAGATAATAATAAAAACAAATATTGAATGAGGCTCTTACCGTGTCAATGTTTTCAGAACGTACAGTTTGTCAGCTCATTGTTAGTCTGAAATAAACGGTTCAAAAATTAATGGGCGCATACTCTCCTGTGAACTGAGAAAGTAAGGAATGAGGAATATGGAGGACTATGTTGTTAGGCTCCCTAGTGAAGCTTTCTGGGTGTGTGTGAAAATTTTGATAAAGAAAAATGTGTTTAAATTCATTTTAAATGAATTTGAATGTCCAAATTTTATTGTCTGTCTTAAACACAAAAATCACATGTATTAAAAATAAATGCAGTTTAATAATAACTGGTTAGTGTGATCTTTTCTTTTCTCTTTGGTTGTGGGGTCTTACAGGGTCTAGGCTGATGTCAAACTTGCTACTGAGCCAAGGCTATCCTTGAGTCTCAAATANNNNCCAGCTTGCATTCCCACCAACAATGGAGGAGTGTTCCCCTTTCTCCACATCCACACCAGCAACTGTTGTCACCTGAATTTTTGATCTTAGCCATTCTTACTGGTGTGAGGTGGAATCTCAGGGTTGTTTTGATCTGCATTTCCCTGATGATTAAGGATGTTGAGCATTTTTTCAAGTGCTTCTCAGCCATTCAGTATTCCTCAGTTGAGAATTCTTTGTTTAACTCTGTGCCCCACTTTTATTTTACAGAAGTATTTTTTATCTCATTTTGCAGGACCATAACACAGGATCTGCCATTATCAGCAGCGAAGTTTAAATTATCCACGTTCTTTTCTTTTTATTTTTTTTTTTATTTTTATTTTTTTTTATTTTCTTTTTTTTTTTTCAACTTTTATTAGATATTTTCCACGTTCTTTTCAAAAAGGAAGTCAGAATTCAGTTGGTTTGAATGAGCAGGCTCCAGCAAACAGTGATGAATTTAAGGCTCAGTACATGTATGAAGAGGGTTTCAATGTTAACGTTCTTTGTTTCTTAAGTTATCAATGTTAAAAAACTTCTTCCCCTCCACATCCTCTTTCTCCTCTTGCCTTCATTAACTGGTATTATTTTTAATTGAAAATTCATCAGTGTATGCTGACACTGATTTCCTCTCACTCTTTTCCTCTCAGAACTTCTCTACCTCACACTCATCCAACTTCAGGTATTTTTTTCTCTCTCTCTTGAGAAAAGAAACAGGTAAATAAAAAACACAAGTGAAGCAGAATGACAACCAAAAACTATTAAAAAACACAGAAACACACAGAAACACACAGAAACACACACACACACACACACACACACACACACACACACAATGCAATAGCTGAAGCCTTAATATGCAATAAAACACAGTAAGATAAAGCAAGCCCAAGCTAATATGAGACCAAACAATAATAAATTATGTACATGTGAGACACACACATACATACATACACACACACACACACACACACACAAAACAATGGGTTTGTCTTATGTTGGCCATTTCCTGCTGGATATGAGGCCTGCCCTTAAGTAGGTTTTAAGTAGTATCTAGTGATACTTCATTGGAGAAACTAATTTGTCCTTTGCAAGTGGTTGTCAGTTTGAGACAGCTTCTTGGATAGAGATGGAGGTTCATGTGTACTTTACCCTCTCCACATGGAGACTTTATCTGGCTTGTGACATTTTGTTCACAGTGTAAGAAAATGTCTGTAGTTTCCATTTCTAGTCTTTTTTTTTTTCTTTTTTTTTTCTGCCCTTCTTGTCAGCCGTGTCTTTCTTTCAGAGCCATAACCTTATTCCATTTATTTAAAAGGTGCCCCCTTTTGCTCATCAGTTTCGGTAAAGAGATGGAAATGACAGGCAATTGAGGCTGGAAGGTGGGAGAGTAAAATGTAACCACAAAGAGCTCAGTGATGAGAACCAGCCAGCAGCCCACCACATTACCAGCATCTGGCACTTCTTCATACCCATAAAACAATAATACTCTCAGCTAAATAATGAAAATCTCACTTTTAAAAGCAATTCTATAAATTCACTACAAATAAACAAGAGCAATTGTCTGGCCGCCAATTACCATCAGAAAGCATCCATTTGCTCTTGAAAGTGTGTGTTTAGGTCATTTTGTTTTCTTCCTATGGATGGTGTAAAAAGTTGGACACATTAAACCTGCATTGTGTTTGGGAACGTGCAAAAAATGCTTGTCTTTATAGTGCTCTATTTCAATTCTCTTGATTGTTCAGCATAATTAAAATAAAGCCTTCAAACACAAACAGCTTGTCAAACACTTCTGGAAGTTTCTCCTGACTCAGGCCTTCAGCGGGAAGAACACGTTGCAAACACTATAGACACTCTTCATTTAGTGGAATAAATGCTGTAGAAAGTTGTTTAAAGAAACTTTAAATAAATCCAGTCATGCACTTCTCGACTCTGTATTTCCACTTATAAACTGCACAAGAAATATATGAAATAATGGTGATACTAACGAGAGTGTGGTGATAGTGATCTTGGTGATAAAAATGATGATAATATCATATAATTGCCAGTTATCAAGAGTAATCAACTCTATGAGCTCCATAAGTTTTAGATGTTAAATTATTTTTGAAAATGCAGATATACTTGCATTTCTCCCTTAATGTATACTGATTCCCCCCTCCCTTGTTTTACTATATCCTGAAAAATAGTGTAACAACTGTCTGCATAGCATTTGTCATTTCTTCTTCTTCTTTTTTAATTGGATATTTTATTTATTTACATTTCAAATCCCTCTTCCTGGGTTCCACCCTGCAAACTCCTCTATCCCATCCCCCCTTACCCTGCTTCTATGAGGTCACCCACCCGCCCACCCACACGTGCCACACCACCCTAGCATTCCTCTACATTGGAGCATCGACCCTCCCCAAGACCAAAGTCCTTCACCTAACTCTTCCATTGGGGTCCCTGTGCTCAGTCCACATTTACCTTTTCTTATGAGCTATTTGAAGACCATTTAAAGCACATGAGTACTGTATTAGACAATTTAATGAAAACTACTTGAGTACTTGTGGAGTTCACTATCCACAAGGATCCTGGAAGCAATTGCCTTTGAATGCTGAGGCTAACTATATGGTGACTTAGCATTCTCTACCAAGGGTTTATTTCTGTAACCAATTCTGCTGATTACTAAGTGAGTTGCTGTGCTGTGTAATATATACTCCAACACTTTGTGGCATAAAACAACCAGTTATGTCTGTGTTTCTCTTGGGTTTTGAAAGGACACAGTAGAGAAGGCTTGCTTTTGCTTTGTGGCATCTAGGATCTCAAAAAGGCTTGAAAAGTCAGAATTCTCTCTGGAAGTTAATGCTAGTTTTCATCTGAGAACTTAACTAGAACAATATTTTAGACTGTTGTGCTTGATATGAAAATGCTTTAGACTAGACAATCTATAAACAGCCAAATTGCATTATTCTCAGTTATGAAAGCTGGACATTCTGTCGTTAAGGACCAGGAGAATTATTGTCTTGCTTGGTTCCTTGTAGAATTCACCTACCGCTATGTCTTTACATTGTGGAAATGAGCAAAAATACCAGTCAGGGCTGTTTTTCATAAGGGTAATAATACCACTCACTAAGATTGTTATTTTAGTCAGGCAGGTGTGGTGTCTCACAACAGGACATTGGGAAGCAGAGGGACATGGGTCTCTCTAAATTCCAGGCCATTGTGAGAACCTGCCTTTAAAAAAATTATTTTTTGACTTTATAGCCTAGGTCTGTATATCACCATGACCTAAGTTTTTAATAGTAACATATTGAAGATAAGATTTCAAAGATGCCATTTGGAAGTACACAGCCTCTCTCAGTCTTTAGTCAACTCTCACTGGGGTGACTTGTTTCAAAAGTTGAAAGTTTGAGGAGCATTAAGAGGCAGAAAGAAGCACTACCATCTATTGTGATCTACCCTCTAGATGTTAAGCCATGTTCCTTCTACTGTAGTCTGTGTTGTGACACTTAAAAATAGTTGTTTTTGCTTTTTTTTTTTTGAGTGTGTGTTGTTGGCATATGAAGTTGAAAATTATCATTTAAATCTTTCAAGGTTTGAAAAGAGTTGAGTTAGACTTTTGATAGGGATTGCATTGAATCTGTAGATATTTTTTTTGGCCGGATGGACATATTTATTAATTAACCATATATTAATCCTAGCAATCCATGACTATGGAAGGTCTTCCTATCTTCTGATTTTTTTCTTTAATGCCTAAATTTTAATACAACTCTTGCTCTTACTTGATTAGAGTTACCTCAATATATTTTATATTACTAGATGCTATTTTGAAAGGTGTTGTTTTCCCAATTGCTTTCATTTGTATATAGGAAGGCTATACTATCTTTATGACTTAATTTTGTACCTGCTACTTTGCAGTAAGTATCTGTCAGCTGTACAGTTATTGTTTTGACTAATATGTATCAAGGAGAATTTCTCTTCTAGTCCAGTATATTTGGGTTTAAGTGTTACTCTTCTGCCTCGATAGGCATCTCCTTCTTTAAGTTGGGGAAATTTGCTTGTATGAATTTTTTTTTACTTTTTTCTGTACCTTTGACCTGAGTTTCTTCTTCCCCTATTCCTATTATTCTTATGTTTGGTCTTTCCATACTATCCCAGATTTCCTGGATGTTGTATGTATGCATGTTTTTAGATTTAACAGTTTCTTTGACCAGAGTATGAATCTCTTCTTCTATTGTTCCTTCATTGACAGAGATTCTCTCTTACATCTCTCATATCCTGTTGGTGAGGCTTGCCTCTGCGGTTTCTATTCAAGTTTCCAAATTTTTCTTTCCCAGATTTCTCTCAGTGTGCGTTGTTTTTCTTCTTTATTCATTTTCCATTGTTAGGCCATGGACTGTTTTATTCTTTTCCCTTCTCTGCTGGTCATAATTTTCACAGATTTCTTTAAAGGGTTAATTAATTCCTTTCCTTTTTGAGGACCTCTATCATTTTATAAAGGCTAAGGTCCTTATCTTGGTTTTGATCTATATTGCAATTCTCAGGGCCTACTATAGTAGAACTGCTGGGCTCTAGGGGAGACATAAATTCCTTGCTGTTATTGATTGTGTTTTTGTGCTGGCATTTAGGTGTCTACATTTGGGAAGTTTGCAATTCTAGCTGCTGATCTCTGCTCTTTTCATTGTTGGGTGGATATTTTGTGTTCTTTGGTTTGTTGACCTCTTTGGTTCTTGTGAGTGTCTCATAGTTTGGTAGGGAGTTCTTCTGGAATCCTGGTAGGTGTGACCCCTGGCAGTCCCCTATATGTGTTTCTAGTTATTGGGAGCTGACAGGAATGGAAACAGGCTTAGGGGGAGGACTGACAGGATCCACGGGAGGAGGGAAGAAGGAAAACATGGTGTTCCACTGTGATCTGCTTAGTTCCTTGGGGATGGGTACAGAGAGTGTAGTGAGGTCACAACAGGTAGTCAGTAAGCTACAGAACAGTGGATGAAATACAGGACTGAATTCAGAGTAGAGGAGGGATAGTAAATATCTAAATATCACTTACCTGTTTCACTGTCTACTTGTTTCTCTGGCACGATTGGCTGGGAGATTCTCAGAGAATGCTGTGTAGAGTTAGTGTGTGTGTGTGTGTGTGTGGGGAAGGTTGGAGAAGATCTGTGTGATCCACTGGAGATGAGGGCAAAGTAGTATGAAGATCAAAGCAGGTGATATGCTATAGAGTTGATGGTGAGACTAGGGGATAAGATATGGAAGAGCAGAGGTAGAGGTGAAGAGCCATAGTTAGACTACCCACTTGCTTCACTGGCTGGAGTGGCCATTGGGTTCACAGGATGTGCCTGTTTGTGTTGGGGCTGGAGTAATGGATGAGTGGGGAGATAGAAGTTTCAAGGAAAAAATCTCAATGGTTGGATATAGGAGCAGAGAGAAAGGAGAAGCTGCAGCAGATAGTCTGCTACTGAGCTGGGGATGAGACTGGGGATTGGATTTGGAGGAGAAAGGGGAGAGGTGAGGATCTGCAGTTACCTTACCTGCTTTCCTGGCTAGGGTCCAGAAGCATCCTCCTAAAACCACGCATACTCATTATTTATCAATAACATTGAAGAACACCATCAACAAAACCAGGATTTATTTCTTTTGGTACCATGGTTTCTAAAGTCATCTGTTAGAGGTGCTGGAAAAGCATTAGACAAAATTACCTACTAAGGGCTCTAGAAGGAACCAATATAGAAGTAGCAAGGGACAGACAATTATGAGTGCATTATCATTGTCTGATGTCACCATGTGTGATTAATGCAGAAGAAGAAAAATTTCAATATTCTCCCCTACATGTATGGTTAGCCACCTATTAGGAAACCTGAATTAAAATATTCAGATATCTTAGGAAGAGATGCCAGTATCTGTTTCTCAGAGGTTTTGGAAGCATATGAAGTCAGAAACAGTTAACAAAATCGTGGCTGACGTAGGATATATAAACTAATTCCAAACAAAGGCAAAAGCAAGAAATATTGGAAAGTGGTTAGTTAACAATTAATTGATTCAGCTGTTATTTTCAACTGATTAGGCCTGGAACCTAGCTCCTTATGACTATTTCTTTAAAAGTTACTAAAGGAAAAAATAGTACAAAATCAATATTCAATTCAGTTGTCAGAAATACTTTATTGCCTTTGGTTACTAATACCATCTATTTGGGAGAGGTGAGCAGACATCGCTGAAAGCTTCTATTTGCCAGTGACAGAAGCTTGCCATAAAGCTGACTTTTCTATTTGTGGTTAGAGTCTAAAATGCTGAAATAGACGATCATAAAATGTGCTTTGTTCCTAGAAAATCATGCAGCTATGTGACTTTCTACACACTACATTTTCCCCCTTCTCTCTTCAGGGACTTTTCTCAAATTTAATTCTCTTCTTATTCTGAACAGATCTCAGTAAATTATAACACAATGTAGTCTGTTAGCAAGTTTATAAACCTAGGATTCATATATAACATCTTATTTTCCCTACTTTCAACATTATACCTGCTACCCGATCTTCTTGAATCTATTTCGTGATGTGCCTCAAGTCACACCCTTTATATCCATCAGGACTGCTGCCCTTTTAATACAATTCAGTGCCATCTCTTGGCCATACTATTGGCAATAACCCTTAAATTCATCTTTTTTATATTCTCTTGACCCTTTTCAAATCACTTTTATACAGAATGTCCAGAGAAATCTATTCAAATAACCATTTTAATTCTATATTCTTTTTCTTTTAAAAAGGTCTAGAGAGATGACTGAGTAGTTTTGAGCACATACTATTCTTGCAGAGAACTGGAATTTTATTCCTGCATTCATGTTGGATGGCTCTCAATTGTCTATAGCTCCATTTCCAGCTCTAGGGGGATCCTACACCTCTAGCCATTATGAGCATGTATACACACACATACACACACACACACACACACACACACACACACACATACAGACACACACAAACACACATACAAATAATAACAATAGTAATACTAATAACATGTGCTTGATATTTATAGTTTAATTTGTATGTACAAGTGTGTCTATGAGTGGGTGCATATTATGTCTCAGATTCCTAGCAGAGATGAGAATACAACATATGGGAGTTGATACTCTCCTTCCAGCATGTGGGATCTGAGGGTGGAACTCTGGCCTTCGAGCCTGGCAGCAAGTTTCTGAGACATCCCCTTAGCTCCCATATTATTATTATTATTATTATTATTATTATTATTATTATTATTATTATTTTTTGGTTTTTCGAGACAGGATTTCTCTGTGTAGCCCTGGCTGTCTTGGAACTCACTCTGTAGACCAGGTTGGCCTCGAACTCAGAAATCCACCTGTCTCTGCCTCCCAAGTGCTGGGATTAAAGGCGTGCGCCACCACCCCTGGCTCCATATTATTTTTTAACTTTAAATTTTCAAGTGGTTTCACAGTATATTTGGAATGAAATTTGAACCCCAATTTTTGACTGAGGGCCCTAGTTGAAATGTCTTTTTTGCTAAGGTCAGGTGTAGTAGAGAATAATTTTTCTTTGCTTAATTAATATTCAGATAACTGGAGAAAGAGTCTAAGTTGCCTACATACTTACCTCTCCCTGGGATTGGTTGCTGTCCTGGTTAGTTTCATATATCAACTTGCCACGACCTAGAATCATGTGAGGCGAGAAACTCAATTGAAAAATTATCTAGTTCACGTTGGCCTGTTGGCATGTCTGTGGGGCCTTGTATGTTAATTGTGTAAGAAGATTCAGTCCACTGAGGGCAGCACTATTCTCTGCACCAGACTATATAAGCTAAGAGAAATATAACTAGAAAAATGGAGGCATCATGGGTGTTCTATCTATCTATCTATCTATCTATCTATCTATCTATCTATCTATCTCTGCCTTTGAATGTGGTTGTAATAGTCTTAAATCTCTGCCTTGTTCTCCTTCAAGTATAGATGGTAACTGGGAATTGTAAGTTAAGCAAGTGCTTTCTCTCTAAAAAAGGGAATTTTATCACTGCAACAAGGTCCTAAACTTCATGCTCCTAGAGTCTAGTTTCTCTTTCTATGTTCTTATAGGTCAAGAAGAAATAATGTATTCCAACCATTGCTATGACTGCAGTTATTACGTGTCATCACTTGTATCACACCCAATCCTTCTGAGGTAGTCCTCTATCAAATTTTCCATGAATTCACCAGATTACATGTGAAATCATTTTCTTGCTAGGATCCTGGCTGACAGAGTAAAAGGTAGAAGTGATGGATGAGAACTCAAGTGCATGAAATGGATACATTCACACAAACACATGGGTGGAATTTGTAAGGCTACACGAACATGAGTGATATGTAATTAGACAGTTTTTATGATTATTCATATTGCCCTTGTATGGCCTAGGCTTATGTGTGGTTAGTTAGAGGCAAGAGATATAGAAGTAGTGTGGTATGCTCTTGGACTTGTGTTAACTGTAACAATTCTTTTTTAAAATTTAACATTTTTTTTTCACTTATTCACTTTGCATCTTACTCACTCTCTCCCTCCTGGTCACCTCCTCAGCAGTCCTCCCTCTATGCCCCATCCCCTTCTCCTGTGAGTGTGTTGGGGCCTCCCTGGGTATCCACTCACGCTGAGACTTCAAGTCTCTGGGAGACAAGGTACTTTCTCTCCTATTGAGGCCAGACAAGGCAGCCCAGCTAGAAGAACATATCCCACATACAGGTAACAGTGTTTGAGATAGCTTCTTTCCAGTTGTTCAGTACCCATAAGAAGACCAAGCTGCATATCTGCTACATACATGAGGGAAAGCCTAGGTTCAGCTCCTGTATGCTCACTGGTAGGCTATGAAAATGAATGAAAATCTGCAACTCATGAGGGGTGAGAAGATGGTAGGGTGCACTTTTAGGATAAGACAGAGAGACATGGGATAAGGAAGGTGCCTAAGAATCAATGGGGGTGACCTGAGCTGTGACTCACTACATCAGGGATATGGAACGTGAAGAAGTCACCTTCTGTAGCCAGGCTGGAAACACCCTCCCCCCATGGAGTGATAGAGACACTAACCTACCCACAAAACTTTCAACCCCAAATCTGTCTATAAGAAATATAGGCACATGGGATGGAGCAGAGACTGAGGGAATGGCCAAAACGTGAGATTCATCCCATGGGTAAGCACTGATCTTTGACACTATTAATGATACTTTGTTATGCTTGCAGACAGGAGCAAATTGTCCTCTGAGAGGCTCCCTGAAGCTGACTCAGATGCAGACACCCACAGCCAAACACTGGATATTACTTTGGGACTCTTATGGAAGAATAGAAGGAAGGATTCCAGGCTCCAAAGGAGATAGGAACTCCACAGGAAGATCAACAGTCAACTAACCTAGACCCTTGGAGCTCTGAACCACCAACAGTAATAATTTTAATGATTGCACATCAGCTGGCCTTTGCTGATGACTCTGGATACCATATTCAATAAAAAGGACAAATACAAAGTTATGGAAGCCTAACATTCAGAAAATATGGAGGTATTTTTTTGTTTGTTTATTTGTTTGTTTGTTTTTTGAAATAGGGATTCTTTGTATGGCCCTGGCTGTCCTGAAACTTGCTCTGTAGATCAGGGTGGCTACATACTCAGAAAATCACCTGCCTCTGCCTCACAAACACTTGGGTTAAAGTTGTGCACCATCACCACTAAGCAAGGCTAATGAGAAAACTCTTTTTTTGCAGTCAGAGAGAAGATATGGCTGAAAACCAAGATCAGGACCTAGACACAGCAACGTAGCAGTGCCAAATCACAGATAATCTCATGGGAATGCAGGATCTTACCTTCTAACCCCACTTTAGCTTATCATCAAATCCTACCTACTCTTCTCAAATGAAACTTTAGATTACTGCTAGTATGTTGTTTCACAAAGGCGTGCCAAATCTGTTTGCCTCTGTGACTATCTATGATAGATGCTCATAATAAAAGAGGGCATGAATGCAAATGTTTCCTTCTCTTCATGGATTTTCATATGGCTCCTGTGGTTTCAGGATTACCTCAGTTTGTATAAGAAAGAATAAGAAGCATGTATAGGAGTGGTCTCTGTGATTATTAGATCAAGAATGATGAAAATCCCTGATTAAACATGAATGATGTCATTTATTCAATGGAAATGATAGAATTTAATATCTGGGATCAAGTTTTTTAAAAATAATTTAATCAATTAGACTGACTAAGCTTGTCACCAAAAATATGGAAATGGTGAATGTCCTTGGCCTACAGAAGAAGGACCTGATAGGCCGAGAGAGAGAGAGAGAGAGAGAGAGAGAGAGAGAGAGAGAGAGAGAGAGAGAGGAGCAACATTCCAGTCACTACTACAAAATCTGGGCTCTGTGGGCTAGAAATCCCGATTGTAACCTTTTTAAACTATCTATCTATCTATCTATCTATCTATCTATCTATCTATCTATCTCAACTCCAGGTTTGAAAACTTTAAGGAATACCTATGCATCTGTTCTGAAGACTAAAGAACACACTTCATTTTAAATATCCTGACATCCTTGGATTAACCACTTTTATCCAATATGAACCAAATTCTAGGAATTAAAAAAAAACCCTATTATTTATTTACTATCCGTTTTAAGACTTTGTTCTTTTTGGTCATAAAAATTAAAAGTTGCCTGTTTGTTATTTGCTTTTCAGCTCTTGAACTGCTGTAAAACCATGTCTATTTTTGTGCATATAACTAGAAACATATTGTTATAATTTTGATATGAAATGCCTCCAATAGGCTTAAGCATTGGAATACTTGCTCCCTAGATGGTGGTGATATTTGGGGAGAATGTGAAACCTTACGGAGATGGGGCGTGGTTGACTGAGGTAATCACAAGTGAACCTTTGATGTTGCTTCTAGCCTTGCTCTCTCTGGTTCCTGATCTGTCATTCTGTTAACATGTCATATTGCAAGCCCCTCTGACCACAGATTGAGCCGCTGGGGCCACCATGTCTTCCTCTCTATGATGGATTATATCCTCTAAGTCATGAATCCACATAAATCTCTCCTCCCTTAGAGTGTTTCTGTCTCGGATTCTTTTGCAGTCGTGCACAAAGTGACCAGTACTCCTACATACATGCAGGCACATCTGTTTTGTACAGAAATTGAACAGATTGAAAGAGGGCTGTGGATGTACACAAGATTAAGTTTGTGTTTGATAGTCTCTGAGGAGGGCCATGGATGACTAGTAGTTGGCTAGTTACTTTGGAGTGGTCCTTTCTCTGTCTCAGAAAAAGGGATGACCTATTACTATGTCCTTCCAGAACTCATATATTATATTTACTGCATTAGTGATTGCTTTAGTTAAGCCTATAAGTACTTTATGGTATCAAGGTAAGATTAAAAAACAAAAACCAACAACAAAATCTCAAACCTTTCATCAGCTTGGCTGGTTGGCTGGTTTACTGACTGGCTTGGCTTTGTGCTCACAGGTGAGCCTCTTCTTTCTAATGAGCAGGAAGAATAACTTCATGCAACATTAATTTCAAAGAGAGGAGTAATTAGGCATTTCTGAATCTCTCTGGTTATCTTTAGGCTAATAAATATTCCTTTCTGTAACTTGAAGCTATAAAAACAAGTCATTGTAGTAACAATTTGTAATATTTAGAAATTTATTTTTGATAAAAGACAGATACATACATAATGAACATTGTGTTTTCCAGAATAATTCAAGTATTTAAAATTTTGCTGCAGGCTTCTAAAAGCAACATTTTCAATAAACACACCTTTTCTTTAGTCTAATGATAATAATTATAA
>LR749508.1:2326680-2504255 GCA_902729485.2 Mus minutoides
AGCCTTATTCATAATAGCCAGAAACTGGAAAGAACCCAGATGTCCCTCAACAGAGGAATGGATATAAAAAATTTGGTATATTTACACAATGGAATACTACTCAGCTATTAAAAACAATAAATATATGAAATTCCTAGGCAAATGGATGGATCTGGAGGCCATCATCCTGAGTGAAGTAACCCATACACAAAAGAACTCACATAACATGTACTCACTGATATGTGGATATTAGCCCAGAAACCTAGACTATCCAAGATACAACTTACCTAACACATGATACTCAAGAAGAAGGAAGATAAAAATGTGGACATGTCACCCCTTCCTAGAATTAAGAACAAAGTACACATTGAAAGAGTTAAAGAGAGCATTTGTGAAGCTGAATCCAAAGGATGGACCCAATGACTACGGCTGCCAGGAATCCATCCCACAATCAGTCACCAAACATAGGCACTATATCATATGCCAACAAGATGGTGCTGAAAGGGCCCGGATATAGCTGTGTTGGGGGAAAATATACCAATGCCTGGCAAACATGGAGGTGGAAGCTCATGGTCAGCTATTAGATGGAACACAGGGTTCCCAAGGAAGAAGGAGCTAGAGAAAATACCCAAGGAGCTGAAGGGGTCTTCAACCCTATAGGTAGAAGAATAACCATGAACTAACTAGTACCCCCTGGGCTTGTGTCTCTCGCTGCATATATAGAAGAGGATGGCCTAGTTGGCCCTCAGTGGGAAGATGGGCCCCTTAGTTATGCAGACTTTATATGCCCCAATACAGGGGAACGCCAGGGCCAAGGGGTGGGAGTGGATGGGTAGGGGAGCAGGGCCTGGAGGGGGGAGGGTATAGGGAACTTTCTGGATAACACTTGAAATGTAAATGAAGAAAATATCTAATAAAAGTTGAAAAAATATATATACCCTTCAAAAACACATTAAAATCATCATACAAAAGGAAATTACAACAGGATTGTTACGTTGAAACTTACACCTAACTAAATATCTTTCATCTCCTCAGATTCATGTAGCCCCAAAGTAATGATGCTCTTGTCATTGATTAACAATGTTTGAAGAAGCCAAGTCTACAATTGTAATTTCTCCTGATCCCTAGGTGACTACTATTACTAAGAAACAGCTCATCTATTTATGTCTTATTTTTGAAGTCTTGTTTAGTTAAGTTTGGTAATCATCTGCTGTCTGTTATAATTCACTGTTTATTCATAACCCTGTCTTTTCATGGGGCACACTGAAACTTATGGCCACATCCCTAGGTCACAAGATTTGAGAATTCAAGCTTAACCTAGAATGATTGTTTTCTTTGATCATTAACTTGTCACAAATTTATTTATTTATTTTTTGCTACTACAATTATGTGCTTGAAACTCATGAAAGCTCAGTATACTTCTTTTCTCACCTTTGTACTGCTTGGTATTCTATAAGAATCAAATCCAGTCTATTCTTAATCCTAGTTTTAAACTTCCTATCCATTACCCTAACTTCCTAAGATTATTTAAATCTAACTAACTTCCTAAAATCACTCAAACCAAATCACAAATCCCACAATTTACCTAAACAGCTTTATTTCAAGAATGTTCATTTTCTTGTTGCTCTGCAGGAAAGCTTTTCAAGAGGGGATAATCTCCAAGAAAGTAATAACTCCAAGCTATAGGTAGTGAGGGTCTCCCAATGCCCAATCTCATCAAGCAAGATAAGTGAGGAATATAGCACATATGAGGAATATGACAAACATGANAAAAAAAAAAAAAAAAACAAAGAAAGACTTTACTCAGATACAAGGTATTTTGAAAGCACCTCCCAAAGTCTGTGTATTTGACACAATGTGATTAAGTTCACTCCCCTACTGACAAAATTAAAAGATGTTTACTAAGCAGCAAATTATCTGACTTTTGTAGAAGATTTTACCTAAAAATAAAGAACTGACATAGTGTTAGCTTCTCTAGAAGAAATAAATAGAGACATTTCAAGGAGAGGCATCAATGTTCCAACTCCTTCTTCTGTAAAATCCTGCCGAACCAGTTACTGAGAATCCTTTTTTTAAAAAGCAAGAAAAGTGAGATTTTCTCAGTCCTGTATTAATATGTACAACTTTTTTGCAGCTGACTTTATTATTCAGTGTTGACATTTAAAGCGTGGGAACCTAGTGATGTTTTGTTAGAATTCATTTTAGCATGACTTGGCCTTTGCTTTCTGTGATATGCTGTCACTGGGTACGAATATACCTACAGAATTTCTGGCTGTAAAGACACAAGAAGAAAAAAATGCATTTCTGGATTACTGTAAAAGAATTTTTAAAGATTTCTGTAGCATTGGGGTGTCACTACCTCAAAGCAGACAATATATAAATAGTTAATTTTTAACATGCTTGAAACATCCTACCAACAAACTTTTGTGAATACAAATAAATGGCTTTAAAATGTAGAAAGATTTTACCTCTTTGGGAACAAAACACCCATAGAAGGAGTTACAAAGACAAAGTTTGGAGCTGAGACAAAAGGATGGACCATCCAGAGACTGCCATACCCAGGGATCCATCCCATAATCAGCCATCAAACGCAGACACTATTGCATATGCCAGCAAGATTTTGCTGAAAGGACCCTGATATAGCTGTCTCTTGTGAGGCCTGGCAAACACATAAGTGGATGCTCACAGTCAGCTATTGGATGAAACACAGGGTCCCCAATATAGGAGCTACAGAAAGTACAGAAGAGCTGAAGGGGTCTGCAACCCTATAGGTGGAACAACAATATGAACTAACCAGTACCAGAGCTCGTGTCTCTAGCTGCATATATAGCAGAAGATGGCCTAGTAGGCCATTATTGGGAAGAGAGGACCCTTGGTCTTGCAAACTTTAGATGTCCCAGTACAGGAGAACACCAGGGCCAAGAAGCAGAAGTGGGTGGGTAGGGGAGCAGGGGGATGCGTATAAGGGACTCTCAGGATAGCATTTGAAATGTAAATTAAAAAAATACCTAATAAAAAATTGGGAAAAGAAAAAAAAAAGAATCTTGCAATTTTCACTAAATAAATTCAGTTTGTTTCTAACTGAAACAAAAATATATTTGCCTCAATTTACAATAAACATTTAATATTGAGATAAAATATTGAATGCCATCATGTAAGGATCATATGCTTCTGGTTCTATAAAACTAATTTAAATATGCAAACCCCACTGTCTTTTTTATGTAATAATTTATAGAATTCAAGTCGTGTCAGTTTGATTCAGATGACCTCAAGAAAATCATATCATCATATACCTTTGATAAAACATTATTTGTTGTTGGAGAAAATCTTTACCCAGACAAAAATTCCTACTATGACAGGAAAAAAAAATATAGGGTAGTTACATAATGCAATGGCATCAATACATTTACATTTAATATTGTGGATAGATATATTACTTGAAATCCATATTTTAGTCTGATAGATTATTATTAATATCATGGGTAGAATTTTGGTGATGTTGTATATAAGGAATGATTTACAGAAACAAATATCTTAAGGACTGAAAACGTGATCATCAACATAACAAAAAAGGAACAGGGTAGAGAAAACTCAGTGGGGAAGTGTGTAAAATACTGCTTGAAAGACTGATTTTCATTTCCAACCCCCACATGGTATACCGGCAAAAATTACTCCTGCTAATTTTCCTCTGAAATCATACATACACGGTGGCAAATTATAACACGTAAGTAAAATAGGATGGCTCAAACCTAGGAAACGTAAGGGGGAAATGGTGTAATTGTTTTATATTCTCAAAGGTAGAAAAAAAAAAGAGTATGAAAGGGATTACACAAAAAATATCCTAATGTGTGAGCAAAGCAGTCAGATATTTTCTACCTATGACAATGATAAAGAAGAGTAGACATATGATTACATTTTTATAGTAAGTTCAGGTGATTAATGTTGCATCAGTTGCAAATGGCTACTATAGTTATACAAAGATATTGAACAAGGTCATGTATTTGAGCAATCTCACTTTGGTAAATGGGGACAATGATACCATAAATCAGAGAAATACCAGGTAGAAAAAGGCACTGATGGAGATGTCTATGAAATTATGCTCAGGAGTTGGTGTGAGAGAAGAAGAGCATTTATTCTTAATATAAAAGGAGAATCTTTTACTAACAGTATTTTAAGATATCTATTAGCAATAAAAGAAAATTTGGTAATAACTGAGCAAGATTTGTCTAAGGAATTAAGCTTTAGCAAGAATAAAAATGAATTAAGGAAATTGATGCATGTGTTGAGCTGATAGACTCTTGACTTCCTCATCTTTCTCTTCTAGAAAATTCACCTTAAATAGCTTCAAAATACAACAAGAAAGTTGGCTATGATATTTCTATATTTTCTCTGAGGTGTCTGACAAAATTGTTGCCTCCCTACCATTCTAGAAATCCTGTGGGTAATTCTACAAATGAGACTTTCCTCCTGCTTATTTCTTCACAGTTATCATCAAACTTTATTGGAATGACCATAACATCCTTCTCACCCTGTACAATGATCTTAGTGTTTGAGAATCGAGAGTTATACCAGTGGGTGTTGTAGATCAGTGTACATGCCCTAAGAAATTAGGGTCAATAGTACTGAGACTATATGAACTATTCAGTATGTAAAGCTATGTACTGTGTTCTAGGATATACATGTCAAGAGAAAGGTAGCTTATTAGGCTTGATATTCTCTAACTTCTCTAACTTTTAACACTGAACATTCACTGTGGAGCTCAGTATCTTTAAAAGGCCTGACAGTAAGAAAATACTACTGAAATAACACATATTATTTTGGATTGCGTTCTTGTTACTACACCAGGAAGTGATTTGGGTCATGTTCATTTTATGGTAATGTTGAGTTTACTACTAAAATAACTGCATATTTTTTGACAAATGAACAAAATTACAAGCATATTTTAAAACACATGTCAGTCTTACAAAGAAAGTAATGCACAAAGTAAGATTAAAAGCCAGAAAAAAAAAATACTTCACTAGCAAAGTGAACATCTGGTTTTGATGATAAAGTATTTTGCCTGCTTCTGTGAAAGCCTGCCTTTCAGGCAGAGTCAAGTCAGACCAGGGTCTGCTGGTGCATGGAAAGATAAAAGGGGATACATTTGAAGCTCAAGGCAAGGGGCTGAATATTCTGTTAATCTTGGAGGAAGATACAGGAAGGAATAGGGAGGACTATGGATGGGTATAGATATTGAATGTTCATCAGCCATTGTCCCTGTTAGCTTGTGACTTCCTTTCCCATGATGCTGTAAAGTATAAAAAGCCTAAGAGAATTAAACTCAGGCTATTGCAGGATTTGCTGGACAGCATTATTCCTGATTTCTAATCTTTGTCTCTGAATCTTCTTTTCCATCCTTCCTATAATCATCTTCACTCCCCCACTCAGAGGACTTTTCGACTTCACACTGGCCTGACTCTTACTGAGCTGTAATCTTAGCACCGAGGAGGCTGGCACAGACAGCTCTCTGTTTCCCAGGAATGTCAATAAAGTTTACTTGACAAATTTCCATCCAGGGATAAACATTGTATCAGTCTAGCAAGGTGGAAACCTTTTTTGTGAGGTCAGCACAGATGTTTGATGACTGTCCCCTGGCACAAATGAACAAAGGGACACTTGTAGACACTCAGTCACATGAATGTACACAAACAAAAGGGTTTCAATGACAGAAACAGAATTTGTGAATTAAACATTTATTTATCTAACTGTACAACATAATCATAAATGATGAGTTATATATCAAAATCATCTTTAAAAAGTTAGAAAATTTTAAAATGGAGAAAAAAATTAAAATTTAAAATGGAACTGAGTTCATTTTCAAAATGTTTACAACTTAATTGCCAAAATGAGCACTTTCTTGAAAGATTCCTGGGAAGTGTTTTCATCTCCCAAAATTTCTTATTGACCTTAATAATTTCAGTAAAAATAAACCTAGTAGTTTGAAATGAATATGTTGCTTATCATTTTTCTCTCTTACTGACATATGAAGCATGCTAAGTTTTGCTTCTTTCAGATAAGTCACTTAGTGAACTTTGCATAAATACTTCAGATCTGTAAATCTCTCTTTGTGTAAGCATTCCTTGTGTGTGTGTGTGTGTGTGTGTGTGTGTGTGTGCATGCATGTGTGTGTGTGTGTGTTGTGTGTGTGTTGTGTATGTTGTGTGTGTGTGTAAACATGTGTGTGTGCATGTGTGTGCATGTGTGTGTGCATGCATGTGTGTGTTGTGTGTGTGTTGTGTATGTTGTGTGTGTTGTGTGTGTGTGTGCAAACATGTGTGTGTGCCTGTGTGTGTGTGTGCGTGCATGTGTGTGTGTGCATGCATGTGTGTGTGTGTGTGTGTGTGTGTGTGTGTGTGTGTTGTGCATAACCTAATGCCACCACTCATTCCATCCCCATTACTAAGAGTCAATTCTCAATACCTAGAAATACATTTTACCCTCAGTATCCACATCCAGCAAATAGTTCTTTCCCATGAAACATATTGCTAGGCCAGCCTCCCAAGAAAAAAAAAAAAGAGGGAGAAGAATCCAAGTAGTAAAACACCAAACCAAAAGGACAGCAAAAGATATTATCACCTTGAAAATCAAATTGAGAACTGCAATCCTTATATACCCAAATACCTAGACATCTGTATAAAATAACAATCAATGACAATCAGGACAATGTTTATCCATTAGAGCTCAGCAAAACTAACACAATAGTTCCTCAGAATTGCAAAATAGCAGAAGCACAGGATAAAGATTTCCAAGAGCCTTAATGAATATGATAAATGTTTCAAAGAGGAAGTTAATAAATCCCTTAAAGAATTCTTATAATGCAAACAAACCATGGAAGGAAATGAATAAAACTGTCTAAGAACTGAAAATGGGAATAGAATGAAAATACAAAACCCCAACTGAAGGAAATCTGAAAATGAAAAATCTGGGGACTTGCACAACAATCTCAGTTGCAAACTTCACCAACAAAATACAAGGGATGGAAGAAAGAATCTTAAGGTTCTGAGAACAAAATAGAAGAAATAGATACCTTGGTCAAAGAAATCTTGGCACAAAACATCTAGGTTATTTGCTGCATTATGTAGAGAGCAAATCTAATAATTTGGACAGGGGAATGAGAAGAGACCTAGGGCAAGGCACAAAAAGTATTTTCAATAAACTCATAGAATAAAAATTTCTTAACCCAAAGAAGGAGCTTCCTATCAATGTACATTAATCAAAGGAAACACCTAATAGAATAAGAAAAGCAGTTCCCCCTTGGTACATGGTAATCAAAACACTAAACATACTGAACAGAGAAAGAATATTAAGAGCTGCAAAGGAGCATGTTAGAGAAGGAAATTTAGTCATGTAAAACAAGCACCAAGTAGGTATTCACACAAAGATTGGGGACAGGGGAAGAGAGAATACAGCTCTCTGCAATGCAACAGCAGAATTGGGATCCCAGCTTCTGGTCTTTCGTTCCTTTACAATTTATACCCATCATTATTTAAGCACCACAATCTGTGGTATTTTGTCATGGAAATTAAAGCAAATCAATGCGGCTCAGCACTGTAGCACCACAGACAAATTTTATATTGTGGGGATTAAGGAGTTCACATCATTAACATGTTCCATTTGAAAATTTAGAGTTTGATTTGAAATTAGAGTGGGATTTGAAGGCAGTAACAGAGAAGGCAGTGAAGTATTGAAGGCTCTATGACAGGTGGAGGGTTTCTAATATGTGAGTGATTAGAAGCTATTCAATATTTTTAAGTTAGTTCTGCAAATTAGTTGGTAAATAAAATACTCATACATGGATAGGACTTAAGGATTGATGTCATGAGAGGAATTCTAAGTGATCAATAAATATAAACATTTAAATGTCACATATTTTGTAAAATGACTTCCTCATTTTTCAGAAATGGAAGATAAACTTCCATGCTATGTGAAATATTTTGTCTTTCAAAGTGATTTTATCCAATAATAAATTAGTTTTGTATATTTCTTATGGGAATAAAGTTATTAGGTACAGCTTGTAAAAGAACCTATTTTGGTACCTAACATGATGGAACAATTAATACCTTATGTAAATTTTTCTCTGCCCTGGTTTGCCAACCATATGTTTTTAAGAATTGTTTTTGTTTGTTTTTTGAGGTGTCAAACTGGCATGATGTATAATGCTTGACTGGAAGAACACAGAAAAGGATGCAAGGTCTCTTATTTGTCATCTTTTTTCAAGGAACAGGGAAGTAAAACTAAATTATTCCACTGAAAATTTGAGGTACGTTAGAAATCTCAGTTGTAATAATGAAATTCTAAGAAGAAAAATTATTGTTTACTAATATGTAAAAGTAAAGTATAAGTTTATTATGATATACAAGCATTCATCTTTTGTAAATAAATTTGGAGGGAAAACAGAATGGGGAAGAAGAAAAGGAAGAGAAAAATAAGAAGAATCTATGACTTTTTAAATATACCATATTGCTCAGATTCCTGTAAGATAGACTGTAATTTTTAACTCTTTTTGGAATTTGCTATATTAACCACAATATTACCAGCAAACCAATTTTAAAATATGTGACTGAGCTCTGAATTTGGCAAGGTTAATTATTGAAAGAAATATAGAGCATAAAATAAAAGTAAAAACAAATTACCTATCTGCAATATCCTTTCAGCTTCCTGACTTTCAATGCATAGAAATATTTGGTTCATAGTATCTAATGGTATGTGTGATTTCAAGATTTAGAGGAGGAGAACACTCAAAGTGACACTTATATTAAAGCTGCCAAAACCAAGGTATTAAGGAAATCATTTCAGTGTATGGAATGCTTTATGAAAGAAATGCAAAAACCTACATATTTGTGAAAGAATTCCTGATTTACCATGGGAAGAAAAATGGAATATGACTTGGTATCATTTCACTGAACTTTCTTTCTAGTCTATTTTATGATTAAAGCTTTTAGAAATATAAATTGCATTATACCTAAGGTGGTTTAATTTTTCAGAAATATTTTATGAGGAGGCTGGTGTATCTGATATCAGCAGGTGTTGTTGAGTATTTTTGAGGAAAATAGAAAATGTCTGGCTGGAGACATAGCCCACTGGTAGAACTCAAACTGAACATTTCACTCTGGATCTGTGCCGAGTATAACTAAAAAAAGTAGTTGAAGGACCCACAAAACTTCAAAACTGTCATTAATTTTCATTTCTGGAGAGCAGATTCAGGAAATGATTAAATAATACTGTGACATTTGTAGGTTTTTCAGATTTCTCCAACAAATAACAAGAAACAATTATTACAAGCCCAGGGGTACAATGACTCCATGATCAACCTAAAGTGAGATCTTTGAACTATCTTTACATGCAAATGTTTTAAAGCATGAAATTAGAGAATGAAGTAGATATATTTCTATTCACAATGTGGGTTTAGAATGAAATGAGATTTAAATAATAAAATCAGGTGGAGTTTATTTTTAATAGACACAGATGTTTATGTAACTTTATCTCTTCAGTGAAGATATTTTTAGGTTCGTGTCTGACTACTTCTCCCTGATTATTACATGGGAGTGATAAATATAGCTAGAGAAAATTTGCCTGATAATAATATTTATCTGTGAGCCTTTCCTAGGAATCATTGCATATTAACTAGTTGCAATGTGAGTCAGAACTTAAAGAAAGAACTGATTATAACAATTCTTTTGAATTCTATAAGAATACCCCTATGGGAAAATGAACTTTGTCCTTTTAAAACTGTTGAATTGATGAAAACTTCATTGTTCTTTGTTTGTTTGCTTTCTGGTTTCTTACCTGAAAAAAACTGTCTTGCTAATTGCCTTTGATATGTAAGATTTGAGGTTATAGGTGAACCTAATCAGTGTGACTCTTCTGATGTTTTATATATCAAATCAAACCATTATGTCAAGGTCTCATATGATACTCAAGATTTCATTAACATTCAATTATGATGCATGGTTTCTATCTAGATTAGGATTTTTGCACATTTTGCATGGTAAGTTGTACAACTGAGAGTAGATCAATTTGCAATATTCCATGTCCTGTACCATTATTATATTAGAGAAGCATGTGTGTGTGTTTGTTGGACATTAAGGAGATATATCAAAGCAAATGCTGTTTAAAAAAATTTAAGAAAGAAAATATCTCATTCTTTAGTATATATCATAGATTCATTTTCTAACGTTATATGTAAAAATTGCTTCACATTGTGATCTCTAATTTTTGTACAGTAATTTTAAATTATGCGGTTTCATTTGCAATTTTTGCATATTAATCAGACTTAGCTGTTCAAAGTTACTCATGCTTTACTCTCCTACTTCCTCTCAACAGGTTCTGCCTCAAATTTTAAAGGGAACATCAGAGATATTGAATTAAAGAATCACATCCTGAAAATCTAAATAATTACTTTAATGGTAATAAAAACAAATTATTTATAAACAGTTAAATTTCCAAGTGAATATTCAAGGCCTAGTTTAGGCATACTTACTTTAGATAATGAGTGTGTTTTTTGTGGATTGAAGAGCTTGACTACTATATTCAGGAAAGAAGAAGATACATAAAATATCAAGATTTACAAATCAGGGTGGTCCTTGGCCTGGTGCTGCGCACCTTTAATTCCAGCACTTCTGAGGCAAACACAATCCCATCTCTAAATTCAAGGCCAGCCTGGTTTTTAGATTAAGTTCTAGAATAGCCAAGGGTACACACTGAAAAACCCTGCCTCAAAACACACAAAAAAGAAACAAACAAAGAAAAAAGAAACACAAAAATAAAAAATATAAAAACAAAAACAAAATAAAACAACAAACAATTGGTATATACTAACACACAAAACTCCTGCCTGTAGAATTTTTTTCCTAAAGAAAGATTTTATTAATATATTATGAGCTACTTAACTTGGATTTTTAGTTTCAGTTAATATACTGTGACAAGACTAGTTATTCAAAGAAATTTAAATTTCAATATAAGATTTTTTTTTTTAGATATATTGACATGTGTGTACTTTTGACTAAATGTCAGTATAATAGGAAATCATTTTCAGGATTTCAGTTAACTATACTCATTTCTTGACTTTTATTCATATTATTATATCAGAGACTGGTTTAATGATTATTAATGAGGTCAAAATGTAATAATGAAGTAAAAAAGTTGTAATTTTCAAAAGTTTGTATGTAATTTTAATATGTGACAATATTAGTATCTGTTAGTGCTCTTATATGAATTTGCATAAATTTATTACATTTAAATATTTAAGTAAACTTTTTTTCTTTCTTTCATTGAAACATTTCACTCAACAGTTCAAGGTGACCTGGAATCCACTATGAGACATGTTTTGCTAATCTTGTAAAGATCGACTTGCTTCACATTTTATAATTCTGAAATTACTGATTAGAGTTATGTATTTTTTCTCTCCTCTCCTCTCCTCTCCTCTCCTCTCCTCTCCTCTCCTCTCCTCTCCTCTCCTCTTCTCTTCTAGAGTTGAAATTTAATCTGGATGCTTTGCTAATGCTAGTTTATTACTCTGCAATTGAGTGACATCTCTGCCACATTTTATTGATTTTATTTTGAAGAAACAGGTAAACAATTTTCATTACTTTTATAAAAATGTCACGTATTAGTGACTTTCCTTAATATTTATTTAACATATTATACATTCTAAATAGAGATTTTAAATTTTGAGGTAATAGATTATGAAAAAATTAGACATTTCCTCATGGAAAATTAGGATATAAATGCAAAGTTTGATATATAAAGTTTTCTCCTTTCCCAATTTGTACTTTAACTACATACAGTAAGGACGAGTCTTTTGTTTTGTTTTGTTTTTTGTTTTTATTTTTTGTTTTTTGGTTTTTTTGAGACAGGGTTTCTCTGTATAGCCCTGGCTGTCCTGGAACTCACTTTGTAGACCAGGCTGTCCTCAAACTCAGAAATCTACCTGCCTCTGCCTCTCGAGTCTGGGATTAAAGGCGTGTAGCACTACGCCTGGCTCAGGGCAAGGAGTCTTAAACCAATGAAAAATAGAGAGAAAAAGATGACTCACATCCTTATTTTAAACATCACTACATGCAAACCATATTTCAAAATAAAACCAAACTCATCAACCCTTAAAGTAGAATAAATATAAATAATTGACCATGTTTAGGGAAAGTTAATTGAGTTTTGGAAATTTTTCCATAAGTACAGAATAGGAAAACAATGATAGTCTCCTCAATAATTTTTTTCTAACAATATTGGATACCAATATTTATAAGTATAAACCTCCATTCAAATTATATTTAACATATATATAACCTATATGTTATAAATTAAGTAAAATTTGCTGCACTACGGAGACAGTGAGGAGGTAGAATGAAATGAGTAACTATGGAATGGCAGATCAGGAAGTGGATAATGACTGGACTCTAAAAAGGAATAGTGATATTTTTTCACTTGTTAAAACTTCAAACATTGTCACTCTAATAACAGAATTTCGAAGCTATTCATCAATGTTAGTTGAGGTGTCATTATATTTTATAACACTGATTTTCTTCTCATGATGTTAATGTTTGACATGATGTTAAATTTTTGTTGCATTTATAATTTATCTAATTTGTAATAATTGTGCTTTTAGTATGTAAAATTTGTAACATATTTTAGCATGAAACTTTTTTTTTTTTGAGACAGGGTTTCTCTGTATAGCCCTGGCTGTCCTGGAACTCACTCTGTAGACCAAACTCGTCTCAAACTCAAAAATCTGCCTGCCTCTGCCTCCCAAGTGCTGGGATTAAAAGTATGCCACCATTGCCCAAGCAGCATAAAACATTTTAAATTATTTATTTTATAGTCACAAATTGTTTTAAAATGTTTCCATTTATTTTAACAATATTTTATTTATGCTTTGATAATTTCACTACTATTCACTTGCTCTAGAATCCTCAAACACACCCTCCTCCAACTCCTGAATTCCTTTTTCCTATTTGTTTTATAACCACAAATATACCCACATGTGTATGGTTGTTGGGCAATCAAAAGGAACTTATGTAAACTGCTTAGAGTGACAGCCTACAAAAAAAACTTCCTACCTGCTAGGAAAATAGCTCTTCTCTCCCAGCATCTATCAACTACCAAGAGTTGTTCAGGTCAAAATTGGACTTCCTAAGTCCTCTACCCTTTCCTATTCCCCAGTCTTACATTTTTCTGAAAACTCTTCCATGACATTTCCTGAGCCAAGGAGGAGAGATGGAAAACATGTCTCATTGGGGCTGGATGAATGTTCAATAGTCACATGTCATCAGTGGTTTAACCTGTTTTGACTAGCATGGACCACTGTCTACTGCAAGAAGAACATTCTCTGGCCTATGTAGAAAGCAACTTTAATTATGGTTATAATAATTAATATTAAAAAGAAAGCTTGACTACATATCTACTTAACATGAGTAGTATATTTATTGCCCTTTGTGACATTCCCATCACATCTTGTTCTTGACGAGATAGTACCAGCATGCCTATACTCAAATAAAATGAACTACTTTTAATCTTTTTTTAATTAGATTTTTAATTTACATTTCAAATGTTATCCCATTTCCTGGTTTCCCCTTTTGAAAGTTTCCTATTCCATCCCCCCTCCTCCTGTTTCTATGATGGTGTTCTAACACCCACCCATCCATTCCATCCTGGCACTCCCCTACACTGGGGTAAGCAGCCTTCACAGGACCAAGGGTCTCTCCTCCCATTGATGGCTGACAAGGCCATCCTCAGTTACATATGCTGCTGAAGCCATGGTTTGCCCCATGTTTACTATTTGGTTGGTGGTTTAGTCCCTCAGAGCTCTGAGGGTTCTGGTTGATTGATATTGTTGTACTTCCTATTGGGTTGCAAACACCTCCAGCTCCTTCAGTCCTTTCTTTAACTCCTCCATTGGGGACCCTGTGCTAAGACCAATGGTTGGCTGTGAGCAACCACCTCTGTATTTTTCAGGCTCTGGAAGATCCTCTCAGGGGACAGCTATATCTGACTCTTGTCAGCAAGCACTTCTTGGCATCCGCAATAGTGTCCTCGTTTGGTAACTGTATATGGGATGGATCCCCAGGTGGGGAATTCTCTACATGGCCTTTCTTCCAGTCTCCGCTTCACTCTTTGTCTCTGTATCTCCTCCTGTGGTTATTTTGTTCCCCCTTCTAAGAAGGACCAAAGCATTCACACTTTAGTCTTCCTTTTTCTTGAGCTTCATGTGGCTTACTAATTTTATCTTGGGTATTCCAAGCTTTTGGAATAATATCTCCTTATCAGTGAGTGCATACTATGTGTGCTTTTGTGATTGGATATTCACAGAGTCCTCGGATAATACTCTGTCCAAATTTCTGATTTCCAGTGTGGTTATACCAGCTTGCAATCCCACCCACAATGGAGGAGTGTTCCTCTTTCTCCACATCCTTACCATCATCTGCTGTCACCTGAGATTTTGGTCTTAGCCATTCTGACTGATGTGAGGTAGAATCTCAGGGTTGTTTTGATTTGTATTTCCCTGATGACTAAGGATGTTGAACATTTTTTTAGGTACTTCTCAGTCATTTAGTATTCCTAAGTTGAGAATTCTTTGTTTAGCTCTGTACCCCACTTTTAATAGGGTTATTTAGTTCTCTATTAATCCAAACAGAAGGTTCTTAGTTACTTCATAAAAGTCATGCATGACAAGATTGCATTTGTGTTTTCATGCTAACTGGCAGGTTGGTATTGTAGCACGTAGGGTCCAATTCTGGGTCAGACCCTGTGCTGATTTTTTTCCTACTGTGTCCCAATTAACACCTTTTGAGCCTATGATAAGTAACTAGTAGTGAAGAAGTTACCATGCCAACTGCAACCTATTTGTCTATATTCTACAATAAAAAAAATTAATAAAGGCTCACCATTTGGTTATATTGGGCAACTAAGAGTAAAGGTAATAGCCTACTTAATTTGAAGAGAAGTCTTCAGTCAGTGCTCTGTAACCAAGAATTTATAGGAAATACAGCTTGTTGACATGAATATTTTCCTTTGGAAAATTCATGCTTTCTGGAAACAGTATCTTTTTTTCCCTTTTCTTGCAACTTGAATATCATGCATAGGATGCATTGATACTTTCATTAGAACAGTTGTATGGATCAAACTCCATGGTTTTTAGAACTTTAAATAGTTTTCTATTTGTTCTTTTCTGCCTGCCTGTGGCACTCTAGTTAGTAATATTTACATATTTTGGTTCATTTTTATATATTTGGATTTTAAAAGACCATTACAATGTAAATAAATTATAATATTCTTTATTTGACATTCATCACTTTAAAATTGAATTCATTGAAAGGAATTACAGTATCAAGTGTGGATTTTTACACGTGCATGTATCATAATCCATGTTGCAAATATAATCAGCGACATATGACTGTAAATCCTTAATAAAAATCTGAAATCAGGGCTGGTGAGATGGTTCAGTGGGTAAGAGCACCCGACTGTTCTTCTGAAGGTCCTGAGTTCAAATCCCAGCAACCACATGGTGGCTCACAACCATCCATAAGGAGATCTGACTCCCTCTTCTGGAGTGTCTGAAGACAGCTACAGGGTACTTACATATAATAAATAAATAAATAAATAAATAAATAAATAAATAAATAAATCTTTTAAAAAAATCTGAAACCAGACAGATATATTATAGATTAAGGTATTGCTGTTGGTATTCAAATCAAAACCTCCTAAATAATTAGGAGAACTGCCTTTTGTATTCTGCATCATTTGTAACACTGAAGTTTTATGAAGTGTTTTATTATTAGGAATTAACTACAACATTACCTTTTAATGGAACCATAAATCTTCAATTACAGGTCAATGTGGCTGACTTGAATTGCCTTTAGACTGAGACAATTCTACTAAAACCTACAATAAAAAAAAGCAATTTACTTTACCTAAAATAAATATGATCATTTCAAAACATACACTAGATGCACTTCACAATGCATATAATTTTGAATAGAATAGAAGTTAATATCAGGTCTCTCATATCAAATGTAAATTTATACATTTTTACCAAACAACATAACATCAAAATGGTACTAATCGTGTAGTAATTATACGTATCATTGGCTCAAAATTCAGTAGGAATTAGGGTTGACATTCCTAATTTATTGTTTGAAAAATTTATACCTATATGTAATGATATATGGAGTTGGTGTTTCTTGTTCTAGATTATCATAGTGTAATTTCTCTAGTTGGTTCTATTTCTTAGAAATTTTCATTTTATTTTTACAGTTGTATACATTTTTATGTGTATATTTTCACTGTCTATCCATTAGTTGGCACACATCTAGGCTTATTATATTCTATAACTATTGTGAAGAAGCCATCCAAGATCATGATATGTAGGTTTCTTTTCAGCACGACTTATTGTCCTTTGAATATATGACTAGTAGTTTTAGTGCCATGTCTTAAGTTTTATGTCTAATTTTTAAAGAAAGATACACACTGATTTATGAACTGATTATATTATCTACTTATTATCTATCTATTTATCTGTCTGTCTGTCTTACTGTCTGTCTATTATCTTTCATTATATCTATAGTTCTCTGTCATGTATATTTCTATACTTCTATAATTTATTTATGTACCATTGTCTGTCTATCTATCTATCTATCTATCTATCTATCTATCTATCTATCTATCAATGCATCTCTCAATCTACCTATCATCCATCAACTATCCATCTATCATTTTCTGAAACTATCTGTCTCCCTACGTATTTATCATTTATCAATTGTCTATCTATGGCTTATTCCACTTTTCATTTGACGACCAAGAAAGACATCAAATAAATGAAGAAAATTGGAAAAAAGGGAAACAGTTATCTTAACAGAGGAGTAAATAAAACCTAGAAGATTATTTCTTCCCTCAAAGGTTTAACACTACTTCTGAGATTCCTTAAAAGGAATATGCTATATATTAATATATATTCCTGGATGCAATATAATTATCCACCTCTTACCTATTAACATGTCAGGGTGGCAGAAATGCTGGCAAAATTATCTTATTGTAAAATAATACTAAATTTTCTAACATAAAAACTTAAAATAAAATTGTATGAGCTCAATTAAAAAAAATAGAAAGTGGGTATCAATTGTTTCATATAAACCTCAAATAAGACCCATTGTGAATGTAGCCTCCATAAAGTAGGTACTCTTTTTTTCCAAATGTGTTTATATTGTATATTTCTCAGTTTTCTACATTCAAAATTTTTTTTTTAGATTTATTTTTATTTATTATACGTAAGAACACTGTAGCTGTCTTCAGACACTCCAGAAGAGGGAGCCAGATCAAATGGTTGTGAGCCACCATGTGGTTGCTGGGATTTGAACTTATCACCTTCGGAAGAGCAGTCGGGTGCTCTTACCCGCTGAGCCATCTCACCAGCCCCCAAATTTTTTATATATGTAAAATACTGCATTATTTTATAATTAACCACATTTAACATCATAAGTAAAACATTTTCAGATATTGTTATATATCATTTCTAATATATTTTAAGTATTTAAGTTGTTTTCTAAAATAAAATTGTCTATTGATGGAATAATTATTCATTGAAGCTGTCATTATAAACAATTTTGTGTACTTCAACCTTCAATCAAGAATTTTTTTCTTTGAATTGGACCAGGACCATTACAGAAAATCACAAACAAGCAGAACAGAGTTGAGGAATTCAGACTCAATGGATACATTTGAAAAATGATCCCTACACCGAAGACACAAATAATGTTTAGGAAGAAAGCAGATAAGATTGTAAGAGCAAGAAGATGAGGGAGTATGCTTTGTAGCTGTCCAGTAGCCATGGATGAACTGGGTATTTGAAAGGGGGGCTATAAATGAAAAAAAATGACAGGGTGTGAGAGAAGGATGAATCCAAGACAAAAGTTTCTGATCAAGTCTCAAAGTTTAATAGTCAGCACTGCATTTATATAGGGAGACCCCACAGACCCATCCTTTGTTTCAGCTGGATTGCGCTTCAAAGCAGACAGGAAGTTTCCTGTAGGAAATTGATGCCACCTGTAGCTGTCCAGCAGCCATGGATGAACTGAAAAAGAAGAGGGTGTGAGAGAAGAATGCCGCCAAGACAACAGTTTCTGATCAAGGCTCAAAGATTTTTTTTTTTAATGGTTTTTCGAGACAGGGTTTCTCTGTATAGCCCTGTCTCTCACGGAACTCTGTAGACCAGGCTGCCCTCGAACTCAGAAATCTGCCTGCCTCTGCCTCCCAAGTGCTGGGATTAAAGGTGTGTGCCACCACTGCCCGACTTGGTTTAAAGTTTAATAGTCAGCACAGCATTTGTTTAGGGAGATCCCACAGACCCATCCTTTGTTTCAGCTATATTGAGTTTCAATGCAAGATCAGCAGACAGGAAGTTTCCTGTAGGAAATTGACTCCACTAGGGTCGTTAAGGTCCAACTGTGGGAAGCACTTATGGTCTATTTAGAATGGTCAAGGCTGAGGGAAGGGCACACTGCTTAACATAATTTCTCAGTAATGTTAGAATTAACACCCATAAAATCTCACGAACATTACTGCTGTAGCATAGGCTAAATAAGAACAACAGCTGTAGACACACTAATGTGGATAGGACAAAAGTATGCCTCAAGGCTTCCCAAAGATCGACAGCAACTAAAAATATGCAAAGAGGGGAAGTAATCTTCTTCAGGGACGAGTACATCAATTGGTATATATGCATAAGAAACGTTATAAAAGAAGAGCAGGTCATGTTTAAGAATACATGTGCATATACATATACACATATGTAACAACACATGTAAATTGAAAATATTTTAGTAAAATATACAGATGGAGTACAATAAAGGCAAAATATGAGTTTTCAAACATTCTTATTGCCTTATTAATCTAGAAACAGTTCAGTATGGGCATTCAGTATGTAGAGAAGATATATAAACATATCATAATTATTAAATATATCATCTTACCAAACTAATATTTGTATCAATAAAATATCACAATGCATATTCTAAACATAATGACCATTCTATAAATATTAAAATATTGAACACTTTTTAGAGGATATATTGTCTGTGTTTATCACCTAATTGTCCTGGAATATTTTTTGCATTTCTTACATTATTTTGCTATGTCATCTCTTCTGAGCAAGATACTATTTTTATTTTAGTTGCTTGAACTGCTGCTCTGTCTTCTCTTCTTGAGTTCTAGTCTACCTAACATCTTCATTTTTATTATCATTTCATCATAATTATTTACCTCCAGGATACTTAATTACTGTACATTGTGCTATGCCATTCAGGGATCATTTCACAGAATTAATTATTCCGTATTTCATGTGCTTGTAGATTTTGATGTCACAACGTAAAAACTCAAGGACAATCAGTATATGCACTAATTTACTCCCACCTAAGACAGGATAGAGCTGAGGTTGAAAATGATTTAAAGTGATAGATTTGCTACCTATAATTTGCCTTCCTTATTGGAAAATATTGTAAGATTCTACTCTCTTTCATATTCATCCTCCGTTATGTAGCTAGAAAGTGTTTAAAATTTTAAACCAGTTACTAAAATATTTGTTAAAAATACTTATTTTTCAAGATAATATGTTACAGGAAATATAGACATTTCTTACTTTATAATGAATTAGCTCCCTGTATATAAACCATGTGTCTAATCTCCCTTATTCTAGGGTAAAGGAAGAAATAGACAAATGGAGTGAGAGAGGGATTGCCCGAATGAACTCCACATACTATGAATGTACTTGTTTTATTTTCTTTCTTTCTTTTTTTAATTTTTTAATTTATTATTATTTTTTTTGGTTTTTTGAGACGCAGTTTCCCTGTATAGTAATTAACAATATCTAATAAAAACCTGCCAATAAATGTTCTAATAAAAGCAAGTATTTCAAGTATAGCTTAATTTATAGTTCTCCATAGAGCTATAGGGTTCAGTAATTGAATTCATAGCAAGCATGGAACATTTTTTTTACTTAAAACCCTGTGACTTAGTACTTATGTTCTTTATTGTAAGATTAAATTCTATGAGATGGATTTTTCCCAAATTCCTTCCAGATGATGCATCTTCCTCTGCCTTCTTCTGCCCATATACATTGTAGAGAAGTGTCTCTTTGTAGAGTGAAAGAAAAGGTAGAATGTCACAATGGAAAAGAAGACACAAGGGTTCAAGAGCAAATCTTAGCCTTAGAGAGGGCCATCTGTCAAAATAATTACTTTCTATTTTAGATCTAATTGGTCTCAAAATTAATTTCCTTGCTTTTAATTGGGATACTGATGAAAAGCAATAAGGAGCAATTATTTTCCTTTGGTTGAATTATACCAACAAAGATAAGAGCATGAACACTTATGGGGAAGCAATTTTAAAATCCCTCAGCAAAATAAAAGGAGTATAGAAATTGTTTCTGGGTGCTGTAAAAAGTAAAACTCTTTCTAGGGCAACTTTAGATCTGTCTTATCTGTGATCTCGAGATAAGTACCAAGAGAGCTGGTTTTACAAAAAGAAGGAGAGTGGGGATATTTATATCCCGACATATCTGTCAATTATTAGGATACAACGAATAAAGAATGATAGCACTTTGTGGTACAATAGGAAAAGATTGACTGGAACGCAGAAGAGTGACATTGTGAAAAACTTATGTGTAGTGTGCTAGTTACATTTCTTTCTCAGCTTGGCACAAGCTGTAGTAATTTGGGATGATGGAATCTCAATGAGCAATGCCTCCATAATGTTAGCAAGTAGGCAAGTGTATTGGTGATTTTCTTGATTAATGACTGATGTGGGAGGTCCCAGTCCATTAGGAGTGGTAGCTTCTCTGGGCAGTCCTGAGTTGTATAAAGAACAGGCTGAACAAACCCCAAGGAACAAGGCAGTCAGCAGCACTCTCCACTTGTCTCTGCTCCAGGTCTGCTTCTGCTGTTTCCTGCCCTCAGTTACTGTCTTGGCTTCCTTTGGCAAAGGACTGAAGAATATAAGGTGACAACTTGCTTTTGGTCAATGTATTATATTACAGCAATAAAAACCTAAAACAGAGGAATTCTGACTAGAACAGATCTTTCACGGCCCAGTTGTACATGGCCGCATGACCAATTTCTCTTTTTTGGTCTATTTACCTGATCTGCTTGTGGGATTTGCACCACTGAAACTTAAAGTTTATCATAGGCACCAAATTGCTGTAGATTTTCAATGACCAGCTCAACTAGCAATACCAGCTGCAAAATAAAATGAAGACTGACACAAGCACTGCAGAAGGCAAGGCCCAACACAATACAGATCCTCTGGCTTCCACACTGCTGCCCATGCTTACATACAAATATACTGAATAAGAATACACACAAACACCCACAAAACATATAAACTCACACACATACACACAGGATAAAAAGGACAGGTAGAGATATATAGATGAAGAAACATATAAACATATAAACTCACACACATACACACAGGAGAAAGAGGAGAGCTAGAGATATATAGAGATGAAGAAATAAGCCAAAGACAAAAAGACAAATACATCATATTCCCATCTACACTACCAAGAAGATGCAATTGTTGACACAGGCATAGAATCATACCAAGAGCACATAAGCCCTTGAGAGCAAAGGATACAGCCCAGGACACACATGGGAAAAAATCCCTTTTGCAAAGAAAGGAGGTTATTTCAAATTGTGAATTTCAAATAAAAATATCAATGGTAAATGATTGAATTTGAAACTTTTCATTGTTTAACAATATATTCTGATGGGATGGACAATTAGACACATGCCTTTCTCAATTATTTTATTGGGTACTTCAGACAATTAAATAGTGGCATTCTTCTATGGCATGACTCTACTAAGCTTGCATCAAAATATTTATCCTAATCTTCATGGTTTTTTTTTATGCATGATAGTTTTGATATTTTCAGCGATGTTTTTTCTTGTATATTTACTTGATTTAATGTTATCATTTGGCATTTTTTGTTACTGTGATGTCACAGGCTATTTATTTGTGATGGTGCTATATTATTTACCACACCTTTCAAACAGGAATCATTGCTCTTTATATTTGTTTCATATCCTTGCCAATAATTAGATATTCTTATGTTTTTACTTCTAGCAACTCTGATAATTCTGTATTTTTCCATAACGCGTTAGTCTAAGTGACTAATGTTTTTGAGCATATCTGTTGTCAGATTTTCATTTTTCATACTTTAGTGAGGTATATTATTTGCTCTTTTTTGTTTCTTTGTTTTTTTTTTTTTATTTGTTGTTGTTGTTGTCTTTGTTGTGGTTGTTTGGTTGAAAGGGTTTATTTTTGTGTAGTCCTGGCAATCCTGGAACTTGCTCCATAGACCAGGCTGGACTCATACTCACAGATATAAGCCTGTCTCTGTCTCCTAAGTGCTAGGATCAAAGATATGTGCCAGCACTACCCCGAAGTGGAGCAAGGTAGAGGAGATGAGGGTAGCCTAGCGTCAAACTTGGGATCCTCCTGCTCTGTCACCTTTAGCAAATCCTAGCAACACGCTAAAAACAGCTCATTTTCATAGTAGGATTATGTTTTTTGTCTTTCCCAGCAGGACTGGATTTTAACATATACCAAAAACAGAGTTTGAAATGTCACCTTTCCTACATTTAATCAATTGAAATTTGTAAACATGTAAATAAATAAATAAATAAATAAATAAATAGTTGCAGTCTTAATCAGGGTTTCTGTCCCTGCACAAACATGTTGGGGAGGAAAGGAATTAATCAACTTACGCTTCCATATGTCTGTTCATCACCAAAGGAAGTCAGGACAGGAACTCAAGCAGGTCAAGAAGCAGGAGCTGATGCAGAGGCCATTGAAGAATGCTGCTTACTGGCTTGCTTCCCCTGGCTTGCTCAGTTTGCTTTCTTAAAGAATCCAAGACTACCAGCCCAGGGATGGCACGACTCACATTGGGACCTCCCACCTTTGATGACTATTTGAAAAAATGCTTTACACCTGGATCTCATGGAGGCATTTCCTCAAGGGAGGCTCCTTTCTCTGTGATGACCCCAACTTGTGTCAACTTGACACACAAAACCAGCCAGCAAAGTGGTTGATGATACAGTTCAGGCAGGGTTGACAAGAGTTTTCTGTGCTGTTTTGATGACCTCATTTGGATCCCTAAATGTCACAGTGGATAAAGAAAACAAATTCCCAAATGTTGTTCTTTACATGTGAACATACACACTAAAAATACATCTGTAAAAGAGATAAAGCTTGTTCCTTCTGGGGTGAAATCTATGGAATGATGCTATGCTAAATAAGGCACTGTTTCATCCTGAGACAAGGAATTTATATGCTTGTCTATTAATATTTTTAAACACAGTAATTTATACTTGGTGATTATAAAGTGCCCATCATTTTTTTTTTTTTTTTTGGACTGAAGCACAATTTTTTCTTTTCTTTCATTCTTTTCTTCACTGCAGCATTAACATAATTGAAAAAATTGCTTAAAGATCTATTTCATCATTTCTGGTTCTGTCAGTTGATTTATTTTATTCTTTTGTTTTTTTACATCTAAGAGCTTTCCATTTTATGCGAAACATTATCCCTTTACTTCTTTTAGTGTTATTATTAGAACAACACTTATTTTTATGATATTTAAATTCTTAGCACGCATGTTTACTAGATAGTTGGGTTCCTTTCATACTTTCCTGAGTTTTGTCTAGACATGCTTTGCATTTTGAGTTTAAAAACTGATGTGTCAAGTATGACATCATTTGGAAGTTTTTCTACAAAATCAAGGTGTTTGAGAAGTCTTCATTCTTAGGACTCAACAAGTGGTCACCTGCATTTGCAGCATCTTTCCACGTATTATGCAGCATCTTTCCTCCATCCTGTTTCATGCTCTTCTCTACCTTGTCCTGGAAAATTTTCTTAGCAGAACTGCTCCTACTAATAATATAGCTACGTAGTCAGGTTTATCCCAGGCCTCTAAGAGATTTCTAAACTCCATCATTTCATTTTTTAGTTATTTTTTTTATAAAATCCACAGATTTTATAATAAAAATATTGATCTCACACATAAGCTGCATTAATTTTCTGGAATGTTTGTACTTAGTTGAATCCCAGAAATTATGTCCAGGAAGATGGTAGTAATAGAATCACCTGATTATTTTCTTCTCAATCTGATATAACGGGGTTACATTGCGTGGTAATGATATTGGAAAATAATTATTGTTTTAATTAGGGTTTTACTGCTGTGGACAGACACCATGACCAAGGCATTTCTTGTTGGGGCAACATTTAAGTGGGGCTGGCTTACAGGTTTAGAGGTTCAGTCCAGCATCATTATGGCAGGAGCATGGCTGTGTCCAGGCAGGAATAGTGCATGAGGGGTTGAAAGTTCTCCATCTTAGCTGGAGACTGCTAGGAGAAATCTGACTTCCAGGCAGCTAGGATGAGGATCTTAAAACCCAAGCCTATAGTGACACACCTACTCCAACAAGGCTATATCTCCTATTAGTGACACTCCCTGGACAAAGGATATACAATTCATTATAACTAATATTGATGTACGTGGAAGAAGAGGATAAATAACAGCAGCTTCTCATTTTAATCAGGTATAGATATTACTTAACTTTTGATGTAGTTTAAAATTAGAATTATATTGATAAATAGATGAGGTTTCAAAACTGTTGAACCAAATACCTTTTAATCATAAGCAACTTTAAAATGTTCTTTTAGACAGCTTTTTACATTAAAGTAAATAATATTATATTTATTTTTGTAATTATAATATCTTGACATTCTAATAAGGCTTTGTGTGATTTAGTTTCACTATTCAAAAATGTAATATTTTTCAGGATTCTTCTGATGTCAATTTTAATGGCATATTAGTCCTGTAATATCAATAGCAAATGAACATTAGCAAAAATTAGGACTATGCACTTGGTTTTCTTCATCATATCTAGAAATGAATTGTTTTTCGAAATAAGTTTCAGCAGATATGCTTATTTAAGACAGAAATAGTGAATAATTTTCTGTACTTCAAATACATTAACTCCATTTCCATTTAATTAAACTATATTTCATGAAATCACAATACAATACACCCCACTAGATAAATAAGGAAATAATTTATTGGCCTCATACTTAATAATATTGGTTTATATACTAGCTGCAGGGCCTATAAACTAGGGTAAATACTAGATTGGGTGTTGCTTTGAAGTACATTTAGGTTGATGAAAATATTAATGAATAGATTTTTGAGTAATGGAGCCATTGATTATATGCATCAGCCTCATTTTATTGGCTGACATTGTAAGGGAAATGTAAAATAACATCAACTCCTCCCTATTTTGTATTTGGAGTTGCTCAAATCCTATGGCAATGAATGCCAAAAAAACAATTAAAAGAGTCATTAGGGGATGAGACAAAGAAGATAAAGGTTGGAAGAGATGGAGCAAAAGGGAATGGGAAGAGGTAATGGAAAGAGTTGAAGGGGGGAGAGATTCTGTTATTTCCATTTCATTGGAACACCCTACTATAAAGATTTCCTGCTTTTCTTACTATTCATCACTATTGTTACCTTATCTGAGTTTAGATTGTTGCCTTTTTTTGCTACTGTTGGTTGAATTAATTCATTTGCTATATGCCATGGACCGGGCCTAGTCGCCCCCCCTCAATCCGTGGAAATCAGGGGTTCGGACAGATGGGCCTGGAGTCAGCGAAAGTGGGGTGACAAACAGACAGGACACAAGGGAGTGTGATCTGAATGTAATTTGTCAAATCGAGAATCAGACATTTTATACAGAAGAAAATAGGGAAGTTAGGTGACAATGAGGTTACTGGATTCTTACATAAAACAGAGGAATGCAAACAGGGAAGGACTGGCAGGAACCAACTGGGATAAAATTCAATGTTAACAACTGGGATCAAAAATAACTCCACCTAAGGTCAGCTCAAACTCAAAGCCACCTTAGTCCACCTTCCTCCTAGACCATTCTAAATACTTGTATCTGGGTGTAACTCAGCTAGCTAGAGTTCTAAGTATCTACTCTGGTTCCTCCTCAGGTCACAAACTTCCTTTTTCCTAGATTATGGTGAATTCCTGTGTAGGGCAGTAACTTCGCTATTATTCTGGGGGATAGTGTGGGGGCACTTTCTACTAACGAGTATTGTAGTCTGCCATATCTGGCTGTAGAAGATTCTAAGTATATACTTTGCTAAGCTTGCCCTGAGATTTCTAACTCTTGTGTAGTGAAATACTCTAAGAAAGCATGTAAGACCCTCCACAATATTGCAGGGACAAATCTGGAGCTTTCTAGCTATGGGAATGCCAAGGTTTCAGGAGGATGGGTTTCCTTTGAAACTCTTTGCCTCAGGACTGCTTCCAGGTTTTTAGGCCTGCCAAGTGAGTCACTATTTGAGTGGATGTAGCAGCTATATCTTCAAATTAATTAAGTTGAAAATATATCTATAATTTAGAAATTAGCTACTCATACATTTGTATGTGTTTAATACAATTTTAGTTGTGCAAATTAACAGATTTTTATCTTTTAACTCTTTCACTTCGGTTTATTTTGTTTCTGTTTTTCTTGAGGAAAGCAATGCCTTTTGTTAATAAATGTCAAGCTACTTGTATATATGTCAGCTTTAAAACTCTGTGATTTATTTTATGCTAGAAAAGAATGAAGTGATATCATTATTATGCATTTTTAATGACCTCCTCAAATAAGGCCTCTCTCTGTCAATATGTGCATATATATATATATATATATATATATATATATATATATATATATATATATGTGAGTGTGTGTGTGTGTGTGTGTGTCTGTGTGTGTCTGTGTGTGTGTGTGTATGTGTGTGTGTTTGCGTGTGTTTTTGTGAAATAAAACTAAACCATTTAATAAATATGCATGTATTAAATTCTGACATACAGCCACAAAGCACATTTCATTAAATTTCATTCTATACATGTTTTGATTGTCTTTTGATCATGTGCAGTTAGAACTGAGTGCAGCCACAGGACGTAGGAGTGTAGCCAGCTGAAGCTGGAACATTTTTTTCTCCATTTTCTTTTATTCTCTCTAATTCTTTTGTCCTAAAGCCTTTTTCTTTTTTCATGTTTCTCATTGATTTAATAAGATCTTCTTGAGTTTTCTGTTTGACAATGTTGTCTTCCTGGCATGATTTCATTGGCTTCCTGGCTCAAAGTGTAATTTAGGATTCTGTTACATATGCTGGTGAAGCCATGTAATGAAAGTCAATGCAATCATTATCAGGCTGACATTTGCTGAGATAAATATTACTCAGTTAGCAAGTAGGAGATGGCATAGAGGGCTAGACCAGTTAACCTTGATATTTCCTTTGAGAATGCTTTAGAAGCCATATCAGTTGTGGAGTGTCAGTTCAAGATCACATTGCATGACATGAACTACTTTGTTATTCTTAATAAGAGTTTAAGAATGAATTTGAAGTTTTGGAGGAATATGTGATAAGTTTAAAGTCTTCTGAGTTTTATTAACAATAAATTTTATTAGATTTTTAATACATATCATGTAAAGTAATATATAGAAATGAGAGTACAAATATAATCACTATTAAAGTTATTTATTAACTCAAACATAATAACATCTGAGTGTATTTAAAAAAAATAAATTACCTGTCAGAATGTGTGCATAGGCTAACATATTTGAGTAGTGTCCATATATTCTTAGTGGAATACTCTTTAGTAAAAGTACTATCTGGATGAAGTCCTTCATAACATGCTCCTGTCAGTCAGTTATCTGACACCATTATTACACATTAGATTCTTAGATCTCACATTGCACAAATAATAATTCTTTCAGACTGTCATCTAGGAAAAATGCAAAATGTTTATCTCAGATAAATAATAAAACATGGTTATCAAATTTTTTTATGTTTAAAAATTGTGTGTTGAAACAAGAAACCAATCATATTCCTAGAAAAAAAATATATATATATTAATATAGTTGAAAACAGTATGTTAATAGTTTTCTGAATGTAAGGTGCCTGTGTTAGTTGCAAAGGTCTTTCTCAGATCTGTAGTTGCTCCTAAGTTTCTCTATCCATGCAGCCTTATCATAACTCAAGCTCTTGCTATCATGGAGCAAAGAGAAAAATAATATATGAAAGAGACAGATATTCTATTTAAATCCAATAGACAGGATGTCAGTCAGACAGTTTATACTCCATTCCAGTTTCTCAGAATTAGTGAAGCATCCCTCAGCATGGAGCTAAGTGAACAGCTATGGTTTTCTTAAAATGATGGTGCTATAACTAAGAAATAACTAAGTAAGTAATAAATTAAAATTCATATGAAATATAAAATAATTCTTACCCTAATGTAGTTCAATTTTAATTCCTTAATTCCATTTTATGTGACACTAAATCTTTCAAACAGAAAAGATGATTGTATTGGCGACATGATTCAAAAGAAAAATTTGTCTTTTAACATATTTAGGTAGAATGTATAAAATATTATGAAATATAATCTAAAATCTCTTACCATTTGAAAGGTTCTTCTACTAATATTGATCTATTTTATGCCAGTCAACAACAACAAAACCTGACAATGCAAGGTGCCAATGGCATACTAATGTTTTCATTTCCATTGTTCATCACAATAAATATGGAACACCATTACTCAAACACAAAAGTCAGAAAGATGTGGCCCATGGTATTCCACAAAATTTATTATATGAATAATACCTTTAAGGCTTCTAGTTTTTAATTTAGCTACAATTACTATATGAACTTTCAGGATGCCTTAAATTTTATATTGTCTACTGAGACTTCAATCATGTGATGTATCAGGTCTCTTTCTCTTTATTTCCACATAAGAACAAGTTAAGAGTATAGGGAAGCTGAGTGGATGCAGCACAAGACAGACAAGATACTGAGAACAGCAACTTTCCAACCTTAGCCATTCATGGAGTTAAAACTGGGTTTATAGCTTTACACATCTCTGCAAAGCCTGTGACGGGAGTGGGGGGTGGGTTGGGGTGGGGATGTTTCTAGAATGTATCAGAGACCTGAGAGGTGAGAGACTCTCAGGATTCAGGCGAGGAACTGTAAGACCCGAAGAGCCTTATGTTTGGGATGTCCCACTCACAGAACCACAGAGACAGAGATCGATGCAACAAGTAAGAGGTTTATTGATCCAGTGCACTGGGGCCATCCTGCAATCTGGGCAAAGGTGACCCCGAATCTCTTAAGCACACACTTTTTACACAGTTTAAGGGTAGACCTCAGTAAGAAAATGAGTTAGTTTAAGACCATTGGTGGGCCTCATTTTTTTGTTCCCTGCTTTAGAAATGGTAATTAGCCTCTCCCTTCCAGAGGGGTGTTTCATGACCTTCTCAAAGTTCCTAAGCAGCATTGATGGCCTCAGGAGAGATGAGGTCTTAGTCACTAGAAGAGGGAACTGAAACATTTTGGGTCATTATCTGTACCTGCTTTGAAGTCAGGGCTTTCTTATAAAGCTTGCTTTGCTGGGTCATTCCAGGAAAGGAGCGTTCGTCACAACCTTCTAGCTGAAGATCCAGAGTGGTCATCTTATGTTCTCTAAGGTCACACAGGACCTTAGATAAATGCCCAACAGTAGTAGAGAGTGTAGAGTACACCTCCAGTACAAAGACAGGGTATCAAGTGGAGGGATGGGGTTGCCATTCCACAGTCAAAAACTCTGACCCAGAACTATTCCTGTCTAAAAGAAATGCAGGGGCAATAATGGAGAAGAGGATGAGAAAAAAAGGGTCCAGTGACTTTCCCAAATATCTATATAGCTCAAAGGGAGGCTCAAAGGCCTGACACTATTGCTGATGCTATGTTGTGCTTACAGACAGGAGCCTATCATGGCTGTCCTCTGAAAGGCCTAATAAGCAACTGACTGAGACAGATGTAGATACTTACAAGCAACAAATGGACTGAAGCTGAAGACCCCTGTCAATGAATTAGAGAAAGGCTGGAAGAAGCTGAGAAGGAGGGTGACCCCATAGGAAGACCAGCAGTCTCAACTAACCTGGACCCCTGAGATCTCTCAGACACTGAGCCACCAACCAGACACATATCACATATATTTCAGAGGAATGCTTGTTCTGGCCTCAGTGAGAGAAGATGCACCTAACCCTCAAGAGACTGGAGCTCCCAGGGAGTGGGGAAGCCTGACATGGTAGTGAGGGGTGTGAGGGAAGTGGGGACATCCTCTTAGAGGAGGAGAAATGGTATGAAGTACTGGGGGAGTGTAGATTGGGAGGAGTTAACAACAGGACTGTAAAAAATAAAAAGTAATAAATAAAAAAGAAAAACTGGTGAACACTAAGCATGAATTTATTCTCTCTCTACTCTTGACAGTAAATATAATGTGGCCATCTTAAGCTCCAGACACTGTAAATTCCCCATAATAACAGACTATAACCTGCAGGCTTAAGATGAAATAAATCCTTTCTCCCTTAAATTTATTTTTCTCAGGATATTTGATTGCAACAGAAATAAAACTAGATTACTATGCTTCTTAGAATTTCATTTCAAGTAAACTACCTGCACACAATATTAATTTGAAAAAGAAGATTACAGTTGTTACTACTATTCACTCTCAATAGGTAAGTACAGGGATATTTTTTCCTTTGAATTCATTTTTCTTCAATTATTTCTCTTCTAAGTAGGAAAATGCTATGGAAAAACATATACATATAATTTTAATAATGTTGTACTTAAACATTTATTTCTAATGATATTAAGGATTATAAAAATAATAAATGCAATAAGAACATAAAATTTTGATACTGGAAGATAGTAAAAATAAGAGACTACAAGGCAAAATATTCAATATATCAAATGTATATAGTAAATATTTCTGATAAACGCTGCATCTATTTTTGAAAACCAACCCTTTTGTTGATAGGTCTATTTAACACATCTTAAGAAATGTTTCATCCCTTGAGGTATTATTGTTATATCCAAGGTTAATGTGTCAAGATGGGGTTATATCCAACTTTCATTTATTCATAAGATACGTAAAACAAACAAGCATGAACTTTCACAGAGAAAAGTAGTTGAGCATCTCTTTCAAACCCTTATAACTAGAGAGGCACAGAGTGCTCTAGAGAATTGTTGCCTGTTTTCACACCAAGACAAAGTTCTCCTATATGAATACTCATATGCTTTCTGTGTGTCTTATGAGCCTGAGAAAGAAAAATTACTTTTGGACTAGCCATATTTTCTGTAAATTATTTTTCCTCTACTTAAATTCAACAATCCAACTGGTATTTTTTTCTTGTATAATATTTCTGCTTTCTGTTTGATAAATAATGTTAACTATGCTTAGTATGAGATAATGCTTAGATTAGAATGAACTGATATATACATGCATACACTGCAACAACACACTCAGCTATTTGTAACCCAGAACATCGAATGTTGTGCTTTTCTTATCAGTGTCAGTTCAGTGGTGTATAAACATACATGCATGCATGCATGCATACATACATTCATACATATATACATAGTTGAAAAGTTCATCTAACAAAAACAAACAAACAAAAACTCATAACACAAGGTACCAGAAAGTTCTATTTTGAGCACTTGTTCAGGATTGTCCAAGAGACACACAAAACATTACGGATGATTCCAAATGCCCATGGTTTCCTCCTCAACCCCAGAGGTGCAGAAGTTAAGTCATATTGTTGAAGATCTCATTTGCTTCAGACACAGGGCCCAGAGGACCAGGGCTTTAGCAGAAATGAAAGGATACACCCTGAGGACTAGCTTTTAATGTAGCAGAAGGAAAATCACAAGCTTCCAAGGCAGGGAGCAGCCAACAGTTTTATTCAGCTCTAAATCATATAATTACAATGAGTAGCATTACAGAAATATCCTAAGGATGCACACTTTAGGAACGACTATGATCTAATTAGGTTTAAGATTTGCTCAAGAAAAAAAAAAACATATTTGGTATTGGATACCAAGCTAACTTCTCTAGGTTAATAAAGTCATGGATCTTGGAAAAGAACCTAAAGAACCTAAAACCATGTCTACTAAAGCAATGTAAGGCTCATTGCTGAAGATGGTGCCAAAATAAAGAATGAGAAGATAGGGGAGTTTGCTTTGGACTGGGAATTTTAGGACTTTCAGAATAGAATAGATAGATAGATAGATAGATAGATAGATAGATAGATAAATAGATAGATAGATTGATAGATAGATAGATAGATAGATAGATAGATAGATAGATAGATAGATAGATAGATAGATATCCCACCAACATATGTGGGTAAATTGAAATGAAATGAATAGACTTCAACCCTACACACACACACACACACACACACACACACACACACACACCTTACAAATACTTAGAACTGAAGCAAAGCTTTTCCAGAAATTACACAGAAATTGGAAAATTGGTCATGTAATACCAAATGATCAATCTTGAAAACATATATTAAAGTAATATGAAGATTGTGCAAGTTACATTCATATATTTAAATATATGTAAAGCCAGAAAGTAATAATACAATGAATTTGTATGAATTTGAAAGAGTACAAGAAAAGGCATATGGATTTTGAGAGAGGAAAGGGAATAGAGAAATGATATAATAAAATATATATAAAGCAAAGTAATAATGTCTAAATATTTAAAATTTTCTAAGACTAAAAGGTATAAATTATTTGGAATACATTCTGAATTTTAAGTCCATCTACTCTTATGCCAATATTGCGCTTTCTTACCATTATAATATACATTTAAAATTATATTACAAGAACAAAATTTTGATAAGCATCTATAATGAATCCTTGATTTTAAACTGAATCAAGAGAGAGCATGTATTAGTAGTGCCTTTTATCTTACAAGGTATGTCTTGAACTTTTATCTTTTTATCATATTAGACTATAAATTGCTCATTAGATAGCATATATATATATATATATATATATATATATATATATATAATTATATAGTTGAACCATTCTTGAAGAGCTGGACATAAGTTTTTCTTATTGTATCCTCATCTAGATTTGGTTTTAATAGTACTTATAGTTGTATATTTCTGCAGATTTGAGCTGTGTTTAAAGGTAGGGTTTAATTTTGTTGTTTGTTCAGATAACTGGGTACACTTGAAAGGGAGGCTGGGAATGAAATAGGAAGAGCAGGGGCGAGAAGAAGGAAGCCAAGACAAAGTTTCTCTTATCATGGCTCAGAGTTTAAATTTCAGTTCTGTGTTTATGTAGGCAAAACTTAGAGACCTACACTTTGTTTCTGCTGGGTTCCATTGCTTATTTTCAGCTGAATTGAGTTGCAAAGTAAGCTCATTAGGCAGTCAATTCCTTAAGGCTCTGTAGGAAATGCAAATGTGGCGAGGCCAGAGGCTGACACTAGCCAGGTTCTAAAACCATCTGAGGTTTGTTTAGCCTATTCAAGGTGAAGGGCACCTTTGTTGGTTTCCTATTTATGTATGTCTGTTTAGATTATTGATTTTATCTTGGTTTTATTTTGCTATTTCCCATATATATAAAAATTTATTGATTTTTTTGAACATTTCTAATGTGTGTGTGTTTGCCTGTGTGTGTGTGTGTAGGAATAATGTTTTTGTACATTATGAAAAACTTACCCCTGTGTTATTCAAACTTTTCCCTGCCCTTATACTTTGTTTCATTTTGGACACAGCATTGTAATGCTTACACCAAGAATTTTCTGTATTGAGTTTCTGTAAACAGCTCTTAATATTTATTCTCTACCTTGTCAATTAATGCTGATCACCCTGTGCCTGGCCAGAATAGAGAATAGACATTACAGCCAAATACCAGAGGAAGGAAGAGGGAGAGTGGAAGATTCAGAGCAGTGTGGAAGATAAAACATTTGGAACCATGCAAAAAGAGTCTGGAGAGAGATCATGGAATTGTACCTGATGCCCAAAGGATCAGGTCAATGATAAAATGCAAGTATTATGGGATAGGGTGGGAAGTAGCCAGATTAGCATAAAAGTAAAGATAAATCACTTAGCTGCTCAACTATTTTTTGTTTGTTTGTTTGTTTTGTTTTGTTTTTTGAGACAGGGTTTCTCTGTATAGCCCTGACAGCCCTGGAACTCACTTTGTAGACTAGGCTGGCCTTGAACTCAGAAATCTGCCTGCCTCTGTCTTCCAGGTGCTGGGATTAAAGGTGTGCGCCACCACACCCGGCAACTGCTGCTCAACTATTAAGATGCAGTTTTAAATTAATATTGGTATTTCTGTATGATTATTGGTGAATAGTATAAGGTCAAGAAATACAGCTGCCATATGAATATATTCATGGTTTTCTAAGCGTCATTGGCTGCTGCCATAATCTTTCTTTTTTCCATCTCTAATTTTATTAAATTATACAGTCTTTGATAGACTTTCTCTTTCTTTTCTCTAGGGAATCCACACCTGGAACTATAAAACTGGAAGAAAAAGCCTTAATAAGTGAAGATATGTTTCTCCCTAGGGACAAATTTAATATTGCTATTTAGCTAAATTGTCATGACACTAGACTCCATTTTATGTATTTATTATTAAACCATTTAAAAAAGCTTCTCCTAATCTTTTTTAAAATTTTTATTGGATATTTTCTTTATTTACATTTTAAATGCTATCCACTTTCCCGATTTCCTCCCCATACCCAAAAATCCTCTATCCCATCCTCCTTCCCCCTGCTTCTATGAGGGTGTTCCCCAATCCACCCATCCAACCAATCCTACCTTGTTACAGATATCTCAGTATAGGTCTTGTCAGGTCGAAAAGCCTACAAGCACTCATGAGACACAAGAGTTTCAAAAGGAACTCATCTCCTGGGCAGACCTTCCTGCAACCAGTATATCCCTGCATTAGTCTGGTGTATGGATCCACACACTCATTTAGTAGGATTTTTATTATAAGCATAGAATAAATCCTGACATAAGCTAAGCCTTCCAGCATTCCAAAGGTCCTAGAGAATTCTTGATTTTCACTGGGAATTCAGAAAACTATCTAGAGACAGGGAAACTATTTAGCATTACATAGGAAGGAGCCAAAGCAGCTCAGAGCTGTTCTGCTGAATGTTTGCTAAGGACAATAGATTTAGGGAATAGATGGACTTCCCACTGGGAAAGGAATCTTCACTACACCAGGTATAGTAGACTACATTGCATATTAGAAGCAAGTCTTCTGACACATGGAGATTCTCCACAGATTCTTATCAGCACAACCAAGTTACCTTCATATGCAAGAAACTACCTGGGCCTAAGAAATAGGGGGATTGTGGTAATACATTATTCATGAGAAGGTCCACTAGTACGGAACTCCCTGGTGTTAGTTCTCAAAAGGCTCAAAGGAGTAGCACAAATTGTGACTAGGGTATGAAATCTTTACTTGTCACTAGCTGATCCTAGACAGAACTGCTTATTATTTACTGTAAATATTACCTGGTTCCTGTAAGTTCTTTTGATGTATTCATTTCTATTGTATTGTATCATTGTAACTTGGTGAATGTACCTCGCCTGGTTTCTGGTTGCCCCGCTGTATAAAAGGTTTGATGCTCAATCTCACAATTACACTCAGATTCATACTCTCTCATGTGGGTCTTGCCAAATCCTTGCCCACTTTGCTTCCAGAGAACCCATGCCACGCAGACAAGGGGGCCTAAGAGGGTCTGTGGCACTACCTCCCTTCCCTGGCATTCCCCTACACTGGGGCATCAAGCCATCACAGGGCCATGGGCCTTTCCTCCCATTGATGCCCAACAAGGACTTCCTCTGCTACATCCATGGCTAGAACCATGAGTCTCTTTATGTGTACTCCTTGGATGGCAGATTAGTCTCTGGGAGCTCTGGGGGGTCTAATTCATTGATATTATTGTTTTTTCTATGGAGTTGCAAAGCCCTTCAGCTCCTTCAGTCATTTCTCTAAATCCTCCATTGAGAACCCTGTGATATGACCAATGGGTGTCTGAAAGCATCCACCTCTGTATTTGTAAAATTCTGGCAAAACCACTCAGAAGACAGCTATATCAGGCTCCTGTCAGTAAGCACTTCTTGGCATCCACAATACAGTCTGGGTTTGGTGACTATATATAGGATGGATCCCCAGGTTGGGCAATCTCTGGATGGCCTTTTCTTCATTCTCTGCTCTGTGTTTAATCCTGTGAGTATTTCATTCACCCTTCTAAGAGCTTGATACATACCATGTGTATTCTTTTGTGATTGTGTTACCTCACTCAGGATGATATTTTCTAGTTCCATCAATCTGCCTAAGAATTTCATGAAGTCATGGTTTTTAATAGCTGAGTAGTACTCCTTTGTGCAAATGTACCACATTTTCTGTATCCATTCCTCTGTTGAAGGACATCTGGGTTCTTTTCAGCTTCTGTCTATTATAAATAAGGCTTCTGTGAATACATGTATTCTTGTTATTTGTTGGAGCATCTTTTGGGTACATGCCTAGGAGAGGTACAGCTTGGTCCTTAGGAGGTCCAATTTTCTGAGGAACCGCCAATCTAGACTGATTTCCAGAGCGTTTTCACTGGCTTGCAATCACAACAACAAGGGAGGAGTAACCCTCTTTCTTCACATCCTTTCTAGCATCTGCTATTGAAAGACTCACAACGTGAGGACTCCCCCACGTTCTGACTCAGGGGAGGAGACATCCCAAATCACTTAGGAGAAATGATCTTGATTCAAATTGCAAGAGGACTTTTATTTCAAGAGTGTTCTTGGGGCCCACAGTCATATACCACACAGGGGTAGAGGACTGTGGTGCCCCAAGTAGCTGGGTAAGGAGGTATTTAAAGGAAGAAACCACAATGAAAGGGGAGGATAAGACCACAAAGAATGGGGAAGCTGAGTAAACATCATAAGAATGGGGATGATGAGTTACAGCTCATCTCTTACGGAAGGGTTACAGGCTATATTTGGCAAACACTCTTGGTTCCTTACATAAAGAGACAGGTGCCTGGGTGGGTCACCCAGTGGTCATCAGCTTCTCAGGTTATAGGTGAAAGAACAAAGAACTCTATGCTGTGCTTTGTTTGTAGGGGTCTAAGAAACACATTGAATTGGGTGTCGTACACTATCACCCGATCTAAGTCATTCTGACTGGAGTGAGGTGGAATCTCAGGGTTGCTTTGATTTGCATTTCCCAGATGACTAAGGATGTTGAATATTTCTTCATGTGTTTCTCAGCCATTCAATATTTTTCAGTTGAGAATTTTTTGTTTAGGGTGTCTTTTAGTCTTAAACACATGAGTCTCTTATTTTACAATGAAAAACAAGAAATGCAGAGACACATAATCATTCAAGTTGAGAATAAATGACAGTTGAATTCCAGTCCTAAACTAGATATTTATACCTCCTTCTCTAAGGCTCAAGGAATATCTTCCATAGAAAAACTGTTCACTCTGGGGTTCCATTCAACAAAAGGCCTAACTAATTTGTTTTTACTGTTCCCATCAATATGAGTCTTTCAGTTTAGTCTTTTTCTTTGTCAGCATAAAAATATATCTGAAATGTTGCTCTACTCGCTTTTTAAATATATCATCCTGGCCAATTTCATTTATTATAACAAAATCCATGTATCTTGGAAACAAAGACTTCATTCCTCACAGCACAGTGACATGGGAGAGCTTTCCATTTGCATTTATTTACTTCATCCTGGAAGTGACACTTTAGATTGGCAGAGGTGGCTTCGGAATTGTAGGAAGAAAACTTGCTCCACAGCTTCATGTATTGGGGCTTGAATGAGTAATAGATTTGTAAGAGTAGCAATAGTAAATCTGTTTAGTCTCTGTCTTCACGTGCATCTTTTACAGCATTGTTGATTAATGTAGCAAATATATATATATATATATATATATATATATCATTGTTAACATGGAGCAAAACTAATATAAGACATGTTATAATTTGAAAAACCATGTAAAATGTCTTCCTGCAACATTTGTTTTTCCTTGTTACATTATCTTCTTGCATATTGTAGATAAAATTGTATGCCAGTATTTCAGATTAGTCCAACTAAATGGAGCTGGCACCAACTCTGTTCATTATTTAATAGACAATTATATTAAGTGTAGTGTTATTGAGTCTAAATCAAGATGATGTAGCCAGCCAATCTGCCATGCTCATGTTGGCTGTCCTCCCAGGGTCCTAACCAATATCAGGTCTTTGGTGGATCCAGAGACCTGAGATTGTAATCAGGGGCAATGGTAATACATTTTGCTTTATACTAAGCAAATCAACAAAGAAAAAAAAAAAAAAAAGGCAAAAGGGAAAATAAGCACAAACTAGTAAGAGCCACAGACTTGGAAAACCCAATCTAGGATGGACATTCCAGTGTGACAACATTCATTCTACAGTTCCACACTGGGGAATTTATGCAGATCCCCCTGGAGATCACTAGAAATTGTATCTTTATAATATTCCTCAGACTATGTCCAATTTCTTTTCTCTTTGTGCTAACTTTAATATTTTCCTTAACCCAGATCAAAGTTCAAACTTAGAATGACAGTTTCCTGTAGGTTTTGTTTATATTCTTTATAAATTAGTTAAACTTGTGTTTGGACTAGTTTTTGGAATGACTTCAAAATATGATTGTTTTGGAGAGTAAGGATGATTCTGGGTGAACTCTGATTTTGAATTCAGTTATCTAACAGTATGATGACACATTCTGTATCCTTCTCATAGAACTAGACAACATAGAAGGATACCATAAGAGTACCTGCATTCCGTTGCCATTAACCTTGCATTGAAGCGATTGGATTAGAAAAAATATGTAGTGATTTTTCATATAAAAACTTTTTTTACTCATGTTTATAACAGAAGTATACTATTGTTCGGTTAAGAATTATCTAAAAGGGCAAAAAGTAGCATAGATTAGTTCTGATACCTTTGTTACATTCTTATTATACTAGGCTCCTGCAAGACAAATAAACGGAAAAGTATGGTTTTTAAACCAAATCAAGCATGTAATGATAACCACTGAATAAAAACTGTGAATTAAGATTCAAGGCAGAGGCAGGCAGATTTCTGAGTTCGAGGCCAGCCTGGTCTACAAAGTGAGTTCCAGGACAGCCAGGGCTATACAGAGAAACCCTGTCTCAAAAAACAAACAAACAAACAAACAAACAAACAAAAAAGATTCAAACAGAAGTGTGACGTTAAAGGTCCCAAAGTGTGACATAGGCAGTTCAACCAGCACTTACAATTAATTTTGATTCTAAAGCTCATATTCCCAAAGTGGTTTATGTTAAAGTGATGATCTAGGCTTTTCTAAGTGTGAGAGAAAACCTATACCTGTAAAAGCCCTCTATTCAGAGCTTGAAATCTGTGTGAAGTGATAACTTTATTTTTGAGTCCTATATAGCTACTATGAAAATAAATCACTCAGAAGTTCCATAGATAACACTAAGTCTCAGATTAATCAAATCATCAAACACTGACGGTGATGATGTTATTTGAACATGTAGGACCCAAAGGATGTGATTGTTTTATTTCAGACATTATAGTTGTGTAAAGTAATACGGAAGTATGCTGATTTTCTGTAAAATCTATTGTATTTATGCAGAAACATAAACTCTGTCGAATGCATAGTTTATATAATTACCATTTCATAGTGTGAGGTTGATGAGATTGAATACGAAATGCCTGCCATAAGTTCCTGGAATTAAATGCATGAGCCCCAACTATGGAATTTTATTTGGTCTTGCTAGCAGATGTAAGTACCTGCAGGTAGCCCTGGAAGTTTTATAGGTCAACTCTACTTCCTGTCCATTTTTTCCTCACTGTTGATGAGACATGACCATCTTCCTGCTCTTGGCACATACCTCTCCAGCCATGTTATCCTGCTATCATGCTGTACCACCCTGGTACTTCATACTTCTGAAAGTGTAAATTAATTTTCATCAAGTTGTTTGCAACAACTAGAAATTCACTAGTGCAGATATCTCTCGGGTATCTTCTTTTCTTTCCCTTTCCCTTTCCCCTTTCCCCTTTCCCCTTTCCCCTTTCCCCTTTCCCCTTTCCCCTTTCTCTCTCTCTCTCTCTCTCTCTCTCTCTCTCTTTCTTTCCTTCTTTTTGAGGATTGTGTTTTTCTACCTATTTGCTATTAACCTGTTTTGTGTCAACATATCTAATATTAGGCTACAAGTTTGTACAACTTTTATAGATCAGACATTCAGTTTTGACAAGCTCTCAATATCAAATTCATTGTTAGTCTTCCAAAAGAATTTTAATCACATTAGAGAGACCAATATTTCATATTCTACAGGGATGACTTTACAGGAAAGCAGCTGCCACATGTTTTAGGAGGAAACAGCTTTGTTTCAAAGGATTTTTAATTTTTATAGCAGAATTATCCCTATCTTAAGGATGGATATGGTACTGGCAGCAAAACATAAAATTTTGCTTTAGGTTACATGATTTATTTAAGACCATGGACAGAGAACCAGATAGATAACAGCATGGCAGGGTCTCTAAGGAAAGTTTCAGCCTCAACACTAGAGACAGCATAGTGAAAGCTCTGCAGAGAGCAAAGCAGTGCTGATACTGTGCATAAAGAAGTCAAGCTTTAAACCTTGCTATGACTTGGGATAGTTTCACAGCAGAGTGTCCTGATTCCTGAGAGGAGGCAATAAAATGCTGGAAGGAAGGATAACTGACCATCAATACCTCCTTTGATATAAACTCATTTCTCCAGGTGAGAAAGCTTGGCACCTGGAAGTCTGTTGGAAGGATTCCCAAAGTCTCAGTGGGTTGCCTTTTGGAATCTGTGAAAGGGTAAAGACTGCTAAAAGACTCTGTGGCTGAGAAGCAGCTGGATTTTCATTGTTTTCTTACACTCAGTGGAAATATCCTTGTCTTTCCTTTAGAGATCTCAATGAGAATGATCATTACTTACAGACACTTCACTTGCTGCCATGCCTACTGTTCACAAATATGAACCAACTCTAAATTTCCTTTTGCAGTGATAGTGTTAGAAAACTTTGTGTTGCAGATTGTGCCCCCATGACCAAAACTTGGCCATTCATCTTCTATTAACTCTGCAAAATGGGCAAATTGGTAGCCAAAACCATAAAACTAGAAATTATTCAAAGTGCTCACACTGAGAATAGGGCAAATAGATCCAATGATCACTCCCAAAACCCATCTATAGCAGGAGTTCCAAACCTTCCTAATGCAATATCCCTTTAATATAAGCATAGAGTTGACCCCTAACCATGAATTTATTTTTGTTGCTATGTCAGAACTGTAACTTTGTACTGTTATGAATCATAATGCAAATTGTTTTGTAGAGAAACATTTGACAAAAGTGTCTTGACCCACAAGTTAAGAACCTCTTATCTATAGGGTCCTGGAGAGAGATAGAGAGCCAGCTTTACATATATAACCCATGTTTCATAAAGTCTGGCCCAGCTAATCATTGTGTAGTATCTCCACAAAGTTAGTTTATAAAGTTGTCAGGACTGTGTGATATCTTCTTTTTCCCAGAGAAAATGTTCTTCTCTGTCTAGGACAGGTTTTTATTCTCCTAGCATAAGACCCTTAGAGAAAATTTTCTTGGCTCTATAGTTTGAAAAATATAATTTAAGGAACACAAGTGTTTCTTTATGTGTCTTCATCCTAGGCCTGTTAGTTCTAGCTGCAGAAACAACCTTGTATTTATTGTTATTCTTTATTTTTCCCTAAGAATTTAATTTTATTACAGTATTTCTCTCATCCATATTTCTCATGATTGTTGAAAGGGCTGACTACTGTAAAAGTCCACATTAGTGTAATGTTACTTGACAAGAAAGCCAGCATTTTGTCTGCATAATAAAGCAATACCTGATAGTAAAAGGATGTTACCTTCACTGAAGTTTCTAATTTGCCAGTAAATTACCTACTCAGTCAAGAAAATGGAAATGAGATAGGATAGCTACACCATGTGAATCCTTACTCACCTACTGATAGCAAATGTTGAGCTTTACATTAGCATTTTCCCACTTATACCTGGTCCATCAGCTAATGTCTCATTTGCTAGAATGGAACCTATAGAGATGTGTTAGTCGATCCCATAATGCATTCTAGTGGATATGCAACCAAACATTAAATCACATTTGCTTCTTTCCTTTTCTAACTTGGAAATTGCTTTTACTGCAGGTGAAGGCTGAGTTCCATGGAGTTTTGAGTTACAGTACCATTTTTACAGACTAAGAGTACTGACTGTCAGGACTACATGTTAACATGGAAGAGAAACATAGTTCTCCTGATGGAAACAGGGGATTAAAATCTCTGATGAAACTTTAGAGTTCAAATTCCATGCCCCTCAAAATGACCTGTTTAGTATTGTATTTTTCTTTGTCTATATGTTTGTCTGTTTGTTTTCTTGAATAAAGCCAGAATTGTAATTGGACCTGAAATCCTAACTCTTACTGAAGGCTAGAGATAACAGAAGTGCTTAGGAAAAAAAATGTCTCTGGATTTGCCAAGGATGGAGTATGGTGATTTTATTAGAATAGTCTGTTTCTTCCTCTTCCCCTAAAGAAATACTCCTTTCCTGATAATATACAAAGGTCATGATTCACAATACATGTCACCTGGACACCTAGACACCAGAAATGGGAATTAAATTGACCAATTTAATTCTTTTTCCCTGAATCCACTAAAGCTGCATTAAGTCCAAGGCAATGAGGGTCAGTGGTACCCCACTCCTGGACACAGCTTTTCTTGTAGATGAGCTCTGCCTGCTTTCTCATAAGCCTTCTATAATGAAATATTCTTTCTAAAACTCACCTGGGATCTGTGAGTTTCAGTTTTTGAAATTATGAGACATGGACCTGAATGCCAGTGGCTCTTGATGGTTTTGATTTCCATTGAGGGTTTTTGCATACTAGCTGTCTGAGTTAAGCTCATCCTACTGCCCCCACACCACTGCTGTGAAGAACAGAGAGAATAGTTAGTGCTGGTTGCTTGCTTTAAGGCCTTTGCTGCCTCCTTTCTTAATGTCACAAATTTCCATATTTTCTAAGTGTAAGACCCCCCCACACCCACTTTATTATTCTGTTCTGAACATGTCCTTGTCCTTATATTACCAAATCCTCAGTTCCCAGGATCTAAATCAAACTATCTATTATCTATTAACAGTGATTTAGACTCCTCATACTGAACTAATCTATGGAAGATTTGATTCCTCCTATTCCAGATACCTCCAGTGTACTTAGAGACTTCCTTAAGGGGACTGTTACTGAGAAGACAAAGTAAGAGACTTTGAGATCAGTTGAGGAACTGTCTTCTCCTACTAAGAAAAATAGTGCTATATACTGCTGATCTCAAATGGCTTGAGGACCAAACAAAAAGAAACAAATACTTTTCTTTCTATGTCCACCAAAAATCCCTTAGTCTGTGGTGTTAAATATGGGAGTATTTCAGCTTTTTTTATCAGCTGATTTGGGACGAGAGTTCTGTGTTTCTTATTTCTTGGTAATCCAAACATCCTATACTTCTATCCTTCAGTAGAATAAGCAAATACCATAGTATGACCTGTTTTTTTCACCTGCTAGCTTTATTTTGCACATATTATAAGGCCTTTCTGTTAGGGACTCTTACTTCCCATACTTAATACCAAAAATATATAGTTTGATTTGAGACAACCATGTTTGTGCGGCTATCAATATTTAGTTTCATCTTTGTATGATACTTAGAAATATTGATTATGATATTCTTTCTTGAATTTAATAGTTTTATTTTTAGTAAACCTATGTATGTAAAAAAAAAATATGGGAAGGGTACAGATATGTCCTGTGTATTCCAAGTTTCCCTTTCCAAAAAACATCTCACATCATCATCATTCCTAAAAGAGTGACACACTTGTTACAGCAATGACCACAAAATATTATCATGTTCAGAGTTGATGTTAGGATTAAGCCTTGAATTTTTTTTTTTTGCTATTAATTAGAACAAATAGAACTTACATAAACCATCAAAGTGTCATAAAAATACATTCACAGTGTCATAACATTTCTTTTCTCTATTATTTATTTCTTGCTAATTGCTAGTAGCATTTAATTTTTATTTTAAATTGCTTTGAGCAAAATCTAATAACAGAGACTGCATGGAGTTCCCTAAATAATCCAGGCTTATGCTAAAAAAAAAAAAGGATTACCTTGTAAAGACTTTACAGTGGAACCCATTGGTAAGGACAACTTCCACACAGTTCATTGAACATAGAGAGGTTGATGTGGTTTAGGTTTAGAGCCTTCACCCTTACATTCTAGTCTCCTTGGTCTAAGAAGGTACACTGCAGGATATGGAAAGAGAAACTAGAACACTAATCCTACCACAAATCTCTCCACCTATAATCTGTCCTGTGGGCAGGATGTGCTGGGGAAATGGTGTCCACAAAGTTGTGGGAGTGGCTAACCAACGTTTGAATTAACTTGAGGCCCACACCATGAATGGGAGCCCTTGACACACATTGCCTTCATGGTCAGGAGCTAGAGACTGCATACCTCAGATATTTAGAGTAGACCTGAACACAACTGTCAAATATAAACAAACAAAACAGTGAAATCATTTTTAATGATATTCTGCTATTTTCATAGACTGATATCTTGTCTGGTATCCATTAAAGAGGCTTCTTCTGATAGGATATGAGAAGAGAAACTCACAGCCAGACATTATGCAGAAAGAGAGTCTAGTTGGAAGCCTCCATTGGTTCTTCCCCTTGGAGATCCCCCAGAAGAGGAGAAAAGGGGACTATCAGACTCAGAGGAGATGGAGGACCTCAGATGAACATGGTTTACTGAATAAATCAAGCAAGACTCCTATGGGCTCACAGAGACTGACATGTCAAAAAAAAAAGTACCAGGACAGGAAGGCCTGGATCAGTACCAGATCCTGTGTATATATTATGGATGTTAATTTGGAGTTTGTGTGACACTCCCAGCTACAGGAAAGTCTGTGTTTCTGACTCTTTTGCTTATATGTGTGACTCTGCCTCCTATTTGGTTGCCCTTTCCAACCTCAACATGAGGGCTTTCCCCTTTTCTTATTGCATCTTGTGTTGTTCTGTCTAGCTCTTGTCTCTTGGAGGTCTGCTCTTCTCTAAAGAAGAAACAAAGGGAAGTCGATCTGGGAAAGAGGGAATGTGGGGAGAAGCTAGAAGGAGTGGAGAGAGGGCAAATGTGATTAGGATGTATTATATAAGAGATTTTATTTCCAAGAAAAAAGAAAAACAAACCAACAAATGAAAAGATAAATAAAGAGGGAGAAAAATCATGTAGATCTTGTCATGGGAACTTGGGCAGTTTCTTGAGAAAGTGTCTTTCTCTTATTACACACCTATCCACTGTGCACTCCCATTGTCAATGAGTGAATTTTATTACTCCCCATGACCTGGCTGATATTTCATATTAGAAACATTTTAGATTTATGCTGATTAGATTGTCCTATTACTATTTTAAGTAAATATAATTACTTATTAGTTGAAATTTTTGATAGTATATGAACTCTATTTCTCCATTTCAGGTCAGGATATATGCTTTCTTTTGGTGTCTGAACTCATGGAACCCTCTAAGGCTCCCAAGATGGTGTGGACGGAGGGAGTGAGAAAAGAAACATCTCACTTCTTTTGCACTGAGTGGGAAGCTTCCTTGTTTCAAAATTTATAGTTTCTTTTACATTTTGAATATTTTTCTAATATCTCATATTTATTGATTTTGAACTCTTCCACTCAAAGGATCTCTCACTAATTCTGAAACGTCCTTGATTTTTATGTTCTCTTGTGCATTGATGTGCAGAATAAAGTAAGAAAAAAAGTCCAAATTGAAAAGAAATTTATTTATACTTCATCATGTTGAGGCCTGCTCTCCTAGCATAACTGTAGTCATTTTGTTTTATGCCTGCAGCCAGCCATCTAATGCTGCTACCAAGAAACTTCCTCATGAGCTGTTATTAGAAAAAATTTTCGTGCCTGAGTTGATTGCATATTCTGTTATGTTCTATGCTTTAGTGTTCTTGGAAACCAATCACAATAGATGTCAGATAGAAGTTCTTGTATAGTTAGCCAAAATTAGGTTGGACCTGGTCCAACCCCCGGCAGCACTTCCTGCACCTATGTGTGAGCTTTTGAGAGACCAAATTTTTAGATTCAGTCTCCATCTCAGAGAACCTGACCTAAGTCTAAACTCAAGACAGATACATACTGTTAGTTTCCAAGTTACTCCTCAAAAGAACCTGAGCCTAGCTGCAGTTCCTAGCTTAACCCCAACAAGACCAGAGTTCCCAGATTAATCTCCCCCAACAAACCAGCACCTAACACTGGTCTCCAGGTTACAATCTTGCCCCTGCCTAACTACAAATGCAGAGAGAAGCACAAGTGAAGTTTATGGTTTGACTTCTAGAATCAACCAACTATGCTAAAGGCCAAAGTAGCACTCCAATTAGATGCCTGCCAGGCTAGAAGCACTTACCCCCCACCTTCTTTAAAACCTTGCCCAGATAAGAGTTTGAAGTTCTTCTCCACCAAAACCATCCTAAAGGGTTGGTGGTGGGCTGAGCCCCAGCTGGAGCTTGTAAATACATGCTCTTATGTGATTACATCAGATTGGCTCCTGCTTGGTATTTTGGGGTTCACTAACATTTCCTTTACCTGTATCAGCTACCCCTGGAATGGACCCCAACATGAGAGAGGCATCTGCACCAATATATGAAGCCATTTGAAATGAAACTTTCATTTTAAATAGGGGTTGAATAAAGTTTTAAGTTCCCTAGACCCCCTGGGAATTGATATCCTAGTTGGCAGAAAGCAATGTGCAGGGGTAACTGACATCATGTTTGTCAACTTAAAACATGATTATTAGACAAGTCAAATAGTCCCACCATAGTTGAATAACCTAACCAATGGGAACAGGATAAATGTACAGCAAAGACATGTTCCTAAGGAAGTTTTCTATCCAAAAATGCTGATTGATGGAATGACATGGGACAGATGTTTGTGGAATTCAGTCTTAAATACTCTGTAGGATTCTGACATACTGTCAGAGTCTAACTTCTGAGTCTGGACTACTCTCATTCCTGATCACTCAGTCCTAGTATGAGACATAAAACCATGTAAGGAAGTTTGAGTACCTAGAGCCCCGCAGGACTTAGCCAATAAGCGTCCCTTCCCAGACATTTCTCCCTGCAATATTTAATCTCAGGACTGCCCTGAGAAGTAGGGTATGGTTTTATGCATCTGCTTTCTGCCACGACAATAAACTGTTTGGAACCATGGACTGTTTTGTTTTGTTTTGTTTTGTTTTCCCACCAAGATTAATTGTGGGGAGTGGTGGAGAAAGCCTTCCCCGATGGAGCCCCAGCCTAACCTGTAGAAGGCAAGCCTGCTGCCATCAAGGTAAAGTCAATCCCCCTTAGAGCTCCCCTTCCATGCCCTACCCCAAGCCATAGGCCCCTGACCCTATTCTCTGACCTTCTACAACGCCCAGCTGTGCCTGGAGGTCCAAGACCCTCAGAACCTCACAGCCCCAACCTCATTGCAGGTCCGGATATGCCTGAAACAGCTCCAGCTTTCCCACATCTCAGCCTGCATTTTTCCACCCCCAGAGTGGTGCCTAGACGCTTTCCTGTAGATAGGTACCCAGGCCTAGCAGTATGGGATGTGCACAGTCAAACTCCCCATTTTGCCTGGTGCCCAATGGTGGTGCGGACACGGGCCAATGCCCATACATCTTGGTGTGAATGCACAATACACTATCCCTGTCTGATTAAAATCTGTGTACCTGTGGTTCATGGGGGCGATTCCTAGATCCTAATACTCTGAATTTAAAAGTAACATTTATTTCAGTGTTTTGATCCCATTGCCAGCTGAATCATTTCTCTTCTTGATTAATTCATTTTTTCAATTAAAATATAGTTATATTCTTTTCTTCCTTTTTTTCTGCATCTATCCCCTCTCATGAACCCTTGAAGCTCCAGCTCTGTTTTTAAGTCAGTACCTCTTTTTCTGTAATTGTTATTGTTAACCACTGTGCTATCCTAAATAGGACCTGACGAAGTACAGAAATAGACAAGCTATCTTGGAAGAAGGAAGTCTCACCCACACCACTTTTATTTGCACAATTATCACTGTGCCAGATCACTTATTAGTAAGCTTGCCTGAGGATAAGAAATCATTTTTAATTTCTACCCTTTTAGTACAGGACCTTGTTATTTTCCCTGTTTCTTAAAAATGTATTTCTTTACTCTATTTGAAGATTTAGTTTGTTTTTGTTTTTTCCAAAGAAATAAACAACAAAGAAACGAGAATTGAAAATGTATCACAAAGTTAATATCTATTTGGTTGATTTCTTCTTTCTCTTCTGTGTTTTCTTGTAATCATTCATGTGCCAGTCCATAGATAGCCACTCCATGTCTGTGTTCAGGCTTGTATTGGCTGCTTTGCTTCAATCAATGAGCAGACTAGACAAAGTATTGTAAAAGTATCTTTTATTCACCAGATGTATTTATTATCTGGAAGGCTTTCTGCTGTATCAGTTCACCCATTCTAGCTTGCTCTGAGATCTGGCTGGCTGGTTCAACTCAGCTGTTCTAGCTCAAATTCCTCTTCAAGTTAGCTGATTCTATCTGGCTTCTTTTACCTTCTCATTGAATTTCTCTGATTGGCCTCAAAATGTGTCTGGTAATTTGTTGTAATCTTCTGGATCCTTCTTATTCTTTGGCTTCAACTGCTTCTATTGCATCAACTGAATGGAACTGAACTCAACTCCATTGCACTCACTCTTGTGCTGACTGAATGAGCTGAAATCTTGAATGCTGGTATTAAAGGCATGTACTTCCAAGCCAAGCATATACCTAAGCTTTTCTTTATCTGGAACTAGCTCTGTACTGTTGGGAACAAAATAAAGGGGAGGGAGCAGTCCTGAGGAAGAACAGAAAGAAAAATATGCCCACACCATGTCAGAGTTTCCCTATTCTTTGGTCAGTCAGGCATGGGAGGGCTGCTACCTACCCTATCCTGGGTGGGCATCGCTCTATCCCACTCTTCAGGGGGTGGCCACCCCCTGAGCTACTTTGCTAAAGCCACCAAGGTTGTGGGAGAGAGGGATGAGGGAAGAAGTTCCCAACACTGACCAGAGTGTGCAGTGGAACTTTAAGGAGCAGAGCAGATAGTCTATGGTTTAAGAGCTTTATTATAGAAATGCAGGGGAAAGAGAGAAGGTAGGAAAGAGAGAGAGAGAGAGAGAGAGAGAGAGAGAGAGAGAGAGAGAGAAAGAGAGAGAGAGAGGAGGAAGAGAAAAGGCTAGAGAAAAAGAGAGAGAAAGGAGAGAGGAGAGGAAAGAAGAAGACAAAGAGAAAGGGAAGAGGAGAGAGAAGTGAGAGAAGTGAGAGGTGAGAGGACAAAGAAATAAGAGAGCAAGGTGGGGGGCTGAGCACTCCTTTTTATGTTCTTCACTGTTGTTAGGTAACTGGGGAGGAGTTTAGCCTGAAGGTCAGTAGCTTGGACCATTTCTTACATGACTACTGACCATGCTTCTCTTGTAGGGGCTGTGGGAGATGGTACCTTAGGCAGGGGCCAGAGTTCCAGGAGCATGATGGAATGCCTACCATGTCACTTAGAATTATGACCATTGGGCTTCAAACCTCAGCTCGACTGGAGACCAGTCTGCATTTCCCCACACTGTACCAGGCTGGCCTTGGAACCAGTGATCTGCTTGCCTGTGTCTCTCTGAATTAAAGTTGTGTCTGTATTCCAGCCAGAGTAGCCATGTTTTTGAATTCAAATTGCTCTACATGGTAATTTGGAGAGACATGAATATCTGTACTGTCTTTTCAAAATTTATAAATGTAGTTATTTCCATACAAACACACAATTACAGCTACAGCTGTGCTTATTTATAACAAATGAAATGAAAAAAGTCACAGATAATATCAAGCAAGTGAAAAGCATAACAGCAGAAACAATTTCCTTTTCTTAACTCTATTTTCTAAATTATCCTTTATTACACTTCTTCCTTTAGTCAACACTGATATTAGACTGCTGAATTCTAATGCCTCTCATTTCCTTGTATAGTAGTTAACAAGAAATTGAATATTATTAATTTCATTCTGTGATTATTGATCCTTGGCAGGAAGCTTTTGTTTTTATTCTCTTTAATTAACTAACTGTTCTGAGGATAATTACTTTCAGAGCAAGGAAACACATCTTTCTAATAATTTCAAATCTATTTGGTTTCTTAAAACAGTAAGTAAAAATGCTAAGTGATTTCAGCCTATGACTAAACAATCAATCAGAAGGCATTTCCCTATTTTTTTCCCCACATGTCTTCATTTTTGCTTCTATTCCTAGAATAATGTAAGAATCTAAGATTTAAGTATCAATGGTGTGGAGTAACCCATGAGTGATAGTGTTTGACACTGATTAGTAAAATAATAGATATATAACTAGCCCGTATATTTTATGGATAATAACATACATGAATAATTATTTCTTCATGTATTTAACCAACTATAAGCATGTTTATGCAGATACTTCAGTTTAAAAATCAGTTCTGCATGTTTCATTATAATTCTATTTGTTTATTTTTAGTAATCTTTCTGACTTTACAAAAACTAGTCATACTTATCTCTGAAGCATATATTTTCTAACAACAAAAAGTACAATAAGTATTTTCGAAACACAATTGGTTTCGTGTCCATTTCACATAACTCTTTTTTTCTCTCTCTCTTTATTAGATATTTTCTTCATTTACATTTCACATGTTATCCAGAAATTTTCCCTTACCCTCCCGCGTCCCCGCCCTGCTACCCTACCCACCCCCTCCCACATAATGGCCCTGGCATTCCCCTGTTCTGGGGCATATAGAGTCTGTATAACCAAGGGGCCTCTCCTCCCAATGATGGCCAACTAGGCCATCTTCTTCCATATATGCAGCTAGAGACATGAGCGCAGGGGGAACTAGTTAGTTCATGTTATTCTTCCACCTAGAGGGTTGAAGACCCCTTCNCCTACCTTGGGAGTCCTGTGTTCCAGCATATGCTATAGTGTTTATTTTGGTGGCTGATTATGGGAGGGATCCCTGGAAGCCGCCATCACTGGTTGGTCCATCCTTTTGATTCAGCTTCACACATGATCTCTGTAACTCCTTCAGTGTGCGCTTTGTTCTTGATTCTAGGAAGGGGCACTGAGACCACATTTTGAATTTCCTTCTTCTTGAGATTCATGTGTTTAGTATGTTGTATCCTGGGTAGTCTAGGCTTCTGGGCTAGTATCCACATATCAGTGAGTACATATTATGTGAGTTCTTTTGTGATTGGGTTACCTCACTCAGGATGACATCCTCCAGATCCATCCATTTGCCTAGGAGTTTCATATATTCATTGTTTCTAATAGCTGAGTAGTACTCCATTGTGTAAATGAACCAAATTTTTTGTATCCATTCCTCTGTTGAGGGACATCTGGGTTCTTTCCAGCTTCTGGCTATTATGAATAAGGCTGCTATGAACATAGTGGAACATGTGTCCTTATAACCAGATGGAAACTCTTCTGGATATATGCCCAGTAGAGGTATTGCAGGATCTTCTGGTAGTACTATGTCCAATTTTCTGAGGTACCGCCAGACTGATTTCCAACCACAATTGGTTTCGTGTCCATTTCACATAACTCTTTTTTAAAAAGAAGCATTTTTTTTTTCATTCTGGTGTTCTATTAGTCTCTATATCCATCTTATATAGTTTTCTTCTTCATTGCTAGAATAACTAATTTATTTTTATTGAAGAATAATATAAAATGAAGAGGTGAAAACTCAGTGGGCTTATTGATACAAATCATATTATGGTATCTTGATCTTTGCAGTTTACATAAGTGGGTATATATGTATTGTACTCCCTTCCCCCAGCCTGCTTCAGACTGAGAGCAGACCTGTCACTGCTGAGGCGGGCCACCTGAAGATACCTACTGAGCTTCCAGCTAAGGCTGGCTTCCTTTGTTGTGCTAACTGCCTCTGATCTTCACCAGGATCCTGCTACCTGTCATGGTGCCTCACCCAGATCCTGCTTTCTGCTGAGGCAATACACAGTGCCCAGGACTTCTGGCTATATCCAGGTGTCTGCCAACTGAATCCAGGCACTTGCTTGGACTGGTTGGGGGTGGGGCCTACCCTCAAGAAAGATTCTTGAGTAAAGTGAGAGATGCTTTGAATAGGGGGACTTTGTCTTTGTATCCTTTTTTCTCTTCCATCTGGTCTCTTTCAGCCCCAGTTCGCCTTCCAGGGAACTCAGCTCATAGGTAAGCTGTGAGCAGTGTACCCCAACAATGTATGAACTAACATTTTTCAATACATCAAAGGACTTATCAATTATTTGTTGTTTAATCTCTTATCAATGATCTAGCTAGCTATAATCTTTTTTAGAAATTATCATATTTTATTTTTTGACCATCTTTGCATATTTATTCACAAATCTAACTACACATACTAAATGAAAGTTTAAAGTGATATACCTAACACTTCCTATCAAAGTGTAAACATTTTCTCTCCCTGTCTATAAACTAAGCCTTCAATGATAAAAATATTAGCTCCATCATTCTTTACTCAACACAATGGTTAGTTACAACAGAAGTGTTCAGAAGTTTTAGAATTGTTAAGCAATACTTTCAAGGAAAACATATTTGCTTAGTAGAGTTCAGCATTGTGTATGCATACTACTGTTATAGACTTACTGACTATACTCAGTAAAAGAGGTATTAGCACATTTATGGAGACCTTTTAATGATATTAGTACTTTATGTACTTGGAACACAAGTACACTAACTATGAACTGTAGGCACATCTTCAGCTCTTCTGCAAAATTAGATGCAACTATTTAAATTGTAGCATTAGGATCATTTTTAATTTTAGATGTCCAAGGATTTTGACAAAGGTCAATTATGGGGTATACTTTTGTCAGGAATAAGTAGAAAATATATTTAAATGAAAAATACCATCTGTATTAACTCCCAATTCAGTGATATCAAGTTGTTAGAGTAGATCATATGTTGAAGCTGAAAAATTATCCATTAAAAGTCCAGGCCATTTTCTTCCATATATGCAGCTAGAGACATGAGAGCAGGGGGAACTAGTTAGTTCATGTTATTCTTCCACCTAGAGGGTTGAAGACCCCTTCCGCTCCTTGGGTACTTTCTCTAGCTCCTACCTTGGGAGTCCTGTGTTCCAACTAATAGCTGACTGTGAGCATCCACTTCTGTGTTTACCAGGCACTGGTATAGCCTCCCACAAGACAGCTATATCAGGTCCCTTTCAGCATNGTCACTGGTTGGTCCATCCTTTTGATTCAGCTTCACACATGATCTCTGTAACTTCTTCAGTGTGTGCTTTGTTCTTGATTCTAGGAAGGGGCACTGAGACCGCATTTTGAATTTCCTTCTTCTTGAGATTCATGTGTTTAGTATGTTGTATCCTGGGTAGTCTAGGCTTCTGGGCTAGTATCCACATATCAGTGAGTACATATTATGTGAGTTCTTTTGTGATTGGGTTACCTCACTCAGGATGACATCCTCCAGATCCATCCATTTGCCTAGGAGTTTCATATATTCATTGTTTCTAATAGCTGAGTAGTACTCCATTGTGTAAATGAACCAAATTTTTTGTATCCATTCCTCTGTTGAGGGACATCTGGGTTCTTTCCAGCTTCTGGCTATTATGAATAAGGCTGCTATGAACATAGTGGAACATGTGTCCTTATAACCAGATGGAAACTCTTCTGGATATATGCCAAGTAGAGGTATTGCTGGATCTTCCGGTAGTACTATGTCCAATTTTCTCTAGTACCGCCAGACTGATTTCCAGAGTGGTTGAACAAGCTTGCAGTCCCACCAACAGTGGAGGAGTGTTCCCCTTTCTCCACATCCACGCCAGCATCTGCTGTCACCTGTTTTTTTTTGATCTTAGCCATTCTTACTGGTGTGAGGTGGAATCTCAGGGTTGTTTTGATTTGCATTTCCCTGATGATTAAGGATGTTGAACATGTAAATATGTTTTGGACATGACTTCCTTTCAGTACAGATTATCTATGGAATCCTTAACTGTCTTTCAGTGGATAAGTGTGGGTTCTTATAGTTGAAGTCACAATAAATTTTGAACAAAGGACTGAGATGATTCTTTCTGAATTTGACATGAAATTCTATTTCCTGAGGTTTTCAAGATTCCAGATAATATAATGCTAGCTTCTAGGGGAGGGACATCATTAAACAGTCTTACCCAGCTACAGTTCCTATGAACCACAACAAATACCAGCATGGTGAGTTATGTATATCACATGTCAATGGCAAACAATCCAATCTTATTTCTCACACAATGCTTAAGTCCAAGTAGGTCAAGGACCTCCACAGAACAAAATAAAAACAAAACAAAAACAAAAACAAAGATACACTGAAACTAATAGAAGAGAAATGGAGAAGAGCCTTGAACACATGGGCATGGAAAAATTTTCCTTAACAGAACATAAATGGCTTATGCTCTTAGATCAAGAATTGACAAATGAAAACTCAAAAAATTGGAAAGCTTCTGGAAGACAAAGGACATTGTCAATAGGACAAAATGGCAACAAACATATTGGGAAAAGATCATTACCAATCTTACATCCAATAGAGGGCTAATATCTAATATATACAACTAACTCACGAAGGGAGACTCCAGAGAACCAAATAACCCTATTAAAACGGGTACAGAGTTAAACAAATAATTTTCAACTGAGGAATATTAAATGGTCAAGTAACACCTAAAGAAATAGTCAACATTTTCAGTCATAGTGGAAATGCAATCAAAACAACCCTGAGACTACACCTCATAACAATCAGAATGGCTAAGAACAAAAACTCAAGTGACAGTAGATGCTGGAGAGAATGTGGAGAAAGAGGAACATTCCTCCATTGTTGGTGAGATGGCAAGATGGTACAGCCACTCTGGAAATCAGTTTGACAGTCCCTCAGAAAATTGGACATAGTATTACCCCTGGACCAAGCTATACCACTCCTGGGCATATACCCAAAAGATTCTCTAACTTATAAAGAACACATGCTCCACAATGTTCATAGCAGCCTTTTTTATAATAGGCAAAAGCTGGAAAGAACACAGATGTCCTTCAACAGAGGAATGGATGCAGAAAATGTATATTTACACAGAGGAATACTATTCAGCTATTAAAAACAATGAATTCATGAAATTCTTAGGCAAATGAATGGAACTAGAAAATATCAATCCTGAGTAAGATAACCCAATCACAAAAGAACAAACATGGTATGCACTCACTGATATGTATATATTAGCTCAAAAGCTCAGAATACCCAAGATGCAATTCACAGAACACATGGAGCTCAAAAAGAAAGAAGACAAAAGTGTGGATGCTTGTGTCCTTCTTAAATGGGGAACAAAAAACTCACAAGAGAAAATATGGAGGCAATGTGTGGAGCAGAGACTGAAGGAAAGGCCATCCAGAGAGTGTCCCACATGGGGATCCATCCCATATACAGTCCCCAAACACAGACACTATTGTGGATGCCAAGAAGTGCTTGCTGACAGGAGCCTGACATATCTTTCCCCTGAGAGGCTCTGCCAGAACCTGACTAATACAGAGGTGGATGCTCACAGCCATCCATTGGCCGGAGCATGGGGGCCCCAGTGGAGGTGTTAGAGAAGGGACTGAGGAGCTGAAAAGGTTTACAACCCCATAGGAATAACAACAATATCAACCACTCAGACCTACCAGAGCTCCCAGGGACTAAATTATCAACCAACAAAAGCACAGCATCTGTAGCAGAGGATGGTCTTGTTGGTCATGAATAAGAGGAGATGATCTTGCTGACTGTGTCTTTTGCCTTACAGAAGCTTTGCAATTTCATAAGGTCCCATTTGTCAATTCTTGTTCTGACCGCACAGGCCATTGCTGTTCTATTTAGGAATCTTTCCCCTGTGCCCATATCTTCGAGGGTTTTCTCAACTTTCTCCTCTACAAGTCTCAGTGTCTCTGGTTTTATGTGGAGGTCTTTGATCCACTTAGACTTAAGCTTTGTACAAGGGAATAAGAATGGGTCAATTCGCATTCTTCTACATGATAACCGCCAGTTGTGCCAGCACCATTTGTTGAAAATGCTGTCCTTTTTCCACTGGATGGTTTTAGCTCCCTTGTCAAAGATCAAGTGTCCATAGGTGTGTGGGTTCATTTCTGGGTCTTCAATTTTATTCCATTGATCTATATGTCTGTTGCTGTACTAGTACCATGCAGTTTTTATCACAATTGCTCTGTAGTACAGCTTAATGTCAGGTAACCCAATCACAAAAGAAGTCATTGGATATGCACTCACTCATGAATGGATGTTAGCCCAGAAACTTAGAATATCCAAGATACAATTTACAAAACACAAGAAAATCAAGAAGGAAGACCAGCAGGTGGATACTTCATTCCTCCTGTGAAGAGGAAACAAAATACCCATGAAGGAGTTACAGAGACAAAGTTTAGAGATAAGATGAAAGAATGGACCATACAGAGACTACCCCACCAGGGAGGATTCATCCCATAATCAGTCATTAAACTCAGACACTATGGCATAGGACATCCAGTGCCTACTTAAGGGACCCTGATATAGCTGTCTTGTACAGAAGTGGATGCTCATAATCATCTATAAGAGGGAACACAGGGCCCACAATGGAGAAGCTAGAGATAGAACCCCAGGAGCTGGAAGGGTCTGCAACCCTAGAAGAGGATCAATAATATGAACTAACCAGAACCCCCAGAACTCATGTCTCTAGCTCCATATGTAGCAGAAGATGGCCTAGTCGGCCATCGTTGGGAAGAGAGGCCCCTTGGTACTGTAATCTTTATATGCCCCAATATGCCAGGGCCAAGAAGTGGGAGTGGGTGGACAGGGGAGAAGGGAGAGGGAAGGGGGGAGGGGACTTTCAGAATAGCTTTTGAAATGTAAATTAAGAAAATATCTAATAAAAAATTAGAAAAAAAAAAAAAAGAGGAGATGATCTTATTTCTGTAAAGCCTCAATACCTCTGTGTAGGGTAGCTTGTGAGTGGGGAGGTGGGAGTGGGTGGGTGGATGAGGGAACACCCTTACAGAAGCAGTGGAACATGGGATGGGATAGGGTGTTTCCAGGGGGTAACTGGAAAAGGGGATAACATTTGAAATGCAAATAAAGAAAATAACCAATTTCAAAAAAAGAAAAAGGATCACATGTCTTCTAGTGTTAGTTGACATAACCAATTTATTCTATCCATGTTCTTATTTAAATGCTTTGGTGTTGATTCCCATAAATTTATAATCAATATACCTTTCTATAGAATTGGCACTTCTTTTATTATCCACAACGTTGATTTATTTTATTTGTATTATTTTTATTTAGTTATATATGTATTTATGCACATATATTCTACAATGTGCATGGTGAGATTATGAGACAAATTTCAGAAGTCAGTTCTCTTCTTCTACCATGATGGCCCTTGCAATTAAACTCAGTTGTCCAGGTGTAGCAGTTTGAGCCATTCGTACTGAACCATTTAACTTGCACATGAAGGCATTATTTAAAGACACATATTTTATATAATACCATTTTTATATTTTATGTACATTTATTAATCAATATACAATGGGGTTATTTTTGAGAAATATAGCATGAAGCAATTCTAATGTCCAACTACATTAGAACCCATTTACAAATGCCATTATATAATATAAGCTATGCAATTCCTGTCATGTGTATGTTACACCTTAGCTCAAATAATATTTGTTCAATTAAATTAGTTTATTGCTATGTTTGATACAATCATGTATTAATTCTTCTAATGCATTTCATAGATGTTATTAACCTTATGTTTATTTTGTTTATTGAGATCTAAATCTCCAACATATTTTTCTTGTTTCCTATAGCCATACATTGGTGTTTATACACCATCCGTTATTTTATTTATGTTTTACCAGATGCTGTGGATGTTGCTAAATGATGTATATTAGAAGGTTGAAGATTCTACACATGCTCTGTCTACAGGATGCACAGTGGCTCTAGATATGAAAATTATATGTATGTGCTTGGAAAAGTGGCACGTTGTGGACTGAAGCTGTAGCTAAAGTGGTAGAATCCACGCGTCATAGATGAGCATGATGAAGCCTTGGATTTGATCTGCAGTTGGATATAAAACTTGTTTAATGGAGTATACTTATTATCTCAGAAATCAGGATACAGAAGAATGAGAACATTAGTCTTCTATACAGTGATTTTAAAATAAGCCTGGGCTACATAATAACTTGTTTCAGAAAATTACTTGTGTCTAGTTAAAGCTATGGAGCACCATAAACTCAATGCAATTAATAAGAAGATATTTGCATTGTTAAACACTATAGAAGTTCTTAGAAACATTCAAAATCTAGTTGGGTTATTTGTAAAAATAGCTATTGTAGTAATTCTCTGTAGAGGAATTTTCATCCAGCAACATGGCTGCTCTGGCAAGGTACAATAACCAAAGACCTTCTAGTCATCTGTGCTAAGACGAAATACAAACAATTCCTGGATTACTGTATAATATGTCAGGAAAACAGTCACACCCTTAGTATACACCTTTAATCCCAAGCAATGTACGCTAATGATAGTTTGTAGGTGGATGTAACCATGTTTAAAAATAACATCTAATTGAGGGACAGACAAAGTGATGAATCAGAGAAAGATTTGACAGAATGAGTCTGAGAGATAATGCATGCCCAACCCTTACTAGAGTAGTACAGGGAAGAGGCTACTTAAAAAGGTATAGGGTGGGCAGAGATAGAGAGGGGGTGAAATTCAGTGACTGCAGTTCAGTTGAGCTCAGACAATTCAGTGGAGTTCAGTTGAGGTGAGCTCAGTGAAGTTTGGTATATTTCAATTCAGTGCAGTTGATTTCAGTTGAGTTTGTGCAGTCAATGTAGTTCAGATTGTTGAATTCATGACAAAATAGAGCAATTCAGTGAGAAGCAAAGAGAAACTAGGTTAAATCAATTAGTTTGGAGACGAGTTTTAAACCAGAACAACTATTTTGAACTAGTTGTCCATAGTTTAGAAAGAGCTGTTAAGGTGAACTTATGCATCAGTAAGCTGCCCTGATGACAATTCCATCTGGCAAATAAAAGTTACTTTTACAATTATCCTCTCTTCTTCCTCCATAAGGAGATTCAGAGCTAAGAAAATTCCTTTTGGCAATGAGTATGGTAATTTTATGAATGTATGCATAATCATTTCCAAATTAATATACATGGCTAATCTAATTCTACATACTAGTGGGTTGATCTAGTTAGTACCTAATCCCACTCTGTCATGTCTGCACCTTCACTTGATTTCAGTAGCATCGCACCATGTAATGTAGGCAAGCCTACACCTCAGGATCTTCCTGCTTGTATGTCTTGAGTTCTACTATCAAAAGAAGGGACTATGATATCTGTCTTTACTGCAGCTGTTTAATTGAAATTTGGCACATCCTTATAAACTGGTTTTTTTGTTTGTTTATTTTTTTTAACTCAGAAGTAGTTCTTAAGTATAGAGGCTTTGCTAATTTGACTTTCTTTTGTTTTCTACTCTGTGAATAGTTGTAGTATTTGATTGCTGGGAAATCAGCTCTTGGTGAAGGAGGGCTGTTGAGAATGCTTACCTAGGCAGTAAAGAACCACATGCTCATGCATTTCCCTTCCATCCAGGTCCACAGACTTATTCTATTAATTTCTCCTTGTCAAATAAGACACAAGCCCTTTTTGTAAATTTGTTCAATTTCTATTTTTACCCAATACCATTCTTGCTGGATGTATAAAAATCAGTCAGTTACTATAATATAATTTTCTGGTTAAGAATTTTGAATAAATATGTCACATTGGATCAAAGATATAAACACCTAGTTCCAAGGTAGTGTTGACTGTTGGGAGCAGGTTTAGCCTTACTGAAGGCATTTCATCCCAAAGGGCAGGCTTTAAGAGTTCAGGTTGTTTCTTTATTTCAGATTGAGGATGAAGGTATGACTTCTATGTTTTCTACTTCTGATGCTGTAACTAGAACACAATATGAACTTTTATTTCCATGAGTCAAAATAAACCCTTTTTTCCGTAATTTGTTATGAATATACTGCTTTGTCACACTAGCAGAAAAGTGACTAATATACCTGGCATTTCTAAATTGTATGACTCATTTATCTTATTAGGGAAAATCTATTCCTGCTTCATAAACAATGTTTATAAGAGGGTCAATAATATGAGTTTTGTATTGTTCAGTAGGAGGTGTTTTTCATTCATGAAAAAAGTATTTCTTTTTCATGGCTTAACACTTTGAAGCAGTTTTTGATTAGAGACGTTGCTCATGAGGAGATTAATTGCTGTATCATAATGAGAACCTGATCTTAAATATCTATATTCATATGTACATGGCTACAAACCCTTTTTTGGAAATCAGACAAGAACATCCCAGGAACTTACAGACCAACCAGACTAGGATAACTATCAAGTTTAAAATTTGTTAGAGAGAGATTCTGTCTCAAGGACACAAGTCAGAAAATGAAAGCAAAAATTACACCTCCTGGATTTTTTTTTTCTTTCTACCTGTGTATAGAGGCACAACCACAAGCCAACATGCATGAATATTACACAAATATTCACCACACATGCACACATGCATGCAAACACACATCTCAGGTACACACAACTCACACATAAATGCAAACATTTCACATATACACACCCATATACTGTGGGTCAGTAAGCTGTGCACAGACAGTCTGGTCTAGCACAGGTTTTGAGCCCCAGAATCTCAGCTAGTGACATTGCCTTCAAGGGATAGTAGTTGTTTGGCCAGATGTTTGGCCATGCCCCTTGGGCCCTGGCTCCTGTCACAGCTATAACTTCCCACAGCACCCTGCAGAGACCACATAAACCAACACCCCAATCTCCTAGTATTCTGTTTGGACTCTACCCCCACAGTTACCTGGCAAAAACCAGGTACACTCCTACCCACAATTACCTAGCAATAGCCAGGTAGACCCATCCCACTATAAAAGGGGCTGCTTGCCCCCTCTTCTCTCTCTTACTCTCTTGCTCTTACTCTCTTAATGTTGCAACTTTCTTCCTTGCTCCCCTTCTCACTTCACTCCCTTCTCCACTCTCTCCACATGGCTATGGACAGCCTCTATTTCCCTACTCTCTCCCTCTCTCTGCCTTTCTACAATAAACACCTTAAAACCATGGACTGCCTCTTCTCATCCGGATCCGCTATGTTGGAGCAATGGGGCACATCTTCCTGTAGAGAACCATATGTCTAATCTGCTAGAGTCTGCCACACCAACTCGAACCACCTCTGAGCAAGACAAAGACTCTCCTCCCTGCAGCACCAAAGCAGAGTACACTCCTCCCTGCCATTTTCACTTTGACCCCAGGCCACAGCTTGTCCACACTCTGTTCTAAGCTCTTCCATGACATCCAGCGACATCTGGGTATCCAAGAGCTAGAACCTGCTGTCCTTGGTCTCTGTGTGGGCCAGGGAACCCCAAGTCACCACGTCCATGGGGACCTTAGACTGGCTTCCCCACCCCAGGAGCGTGGTCCTGGCTTCTCACATCCTGATGCCTGCCCGCCCGCTGTGTGGGGTGTGCAGTCAGATTTCTCACATTCTGCCTCGCCCAACTGCCTGAGCCCTGGGCCATCAGCAGAACTCCATTTTTACCCCACAATATACCACAGCACAATATACAAACAGAAAAACATACATACACACCACAGCACGATCACACATATTTGTCTCTCTCATGCACACACACCTTACATATACATATACATCAAACATGCATACACACACATATTTCAAAAATCCATCAATACACATCCATCCATACATACATCCATACATCCATCTATCCATCCACACACAAACACACACACACACACACACACACACACACACACACACAGAGAGAGAGAGAGAGAGAGAGAGAGAGAGAGAGAGAGAGAGAGAGAGAGAGAGAATGTAGCTATTTTCAGACTAGGAATTATTATGTCATAATAATTTGCTTATAAATCCTAAAACTTTTCAGTTTGGCTCATGGAGACAGGCCTAATTCCCAGTTCTTCAGCAGCAGTGGATACAAGTATTATTAACATGCCTGGGTGATTCTATTCAAAAATAAGGTATTTACCCTCCACTCAGGTGTGTGTTTATTTATAACTAACTGATTTCTTTCTAGACAATCCTTTATTCTTTTCAAGTCTTTCTTTGTATAACAGTGAATTGATTATTTGAATTTACTCAAAAAAATAGGAGGCACAAGAAACCAACTCCCCTTCTTTTTCCTGAAACATCCTCAACATTAAAAAGGGGCGTTGTTCCTTTTATTTCTCTTTTCTTTTGAAATATCTTGTTGATTATTTAATGAGGAATTTTCATAATTTAATGTACATGTCTTCAATATCCTTTATTTATTATAATTTTATTAAGAGTTTAAGTCTCACTACAGATAAATATTTCAATAACAATATAATTTAAACATTTTCATAAGTTGATAAAATATTGAAAATGTTTCAGATTTTTTTCTTATATACATATTTATAAAGCAATGTTGTGGGTTTTATATAAAATATGTCAGATGGGCTCTTGTATTGATGACTTGGTAATCATTCTGAAACTCAGAAGTTAGCCTTTGAGTTAGTGACTAAATATGTGAAACATAGCCTTACCAATGTGTTGATCCACTGATGGATTAATAATTGAATTGATGATTTAGAGGTTGAAGAACTTGAAAATTGGGGCCTAAAGGGATGAAATGTGTCACCAGGAAGGGAAAATTACTTTCCTAATCCCTTTCCTTCTGCTAACTTGCTGTTCTTAAGCAAACATCTTTCCCTTTCCATAATCACCAGCTACACTGTTTGTGCTTTGCCACAGCCTAACAATGGATGGAGACAGCTGATGATAGATTGAAAAGTTAGCAAACTTGAGCCCAATAAATCTTTTGTCTCTCATTTGAATTTCTCAACTATTTTGTCAAAGACTCTAAAACTAGTACAGAAAGTTGATACTGTTTTTTGTTTGTTTGTTTGTTTGTTTTTGTTTTGCTTATATTTAACCACTTAGTTCAAAATATTTATACATTGGTTTCAGGAGAACTCAAAGTGTAGAGGATCTAGCTAATAATTCTTAGTATGCTATAAATGGAAATTGATGGGTTATTCTTGTGGGAGAATACTGGACCAGCAATAAGAATGCATATGTGGGGTGTGCAGGTGATATTTCGTGTGGGAGTGGGGGCTCCCCCTACAGCAAATCAAGTAAGAGTCAGTCATCTGTCTTAAACTCTGTTGAAAAAACAAAACAAAACAAAGAAACGAATATACAAACAAAAAAGCCTTTCTATAGTTTGTCCATATAGTATGACATTTCTGTGTGGGTTTGGCTGACTTTAAAGACTAATTAATCTGTAATGAATTATTAATGGAGCTCAGTGTTCGGTTACTAACACGCAGGTGGGTGATGATTCTGCCTTCTCATCTGAGACAAGCATCATTCCCAATCACAAAAGAAGTCATTGGATATGCGCTCACTGATAAATGGATATTAGCCCAGAATCTTAGAATACCCACGATACAATTTGAAAACACAAGAAAATCAAGAAGGAAGACCAGAGCGTGGATACTTCATTCCTCCTTTGAATAGGAAACAAAATACCCATGAAAGGAGTTACAGAGACAAAGTTTAGAGCGAAGATGAAAGGATAGACCATACAGAGACTACCCCACCAGGGGATCCATCACATAATCAGTCACTAAACTCAGACACTATTGCATAGGACAGCAAGTGTTTACTGAAGGGACCCTGATATAGCTGTCTCGTACAGAAGTGGATGCTCACAGCCATCTATATGATGGAACACAGGGCCCACAATGGAGAAGCTAGAGATAGAACCCCAGGAGCTGAAGGGGTCTGCAACCCTAGAAGAGGAACAACAATATGAACTAACCAGAACCCCTAGAACTTGTGTCTCTAGCTCCATATGTAGCAGAAGATGGCATAGTCGGCCATCATTGGGAGGAGAGGCCCCTTGGTATTGCAATCTTTATATGCCCCAATAGAGGGGAAGGCCAGGGCCAAGAAGTGGGAGTGGGTGGGCAGGGGAGCAGGGCAGGGGGAGGGGGAGGGAACTTTTAGGATAGCATTTGAAATGTAAATTAAGAAAATCTAGTAAAAAATGAAAAGAAATGTTATTTGTTCAGCCAGTACATCTTTATTGTTCATAACTGCAAATAGTATTCACTTAAAGACAAATGTGGTTCTTCAAATCCCTGACTTTGCCCTGCTACTCTCCCTAGTTTCTTCATCCTTCCCTCATTTCCCACTTCCTTTCTTTCCTCTCTCTTTCTCTCTCTGTCTTTCCTTATTGTGTATCAGTGCCTCAACGTAAACCTAACTTAAGTCACTGTATAATTTTTAATATCACTACTTTGTTCTAGATAATAGAAAAGATTAAATATGAGCATTGCATGCTCAAAGTCGTAAAAGGCTCAAAGTCGTAAAGTGATTAACTTGATAGACTTAACTCATTAGAAACATTTTACATTTAAAGAGAGCTGTAGAACAGTTTCCCTGCACTAATCTATGCAGAACTATATATTGCTGCACACCAGATACTGCGCTAGCCATCTACATGCATTGGCTATTTCCACATGCTGTTCCTTTTGCAAGTGTTATGAAACCAATATTACAAGAAGGAAGGCTTGGGTGTCTAGGTACATTGTGTGAAGCTCAAAGTCACTATAAGAAGTAGTGAGTAAAACAAAATTTAGAATGAGACCAATAAAAAAAAAAAAAGATAAAGCAAAAGTAAATGTCTGCCAGGGACAGATACTGTCAGTGAGGAAAACTTCTCCAAAAGTGGAATCTAGGTAAGATAAGCCAGAATAATTTAAGCACTGGGCTGCACAGAAAAATCCTTTGGAAATTATATCACTCCAACATCTGCCAGAGATTCCATAACAAGATATACAGGATGTAATACTAAACTAATGGATTTTGCCTCTTCCCTGATAGCCAACTATTTCTGCTTTTTACAGTGGAACTCTTACCTTGTGCTAGTGTATCCTCAGTATTTATACAGATTTTAATGTGTACAGGGCTCACTGCAAAGATTTTATATTTATTTGGGGAGAATCCATTGAGTGCTTGTTCTATTTGCAAGTTTTGTGGCCAGTGTGGCCATCGAGACATTAAAAATTCCAACAAATGAACGGAATATATTTTGTGTAATGATATTGATATGAGATTATCAATAATAATAATTGAAAGACTGAATGTCACAGATTGACATAAAATACTCCTTCAAACTCTTATTTAGATAATTGGTCCCAAAGGAATATTCAAAGGAAATGATTGTATCATGTATATGGTAAATAATCATCTGATGATTCACCATTATATGGACAATTTGGAGATGATGGGAACTGAGGAGATGCTAGCTAATTAGAAGAATGTCATTATGAATATATAAAGACAAACACTGTGACCAACTGCTCTGTCACTTTCAATCACCTACTTGACACAGCCTATTGTCATCGGAATGGAGAGTGTCAATTGAGGAATTGCTTATCCACATGGTTCATCATCATGTTGCATGGGATTACCTTAATTGATAACTAATACATTAGGGCACAGTGCACTATGGGAGGTGGTTGTGAACTGTACAAGAAAGCTTACTGAATATAAAATATAATACAAGACAGTTCATATGCAACATCACCCACAGTTTCTGTGTAATTCATTGGCTACGTGAGTTATTTGGTAAGACTAAGTAAAGAAAAAGTCAGGCTGGCTTTTCTTCAAATTTCTGCCTTGACTTCTACCAATGATTCACAGTGAACTGGATTTGTAAATCCAAAGGAATCTTTTCCTCTCCTAAATTTCATTTGTTTAGAGTTTTGTCCTATCATTACAAATGAAAGTAGAGTACCAGGTTCTTCCTCTTAGTTCTACAGTCTGTTTCCTGGTTTCCATGAAATGTGTAGCTGTGTTGTATTCTGATGTGATGTATGACAATTATACTTTGTTATAGTCATAAGAAAATGGAGATAACTTACCATTGGCTGGAACCTCTGCAACCTAGATCTAATATCAACTTTCCTTTTGATAGTTGACTTGTTCAGGGTTTTGTTACAGGGACAAAACACAAGTAACCAACCCACTAATTGTTCCCCTAAACCAAGCAATCTCCACATCATTAATTCTCATGTATAATATAACTATTATTATTTTCGATTTTATTTTCCTATTATATTCAAAAGTTAGTAAGTGTTTCTCCCAGAAAATATTTAATACAAGTTTTAATGAAATTCACAAATTACATAATTTAGAGTTCTAAAAATATACACATTTTAATACAGTTCACTTTAGAATTTACTTGTGAGGTCTTTTAAAAGAACATATGCTAAATTCATAATAACAGTGCTATTTTATTATTCATATTATATCCCAATATATATTTAAGTTCATTGTATTAGGAAGAATTTTGTCCTTGTATTAGGTGAATCCTTGAAAATAAGGACAAAGTAAACACGAAGGAAGGATACCTTAGTGTAGTATCAGATTTACAAGGTATTTTAGTTTTGTTTTGTTTTTTTCCCAACAAGGGTTTTCTATTCCAGGTCAGGTTGAGTAAGTAAATATGAACATTTCAAAAATATTTGACAATAGTAAAAGTTTTCTGCATAAACATGAATAGGAAATAAATTAAATACATAATGCATCTGAGGTAGTTATGTCATCATTTTTCCATGTTGTATTCTTAGACTTCATGACAGTGTTGGCTATGAACTTGTTATATAAACATTTTACATTGTAGATTCTGTACTCCAGGCAATACAAAAGGATGCTGCCTGACATGTGGGATTGCTTCCAGGATTACTATAGTTTATGAATTGTGGCTGTTTACACTCTACATACAAAATGGTCTGCTATTATAGAAACAGAATGATTTAATTTGGGAAGAGAGATTTTTAACCCTCTCCCACCATCACTTTCTAGTATGTAAGTATCAAGTCATTACATTTTTCCATTTTATTATGTCAGAATGTTTGCTTTTATGAAGTACTATTTGACTGCCTTCTGAACATGTGTATATGTTTTTACCCATAGATGGGCACAGCTCCCAAACTTGGTTAGAAAAGCTTCTTATTGTGATGCAAACTGGTAAATATAGTTTCATTACTGTTATAACTGCTGAAAGTGAGCAACTCTGAGTGCTTAGCTATAAATGGCACATCAATACAAACTAACCACAAAGGCTAAAAGGACACCTGAGAAAAGGGGGTACACAGAGAATTTACGAGCTGGAGGATGGATAGAAATCTTGTAAAAAACAGTCTTTATGATATGTGGCTTTCACATACATATGAAGCATACCAGCTGTGGTTGTGTATGCAAAACTTGCATAAGATCAGCATGTTTAAAAGTTTCAGGGTTGTTGAAAAGGAGAGGTTCTAACCAAATATGAGAGGCTATTGGAAGATGGTGGTTGCTTGTTTAGGAAAAGCCACATTTCTTTTTCAATTACTATTACTTTATTATTTTATGGATGTGGGTGAATAGCCTGCATATATGTCAATGCAATATTTTCCCATGATCCCAGATACCAGAAGAGTATTCTGGATTTGCTAAGACTTGAATTAAAGCTGGTTACGAGATACTATGTAGCTGGAAGCAGAGGCTATCCAGGTATACCTGAATAACAGCCAGTGCTGTTGAATTCTGAGATACCTTTCTAGTTTCAAGTCACTTATCTTCAGGAGTGTGACCATTGGACATTTGTTCTTGTTCCAGTGGATGACCTCAAGGCCATTTGCATATGGGTACCACTAATTAGATTCAATGATTTAAAAACAAACAAACAAGTAAATTAATTAATTATTTATTTAATTAATTAATGCTTGAAGTTGGGTTTGAGATGTGACTGGGAGTGCTCTAGGGGAACAGAAGTTTAGAGATTAAGGGTGATTATAGTGAAGATACCATGTATACAGGTACAAAACTTTCCAGAATGAATTAAAACAAAATCATCCCTGTTGGAATTGTTGAAAAGAGTATTACAAAACCATTGTTAAGTAAATTTTAGGTTGAGATTAGGAAGGAGTATGAAACAACTTCTGGAATAACCTCAAATATCAATACACTTCTACATATTTACTAGTATATTTGAAATGTAGAAATATTTTTGATGTCTATAATAATAGCAATCAACTTTGAAATTTGAAAAATTCTTCTATAATCCACAGTATCAAATTATTCAATAAAGACTTAATTATTTCTACAAAGTTACTAACATACCCATATCACTAATATGAACAATTTGAAATGTAAATGAAGAAAATATCTAATAAAAGTTGAAAAAAAAAGAAAGGAAAAAAATAATTGATGAAATCATAAGCCAATGAAAAGTTTTAAATATGTTCCTTCAAGCTTTTATCTGTCAGGTTTTTATTCTTATTTTATATAGCTATTTATTCAGGATCATCTTCAGATTATTTTTAGGTAAATAGGATTCATGGGAAGAAGAAAGTTTGCGAAGCCCTGCTACAAATGAGTTTCAAAAGAAAGGCAATTGTAAGACTTTTATCACGCCATATCATGTGTTGAATCAGTTCACATTTGTCTGAACAGTGGGTTTTCCTTCTTTCCACACTAGGAGGTTAATGTTCTACGGAAGATGCTTGCAGTACTACTGTAGAGTATTGTGCTGTTCTTTTCTTTTTCACTGCTGGAAAGCAGCTGAGAATAGTAATTTAAATTCAATCCAGGCAGCATCCCATGGCTCAGACAATTTGAGTTATCTTCCACTCAATGTCTCTTATAATATATCTATCATATTGATTTATATAAATTATTATACCCAAGAACCTTTTGTTCCATTATTATTTGTTTCCTTTCATGTTCCTAAGACATAGTCAGTATTTAAGGTTAGCAAATACTTAAAGAAAATTTATATTTCAGTACATTTCTTTCAGTATGGCTTTCTCCTTTCTATAATCACTTTTCTCAATTACCTGCCATGCCAAAAGTCTTGAAAACATATTACACCACTAAAAAAAGTGGATTTCTATTTGTTTTGAGTGACCTTTCTAGATAAACTTGAAAACATGTTTATTTCATCAAATAATTATTTATTATTTACTTTTTCATTTTTGAAATTAAAGTACAATTACATTACTTCCCTATTTCCTTTTTTCTCCCTCTACCTCCTCATATGCCCTATCTTAGATTAACAGCTTATCTTTCTTTCATTGTTATGAAATTCACTCTCTCTCTCATCTATGTATGTATGCATGTAGGTATGTATGCATGCATGTATGTATGTATGTATCTATCTATCTATCTATCTATCTATCTATCTATCTATCTATCATCTGTTTATCTATTTCTCTATCAATCATTATCATCATCTATATATACATTTGTTCAGAATATGTAAATTTGATATTTATATTTTTACTATAGTATATAAATATTAAATCTGGATAGTGGTATTTGTCTAGGTATGTTTTCATGGTAACCATTTAGCATTGGACATCCATTGCAGGGATTTTTCTGAAGAATATTCTTTACCCTGCTTTTACCATTCCTTGGTTTCTTGTCTAAGGTTGAGTCTCAGTGAGATTTCCCCCTTTGATGTTGGTTCTCTTTGTAAAGGACTAAAACATTTTCAGACCTTATCAATTTTGGGTTTTCACTCAAGTTTTGAATACTTTTTTTTTTTCTGTGTGAGACTTTTAGTAAACCAAAATTGTTCTTGAGTGTGTTTCAACATAACTCATTATAATATTCCATAAAATTAATCTCAAATGCTTCCTTTTAAACATTTACCAAATATGGTCTTTTCAGGTTGAAATTACAAAAATATAAAACATTGCCATGGGGTTACCTGTTTGCAGTTTTAGAGTAGTAGAGGTATTTCCATAGTTTATAATAGCACATATACATTAAATATGCTCTGACAGATACATTTTTTCATATTAAAAAAAACAACAAGTTAACCAGTAGATTTTTGTTATACTTATATCCTTATTAAAGATATGTGTTTCTTATGCAACAACATCACTTACTGCATAGTGATTAAGGAAGGTGAATTTTAGAGCCAAATGTGGGATTATGATATGTGAAAGCTGTCTGAGGACTAAAATTAATTCTCCTCTAAACAGAAAGACTATATGTTCCAGCATCCTTATTTATTAGCTGCATGCACAAACCTAGTTCCATTTCATATCTGAGTGAAGCTTTGCAATTATTTATCCTGATAATGAATGGTCTACAAACTCAAGGTGGGCAGCAAAACAGTAAACATACCATCATTAATCAGCTACAACAAAGGGTGCATTGTCAAGAGTAATTATAAATCAGAAGTGAGCTCGCTGCACAAAGTCTTGGTGGTGAGAATAAAACAGGTAATGACTTTACTATGATTTGTACCACAAACTTTCTTTAAGGATATGAAGAAAACATTCAACATATTGGCATGACAAAAGTACTAAATAGTATATTTAATAACAATATGTCTCCCCAAATACACAAAAATCACTCTCTAGCAAACAGTAATTTAGGAGCTTGGCCTCTATTCTGTTCTATTTGAAAATAAAATGTCTAGATTTCTCATTTCTACAATCTGAACTTTCATATAAGTTTATTAATTGATATAAAGATTTTTAGTATGAATAAGGGGGATATAATGAAGTATGGCAAGGAAACTATTTTATCTGAAATACAAAGAGCCCTACACATAGATCATTTATTTAAAATTCTCTGATCACCAATACTAATCAAGGGATACAAGGAGACTAAAGATGTATGACTTTAAAAATTGTAATGTCAGTGACTTCACAGATGAAGTGACCCGATGAGCAAGAATACATTGAGAATCCCCCAAATCCAATGTAACCCACTGAAGAAATTGAGTCTGTATGCTTTCAATTAGCACCTAAATCCACTTAACCATTATATATAGTCATATCCTAGGTGGGAAAACTGTTTTGGTGAACTAATATTGTGTGTGATTACAAAGCATTAAGTTAGAGTCAGTTTAAGAAAAAGAGTCAAAGCATTAAACGTCAGGCAACTTAGCAATATAATAGCCCTTCTTATATAGTTCATCCTCCAGATGCAACGTTATAGTACATGAGATAATTTTCAACATGAGCTTGAAAATATTGTTTAAGGCTCACTGAGGATGAAGGAAATGTATTCATCTCATGTAGCAAAGCAAAAGTAAGAATAACATGGCATCTTGGAATACTCTCCCTTTTGCGATCCTAAAGACCAAAGGCCTTCCTGCTCTAATTTATTTCTCACAGGATCCAATGCTTCCCTGAACAGCTATTCTTGGGCCAAACCTTTAATATATTAGGGGATGCATTCAAAATCCTCCCAACAACAGTTCTTATGCATGAGTTTGTTTTGCACAAATTTGTGTATCTTCAGTAAGTTGTACTCTGAAAATATAAAAATTAAGTTTCCATGTATGAATCATTTGAGTTTTATATTATGCACCTGTCTGGGTATAAAGTTTTGAGACACACCATTCTATCATGCTTAAAGTATGAGTCATCGTTTTGCTCAGCACTTCCAAATCCAGTATACTAACTTTTAACTTAGTACATATGTTAATTTTCAGGTAGACTACTGATTATAAATGTGTTCAGTTAGTTCTTTTTGCTCATATCCATGTACCCTGAGCTCAAAAACAGATAAGAAGTCATACAGTACCTATATAGGTTTTCCAGAAAAAAAGTGAATATGTTAGAAAATAAAGAAACAAAGAATTTTCTTTCTGTTGTGCTTTCTTAAAATTATAAAAATGTATGTCAGAGAGAGAGAGAGAGAGAGAGAGAGAGAGAGAGAGAGAGAGATCATTTTCATATATTTTTTAGAATAACACAGTACTATAATTATTCTATAAGCTATTGGTTGTTAACATTTTATGTGAGTAATTTTATTTAAAGGTCATCATAGACATATATGTATGGTAAAAAGTAAAGCACTTTAGATAAAGTTTCATAGTTGCACAGTTTGAGGCTTTGATTGTCCTATTTAAGACACACATCACACACACTCAAATATGGCCTGCTTTAAAAAAAACAGTACAGCTATGAAAAAGAAGACTTAGTTAAACATCAACATAATCTATACTGGGAAGCAATATTACTTAGGTTTTAATGAGCTTCATTGTTAATTTATGTTAATAAATTAATTTATGTTTTCAGTGAAATTCTATTAAAAATACTAGTGAAGTATACAGGATTCTTTTTATGTCCATTTGCTTTTAGATTTTTATTCGCAATTTAGTTTGCAATTATTCATTTATTTACCTTTTGTTTCTACAGGAGTTGGATTAACATATAAAGATCAGAGGACAAATTCTAAGAGTTTTATTTTTTCCTGAGTTGTCAGGCTTGGAAGCAATTTTTTTTCCAATTCTGAGCACAACTACTTTCTCATAATGCTTAATTAATTAATTAATTAACTAATTAAATTGTGTGTGTGTGTGTGTGTGTGTGTGTGTGTGTGTGTGTGTGTGTGTGAAATGGATAGATTCCAGAATAAGGCATCAGTTCCCTTGGATCAGAGATCACAGGTGATGCCACCCAACCTGGGTACTTGGAAACAAATATAGGTTCTTTTGAAGAAACAGCCAAAAGAACTCTTAATTGCTGAGATCTCTCTTGATTCTTGTTTCTTAGCAAAGAAAAGTACAAGGAAAACCAAGTTCAGTGTAAAAATGCTACTTCGTTCCTCTGCTTATTTTGCACAGCGAAGGAATATTTCCTGAGACAGTTCATGGATACAGGATTAAAGTAATAACTTTAAATGACAGACCAGGGTTTTCAGAAATCCATCAAATCATCAATTCAAATTTGTTTGGGACACAGTATCAGATTAGTAGACAGGAAAGCTCTATTACTAGTTTAATATATATAATAACACAGAAAAAAGTTGCTTGAAATACCATTTTTGTCCCTGTTTCTTATTTTTTTTTTTATTTTTATGTAGTACAGTCTCATTAAAATATGACAATTTACATTATCTTCTGTAAAGGCATTTGAAGCTGATAATTCTACAACTTATTGTATTTGCCTCGCTTACTTTCTCTTAGCATTTTCATTTCTATTTCTATTTCTTTCTTTTTTATCTGAAACATTTCTTTCTTCACTCATATGTCCACTGCTCCATATTCCCTTCTAGATTAATTTGACTGCAAAGTTAAACTTCTGTACCATCTGTTTCTTATCAATAAGTAAGGGCGTGCATCACACTGAATGTACTGATGAATGTCTATTGTTGGGTATGGTATGTTATACTGCCATACAGGAGAAATCCACAGTAGAACTACTAATGGCTACAGAATTCACTGAATGTCATTAGGAAATCCTTTATGTGTAAAAAAAAAATGCTACTTTCCAAATACAAATTTTGTGCCAGAATAATTAGCTGTGGTTATGTAAGTTCTGCTTTTATCATGTTATGTTTAATTATTTTCAAAGAAAGCTGCATGCCTAATTATACAGTGCTTACAATTAAACTGTGAGGCACTTTTCATATAAAGTACTGTTTTGATTTAATAATCTTATTTTCAGGAAGACATAGATCTCAAACTTTATGAAATTAATTTTTAAATTTACATTAATTTAGTATTTTTCTGCAGCTATTAAAACATTTTATTTTCTGTGTGTAGGTGAGACAGTATATGGGATGAGCTAACCACAGTGCATTCACAGATGTCTCCTCCACCTTAAAGATGTCAGCAATGGAACTCTGATGAGCCATTTTGCAAGCCAGTCCTGCATGACACTGACACACAGTCTATGGGGCTAAAACATTTTGGAGTATTTCTATGCTGCATGTGAATAATCAATCCATAATTCCTGTGAAACTTACCCTTCCTTATATGTTTTAGAAATTAAATTGTGAGGAAGTCATAATATAAATGAATTATAAATTTCATGTAGGAGCCATGGGGAGGGTGAGTCTTCTAACTGATCAAGAATGAAGACCTGAGCAGAGATCTTTAAAATCCTTATAAATACCCAGATGCAGATAGGCACCTATGACCCCCAGCTCTGTGGAGAGTGGAAACAGGAGTATGACCATGTTATACCCATGAGCCTAGATACAATTCAGTGAAAAGGACTTTCCCAAAGGAATAAAGTGACAACTGAAAGACTAAGGTAGTCAATTACAACCTCTGCTATTTGTACACACATAGAAGGCATCATCTGTATAACACACACACACACACACACACACACACACACACCTGTGTGCATTATAGTAAAAAAAAGCCACAAAATAACCCTAAGTGTATTTTTCAATACTCTAAAATGTTTACAATTCCAAAAATAAGGTACATCAGCTTCTGAACAACTTTATATTGATGTTTATCAAAAGCAAAAGTACTATTGAACTCTACCTATGAGTATACACCCTCTATATGAATATATATATATATATATATATATATATATATATATATATATATATATATATATAAATCTGCCCTCAATCAAACTAAAGTTGTTTAGAATATAATTGCAGAAAGGAAGACATGAATTGTCAAAGATGACCTGATATTTACTGAGGAATTCTTGTTGAAACAAGTTTTGTTTTAATAATTTTCTCTCTTTACAGATTTGCCTTTGTTCCAACAGTGAAAAAAAAGTCTATCTTTAATATTTTATGCTCATAGCAGTAATCATCTTCATAAAGATACTGGAGAATTCTCATACTAACAAATTAAAGTATACCTGAAAGCTCTAGACAAAAATAAACAAACACTCCAAATAGAATTAGAGGGCCAAAAATAAATTCAAGGCTGAGCTGAATCATTTAGAAACAAATAGAAAAATATGAACAATGAACAAAACCAACAGCTGGTTCTTGGAGAAAACCAACACAATAGACAAACTCTTAGCCAGACTAACTGAAAGGTAATGAGACAGAATCCAATTAACACAATCAGAAATAAAAGGGGAGACATAACAACAGATATTGAGAAAATTAAAAAAATATATATTAGGTCTTAAAAGTCTGTACTTTACAAAATTGGAAAATGTAAACAAAATGGATCATTTTCTAGATATATACCACTTACAAACACTAAATCAAGATGAGGTAAACTACTTAAGTTGTCCTATTACACCTAAGCAATAGATGCAGCCATTTAAACTCTCCCTACCAGTTTGTATTCCTATGATCTCCTTTTGTCTAATTGCTCTGGCTAGGACTTCAAGTACTATATTGAATTGGTAGTTTTTGGCTTTGAGTTTGTTTATATAGTGGATTATGTTAATGGATTTCCATATATTGAACCATCCTTGCATCCCTGGGATGAAGCCTATGTGATCATGATGGGTGATCATTTTGATGTGTTCTTAGATTTGGTTTGTGAAAATTTTATTGACTATTTTTGCATTGATATTCATAAGAGAAATTCGTCTGAAGTTCTCTTTCTGTGTTGCATCTTTGTGTGGTTTAGGTATCAGGGTAATTGTGTTTTCATAGAATGAATTAGGTAGAGTACCTTCTGTTTCTATTTTGTGGAATAGTTTGAGGAGTATTGGAATTAGGTCTTCTTTGAAAGTCTGATAGATCTCTAAACCCATCTGGTTCTGGGATTTTTGGGGGGGGGCTATTAATGACTGTTTCTATTTTTTTAGGGGATATGGGACTGTTTTGATCACTAATCTGATCCTGATTTAACTTTGGTACCTGGTATCTGTCTAGAAAATTGACACTTTCCAAGAAAATATAATACCAATCTTTTTTTTTTTTTTTTTTTTTTTTTTTTTCCAAGACTGGGTTTCTTTGTGTAGCCCCGGCTGTCCTGGAACTCATTCTGTAGAGCAGGCTGTCCTCAAACTCAGAAATCTGCCTGCCTCTGCCTCCCAAGTGCTGGGATTAAAGGTGTTTTCTACCACTGCCTGGCTACTACCAATATTCTTGAAACAGTTCCATTAAAATAAAAATGGAAGGTACATTTTCAAATTCATTCTCTGAGGCTATAGTCACCTTGATATCTAAACCACACAAAGAATCACCAAAAACCAGGATATCAGATCAGTCCTCCTAATAAACGTTGATGCAAAAATGCTCAATAAAATATTCACAAATTGATTTCAATAACACATCAAAACCATCATCAACAATGATCAACCAGGATTTATCTCAAGAACTCAGGGGTAATTAAATTTACAAAAGTTTATCACTGTAATCCACCACATAAACAAAGTGAAAAAAAATCACACAATCATCTCATTACATGCAGAAAAACCTTTGACAATATCCAACATTTCTTCATGTAAAATCTAGTGAACCAATCAATCACATACCTACATACAATAAAGACAATGTACAGCAAGCCAATACCCAACATTAAATCAAACGAAAAGAAACATAAAACAATTCCACTAAAGTTAGGGACAAGGCAAGTCTGTATACTCTCTTTATATCTCTTCAACATACTACTTGAACTTCTAGCTAGAGCAATAAGACAACTAGAGGAGATCACGTATCTACAACATGAAAAGGAAGAATTTAAATATCACTATTTACAGATGATATGAGAGCATACATAAGTGACCCCAAATACTCTACTAAAGAACTCCTACAGCTGACAAACACCATCAGAAAAGTGGTTAGATATAAAATTGATTCAAAACAAATTAGTTGCCCTCCTTTATACAAATAATAAATGGTCTGAGAAAGAAATCAGGAAAACAATGACCTTCACAATAACCATACATACTATAAAAAAGCTTGGTATAACTATATCCAAGCAAGTGAAAGACATGTTTGATACTCCTTAAAAAATAATTTGAAGACAATATCAGAACATGAAAAGATCACCATTGCTCGTGGATCAGCAGGATTAACATAGTGAAATTTTCCATTTTTCCAAAAGCAATCTACTTATTCAATGTATCTTCCACCCAAATTCCAATACAATTCTTTATCTTAAAAGAACAATTCTCACCTTCATATTAATAAAGAAAATATCCCAGCATAGTTAAAACAATCCTTTATAAAATCCTTTATAAATCCTTTGCTTTTTATAAAAGCAAAACAGAAGGACAGGCAGATGGGCGTAACAAACAACTTCTGGAGGTATCACCCTTCCTGATATCAAGCTTTACTACAGAGAAATAATAATAACATATGCAACAGACTGGTATAGAAACAAAAAGGTTCATCAATGGAATCCAACTATTCCATAACACTATTGATGATATTCTGTTATGCTTGAAGACAGGAACCGAGTATAACTGTCCTCTGAGAGGCTCCACCCAGCATCCAATGGAAAGAGATGTAGAGACTCACACTCAAACATTAGATAGAGCTTGATGAGTTATATGGAAGAGTTGGAAGAAAGATTGAAGGACATGAACAGGACAGGGACTCCACAGGAAGACCAACAAGTTAATACTAGCAAAAACAAAAATTAAACTGAGAAAGTTAGACAGAGGATAGCAGTAATTTTTTTTTCATGGATAGACTTCTAATAGCATAATGTTTGCTCACATGACACATGTCTTATTGTAATTTAATTGGCTGTATTCAGTACAGTAAAGTAGAATAAGAGTGAAGGCTGGAATCAGCTGTTTCCTAGTTCACTGTAAGCTGCCTCCACAGTTGTAGTCTGTCACACAAACTTTCTATTCCTAAAGTGTCTAATGAATCACAGACTTACCTCAGCTATACATTATAGGATTTAGAGATCCAAACAAGTGGTTTCACAGATGCTTTGCTTAAATGAATGATTTGAAAAACCATTTGATTTTTCTTTATTGGTTTAATCACATCAGTAAGAACCATAAGAAATGTTATTCATTAAAGTGAATTTATTGAGTGCTTACTTGACCAGAATGGCATGAGGTATACAGGGAAAAGGCTGATTTCAAAACAAGCTGCTAAGGAACATATGTAAATACGGTGATGGAAGTGCTGCGAAGTGAGGACTGAGACTGTTTAATTTAGATCTTCATGGTCAGAAAAAGCAAAGCAGAAGGACAGGCAGATGGGCATAACAAACAAAAACATGTTTTCCAAATGGGAAAGCACATAAATGAAAGGAAGAAAAAAAAAAGGCTAGTGCATCTTCATTATGAAGCAATTAAAATCTGCAGACAACTGAAGGCTTACCATTTGAGCATTATTTCATTTTAACCCTTCATCCATTTATTTCTTTTGGCTTAATTCTTTTTCATGATGTCTATTCTTTAATTTCTACATAAGGAACTGAAATGGGACATATTACCAAGACAGCCTTGGTGTTTTTAGATTCCTAGAATGTTTAATATTTAAATCTAGTGAAATGCTTCTATTCTCTTGAATATTTTCCATATTGTATAGTGGCCACATTTAGAATCTTTTTTTTTTAACCTTGTACTATGTACTGTGTACTACATTATTATCATGACTCACTCTCCTGGGAAATAGCACTGTAGACTTTCCTTCTCCTGATTTTAACTTTTACCTTGGGTATCAATCCTTTTGTGTCTCTCCCTCAACTCTAGTCACATCAGCTTCCAGTAACTACCATTTGACTGAAAACTTTTGCAAGCTCAACTTGTTTAGTTTGCACAGGTCTGCGGTTTTGCTATTTTTGTGTCTAGTTTATTTTACTTCACATGATGAATAATTATTTTCCCTTTCCACTTATGTTTTAAGAAATGTCAGACTTTTATTCTTTCCTAAAACTAAACACTTTTTCTATTATGCACATGTTCTATGTGTTCTAGTTTTATTTCTGGTGTTGTAATAAAATGTCCTTAGAAAATGTGACTTCGAGAATAGGGTTCATCTTAGGTTAAACTTCCAGGTTACAGTCTGTCATTTCAGGGAAGTCACAGTGGCAGGGGCTGGAAGCAGTTAGTCATAGTATAACCACTATCAGTATCGTGGAGAAATAAGTAAATGCTTAATTGCTTGATTACCAATGCTGAACTAGCTTTTCTTACATTTACAAGGCCCAAGAACTCCTGGCTAAGGCATTGGTAGTGTCAACAAAGAGGTGGGTCTTTCCATACAATTAACTTAGATAATTTCTCTCACACATACCCATAGGCTCTAGAGGAATTTAATCCAGCAACATTGCTGCTCTAGCCAGGAATCATATCCAAAGAACTTCTAGATTGTGAGATGCCTTGGGAATACAGACATATCTTTAATCTCAGGAGACATGGGCAACCCTATATCTGAGTTCAAGGCCAGCTTCTTGTAGTGACAGTTTAATGTAAAGAAAAACCTAGATCCAGGCATAGCAGTACACTCCTTTAATCCCAGCACACAGGGACAAGAATGCAGATCTCTGAGTTCTGTTTAGTCAGTTGAGTTGAGTTCCAACTGAATTCTTCATAGACTTAGAGAGAGAAATTCTCAAATTCATTTGGAATAACAAAAAACCTAGCATAACAAAAACAAACAAACAAAAACAACAAAACAAACAAACAAACAAACAAACACATTGGGAATCACCAACCCTGACTTCAAGCTATACTATAGAGCAATAGTGATAAAAACTACATGGTATTGGTACAGAAATGGGCAAGTAGTCAATGGAATAGAAGACCCCAAAATTAACCCACACACCTATGGTTACTTTATCTTTGACAAAGAAACTAAAACCATTCAGAGGAAAAAAGACAGCATCTTTCAACAAATGGTTCTAGTTCAACTGGTGATCTGCATGTAGAAGAATGTAAATTGATCCACATCGATCTCTTTGCACAAAACTCAAGTAAAAGTGCATCAAGGACCTCCACATAAAACCAGATACACTGCAACAAATAGAAGAGAAAATTGGGAAGAGCCTCTAATACTTGGGCACAGGAGAAAATTGCTTGAACAGAACACCAATGGCTTATGCTTTAAGAGCAACAATTGACAAATGTTACCTCATAAAATTGAAAAGTTTCTGTAAAGGAAGGGACACTATCAATAGGACAAAACAGCAACCAACAGATTGGTGAAAGATCTTTACCAAACCTACATCTGATAGAGGTCTAATATCCAATATATACAAAGAAGGCAGACTCCAAAAAACAAATAACCCTATTAAAAATTGGAGTACAGAAATAAATAGAGAATTCTCAACTGAGGAATCTTGAATGGCTGAGAAACATTTAAAGAAATGTTCAACATTCTTAGTCAATAGGAAGATGAAAATCAAAACGACCATGAGATTCTACCTCACACCAGTCAGAACGATTAAGATAAAAAACACAGGTGACAGCAGATGTTGGTTATAATGTGGAGAATGAGGAATATTCCTCCATTGCTAGTGGGATGGCAACCTGGTACAACCACTCTGGAAATAAGTCTGGAGGTTTCTCAGAAAATTATACATAGTGAGGACCGAGCTATATCACTCCTTGGCATATACCCAAAAGAGGGTCCAACAAATAACAAGGATACATGCACCACTATGTTTATGCAGCCTTATTTATAATAGGCAGAAGTTGAAGGCAAGCCAGACATCCATCAACAGTAGAATGGATAAAGAAAATGTGGTACATATACACAACGAAGTACTACGCAGTGATTAAAAATAGTGATTTCATGAAATTTGCAAACAGATGGAATTAGAAAATATCAATGCATATGATACAACCTACAGATTATTTGGAGCATAGAAAGAAGGAAGATCAAGGGGTGGATGCTTCCGTCTCACATTGTGGGGGAACAAGATGATTGTGGGAGATGGAAGGAGAGGGGAGCAAGGGAAGGAGAAAGGAGGAGGAAGAAATAAGGGTGGCAGTACCAGAATCTGGAAGAGAAGTGAGAGAGGTACAGAGGGTCAGGAAATCAAATAAAAAGAGGTAGCAGGAAGGATGAGTAACTGGGGATAGCCACTGGAGGGTCTCAGACACCAGAGAAATGTGAGGCTCCCAAGTCCCAACATGATTGACTTTAGCTGTAAAGCACAGAGAAGAAGGAGATAGAACCTGTGGGGACAGAGAAGGAGAAGATGAAACCTGTGGGGACCACCTCCAAAAGATAAGCACAGCCCCTGGTCTTGGGATGGAGCCACCCACCCATCACAAAGTTTTTTAAAATCCAGAAATGTTCCTGTCCAAAGGAAGAACAGAGACCAAAAAAGGGAGCAGAGACTAAATAAAGGGCAAACTGGAAAACGGCCCCACCTGAGGATCCATCCTATCTGCAGACACCAAACTCAACACTGTTGCCACCATCAAGAGGCGCTTGAGAAGAGGAACGAAGTGTGGCAGAGTATTCTTGGGGAGGTCTGGCCAGCAATTGACCAATGCAGAGGTGGATGCTTGGAGCCAACCTTCAAGCTTGACTCAGGGAACCTGGTCAGGGAGCTGACAGAAGGGCTAGAGTAGCAAAGAGGGATTGTGACCCCTTTGGAAGAACAACAGAGGCTGGCCTGAGGACATCGTGCCCACAGAGACTATATCACCAACCAAGGAGTGTACCTAAAGGGATCATTGTCTCTAGATACATATGTAGCAGAAGTTGGTCTTGCCCAACAGAGATGAGATGGGAGGCCCTTGGTCCCCAGGAGGTTTGAGACCCCAGAGTAGGGGGATGGTAGAGCAGTAGGGCAGTAGAGTATGGGTAGGTGGGTGAGCACTCTCATACAGGCAAAACAGATGGGGGAGGGGCAGGTGTGGGATGGGAGTGGCTGAGGGGTAACCAATAAGTGGGATATCATGGGATGGGGGGTTTGTGGAAGTTATAACTGGGAAGTGGTTGGTGGAAGGGGTAACTGGGAAGTGAGATATCATTTGAGTTGTAAACGAATGGAATGATTAATAAAGATTTAAAGAAAAGCAGCTGATTTGTCAGTGTTATTCGTTAGTATATACCCTGCTAATGAAAGGAAATCCAGAAGAATTTTGCATTGGATGGGTAAGAGCTTACCTTCCTGCTAACATTTGCTGAGCAATCAGGTATGATCAAAAACTGGTCAGAAAGGAATATATTCACAATGGCTTAAGAAGGAAGCACACAGAATTCTCCTTTGGAAGAAGAACTTCAAGACAAAACTCTCACATGGAAATAAATAACATCATGCTTTTGGGAAGTGAGGGAAGTGAGGAAAAAAAGAGAAGCATTTAAAATATGGAATTCCCATATGGGAATTTGATCTTAAACACTGAATGATGTCAAATCTTTCCAATAACTGTGAGTCTCAAATCGGTGTTGAAGTTTCAATTCTTTAAATATTTCAAGTGATTAATAGACTACTATCTTGCCCTTGGTAATATACTCCACTACTATAGGTTTTGAAATGAGGCAGGAACATGAAATGTCAATAAGTACAATCAATGGTAGATGTGTTTATATTATTGAAAAACTACCTATACAAAATTTTCATGATGATCACAATAATAATAATTAAATAATCATAGAAAATATTGCAATTATAGTTACCAAGTATTTGCCACCCATCAGACACTTTAAGACATTTATCAGAGTGTAATAAGAGTTCTACAATATAATACAGAAAACTGAGTACAGGATATGTCTGTTGGGGTTCTTAAGTTCACAAGTTTTAGATCACGTTTCCAGCATGGTCATGTCCTTATGTAGGTTGTCTTTTGTCATACAGATTATTCACTGTTCATTGTATTCATACCTACCTAATTAACTGGTCTTTGAAAGGACACTAATGATTTTCCCAAAGGTACCATGTTTATAAATTAATTTATTCTCCGAAGTTCTGCCTCAACTACCATCACACTGCAGTGAGTGGCTAAGACTTTGATAAGTGGATTGAATAGTGAACAAGAGAGAAGGTTATTGGATAGTTCAATGTTATGATTGCTTACATTACTTCATTGAGTAGGACAGTTAGTTAGAGGAAGAGAGTCCTAGGTAGCCGAGATAAGCTGACATTGTGAGGAAAATGATTTAACTTCTAAAATGGTTTCTTCTTATAAGCTTGGTGTGAGAGATAGAGGGAAGCAAAAAGTGTCCTAGTTAGAAGAAAAATATACATGTAAATTATCATGAAAATGCAATGATTGATAGATTCTAGAAAATGTGAAATTAAATTTAATTAATTAAATTTTCATAGAAAATAATGTAAAATGATTATTATTGAGGAGATAAAGGGGATAGAGAGATTGTGAAGGGTTCATTTAAGGAATTTGAAAGTTATCAAGAGATTATTCTGTCAATGAATGTATTTTTAACTAACTGAGTAAATCAGAAAAAAACTGGTATTAATTTGGAGGGTGTCTTGCAAATAGCTACATTAAATGAAGAGAGAATAATGAATAAACTCACTGAGTAATCTAGATTTTAGATAATGAATTATCACACCGTGAATATCAAGACAAAGATGAAAGCACTCAGGAAAATGTTAGCTAAAATTTGTGAGTTTTATTTCTAATTAGATGGTAGTTTCAGCTCAGTCTTATGGAATAAATCAATTGAACTAATTTTACTAATAGAAGATCTACATTTTATGTTCAGGCATAGACTAAAGTCGGTAGCACATTTGTCCAATTTTATCTCCAGAAATGAAGCATTTGTTCTAATATTTTTTTTTTTCTTCTCATGGGGGAGAGTTGACAGAATATTCAACAATAAAGTTTTACAGTCAATTGACAATTATGTTATTTTATTTTGTAAAAACATCACCAATGTACCAATATCTTCTACCATGGTATTGCCAAGAAACTGTACATTTTCTGCCTGCCTCACCTACCTGCACTCTTGTTACTTTCCTTTTTCTCCTTTAAGAGTCTTTTTCAGCTTACAGTTGCTATTTAATCTTTTTTTCTTAGCACAGTTCCAATAACATTAGTTTTAGTCACAAAATATGGACTGTTTCATTACTCAGTAAGCATAGTCAATTACTGGATATTTATTGGACTCACTTATTATTTGGTGATAAGTTACATACAAAAGATACACAAATAACGAACATGACCCCTGTCATAAAACAATTTCTTTCTAGAGGCAAGTGAATAAAAACAATGATAAAACTTATGTATTTGATTAAATATTTGTTCATTATTATGACAAAATAGCAAATGAAAACAAAAATCAGTGTAAAGGAGAAATATTGAAATTTTGTACCCAAGTGGTCAAAGTTAGCAGTGCAATAAGAAGGGGGTTATTGGCTTTAGATCTTACCAGCTCTATGATTCACTCTGATTCACTTGGAAGTAGAGCTTCTATTACTTTCTGGTTGTTTCTTCCAATGTGGAAAGTCAGGATAAGCAAATTCTAATGTCTATTTGTTTGAATGGCCTAAAATATTTAAGGGAACGTAAAACATAGGCCTAGTCTATAATGGTGACATTTACAACATATGAAGTTTTGAGTTAGTTTTTGTTCAAGTTGTTTGGGAAGGAACTGAGAAAGCTACATGTGAGTCACATTCCTGTGACCTTCAACAATGTGATATCACGCATAAGTGGTTTCTTCCTATTCTGAACTGATACTGTGCCTTGAAATGAATGAATAGACTTGAGCTAATATATGACCCTTTGGTTAATGAACATTCAGTTCCCTCAAGGCCTGGAACAAATTTGACAGTTGTCAAAGTACTGTGCTTTTTAAATCCTATTAACTGACATCATAACTTCCCCCTGACTTTAATACCATTATTGGCGACTTTTCTGCCAAGGCATTATTCATTGGTAATCAGAATTTGGAGGATTGCTTCCCTAGGGAATATTTCTCAATGAATACTTGCCTGAATGATAGGAAAATAATCACTCAAGGTCATTTTCAAATTACAACATAAAGCTCTTCATGCTGATGTCAGCATTTCTGATGACAAGATGAAATGTAAAGTGCCATGTCTTTTACCTAGATTGTTTCTGTTAATTATTGTGTCCTATTTTAAGGTCTAAATTTGAGAGTATTTAAAAATTTTAAATATAAAATATCAATATGTGCAACTTTAAATTCTAACATAAGATAAATGTGTGTATAGATATGGGTAATTAATCTGACAAAACCTCTATACTGTATTTTGTTTTCTTTAATGTATTCCTTAAACTTTTAAATTAATTACAATCAACAAAACAAAATATAACAAGTATATAGCTTAATTAATATGCAGTTTTAAATAATCATATTAATATTTTGAAATAGTTATATATTATAGAATGTTTAGATGAAGTTTAACATATTTATGAAAATTTTACTCATTTTGTACATGAGATTAATTTTTGTTTATCCTGAGATACAAAACCATTCCAGAACACTGAAGATTTATAGTCTATTCACACTGAAATTTTGTTTTATCTCTATGTGTAGATTTGTAAGTATATGAAAAAGTATGTGTTTACTCAATTTAATTTTATAATATAGCAAGCCTTAAAGATACATGTATTTTTATTTTTAAATAAACACACATGGAATATTAGTAGGCATAGTTGATGATTACCTAACTAGGTATTAACACATTTACTTTTTAACCTTCTTTTTAAACTTGAAATAGGTATGCCAAGTTGTCTTAGAATTTAATATCTTATTACTTTTCATAAAAAACTATTAGAACATAACATAGAAGTTCCTGTATTGTTTGCCTTGACTTGCAACACTAAAAATTATACACCTATTTTCCCAGCAATATAAATTATGTTTTTACTGTGAGAGTATCTCAACAATTTTTTTCTGGGATTGATTATCTTTTATTGCTAGAACTATGGTGTTAAAGCTTAGGGTAGAAACTCTTTAGTTTTTCACTTGGCTGTTTACTCAAGTGTCTAACCTGCTGAGACTCATTGATTCTAGATTGCATAGAGTAAGTAGGGAGACTGAGCAATGACTAACTGGTATAATTGCTGGGTTGCTAGGTTTCACTTTTAAGAACATTCCCAGAAAGTCTAAATAATAACTGCTTAGACACTTTCTTCTCATTTGACTGTAATGAAGAAAATTTAGAACAGTAGGTGTATGAGTAATGTGTCTCACATTAGCTAGGAGAACTATAAACTTGTGAAGTTGTGATGACATAAATTTTTCCCATTATTTATTTATTAATTTATATACTTATTTATTTAAATTTGTTCGTTCATTCATTCATTCATTCATTTTACATTCCAATAACTGCCCCAGCTTCTAGTCTTCCCATCATACAGCCCCTCCTACAATTCCCCCTCCCCTTCTCCTCCGAGAGGATTAGGGTCCCCAGGGTATCCCCACAATCAGGGCATATGAAGACTCTGAATGAGTAGGCACATCCTGTTGTCTGAGGCCAAACAAGGAAGCCCAGTTAGGAAAACAGGATCTACAGACAGACTATAGCTTAAGGGACAGCCCTCACTCTAGTTGTTGAGGGACTCATATGAAGACTGAGCTATACATTTGCTACATATATGCTGAGGCCTCAATGCAGTCCATCTATGCTCATTGGTTGGTGCCTCAGTCTCTGAGAGCCCCCAAGGCTCAGCTTGATTGACTCTGCTGGTCTCTCTATTGAGTTCCTATCCCTTTTTGGGCCTATAATCAGACCCTCAACTCTTGCTTAAGAGTGTTTCTGAGCTCTGTTCAAAGATAGGCTGTAGATCTCTGGATTTGTTTCAGTAAGCTACTGAGTGGACCATCTCAGAGAACAGTTGTGATAGGCTTCTGTGTGCCAGCATATCAGAATATAATTAATAGTGTCATGGACTGGGCGAGTGATAGAAGCTGGAAATAACCCAGATATCCCATGACAGAAGAATGGATACAGAAAATGTGGTTCATTTACACAATCGGATACTACTCAGCTATTAAGAATGAGGACATTCTGAGTTTTGCAGGCAAAAGGATGGAAGTAGAAAATATCATCCTGAGTGAGATAATTCAGACCCCAAAAGATAAGCATAGTATTTACTCAGTAATGAGTGGATATTAGCCACAAAAAGTCCAGAATAACAAAGATACCGTCTATAGAACTCAAAAAGCTCAATGAGCTGAAGGGTCCAAGTGAGGACTCCTCAGTCCCATTTTGGAGGAAGATGAAAGAAATCATAAGTGGGGAGAGAGGGAGAGAGGGACCTGGGAGGGAAAGTAGACAGGAATGAGGAGATAGAAGGGAACCTGATCTGATATTGAGTGAGGGCCAGCATAGAGCATTAAAACAGGCAACTTTGGGAGGTAGGACTTTGTGGGAACCTTGTAGAATCAAATTTAGAAAGTCTAGAAATAATAAAGTTAATGTCTGTAAAAGTAGCTTTTATTTTCTTGATGTAAACGCTGTCTCAGAGGCTTACTGCTGAAAAAGTTCACAATTTCTATCTCTTTCTGAACTCTGGCTGACTTGATTCAACTCAGCTGTTCTGGCTCAAACTCCTCTCCAAGCTGACTGATTCCATCTGGCCTCTCCTCCCCTCTGCTTGAATTGCTCTGCTTGGCCTCATACAGATTCTAAATGTGTTTTGATTTCTGGCTCCTTCTCATTCTCTTATTCTTTCAGAAGTCACCTGTATATAGCTTGTTCTCTCTTTCTCCTTTCTCTGTAACAGTGTCCCAGTAATAACTACCTGTGGTACTGCTACAAAATCAACTCCACTGCATTGCCTCTCAACTCACTGACCCAACCAAACTGACCCCAAAATAATTGAAATGCAGTTAGAAAGATCTGCATGCTTCTGTCTCATGAGTACTGGGATTAAATTATATCTCCACACCTGGACCTAAGCTTTCCTTTATGTGAAACTTGATATATACTAGGCTCTCCTTGAAATTACAGATATGCTTGCCTCTGTCTCTGAAATTAAAAACACGTTTGTATTTCAGCCTGATTACCTAGACCTAGAAGGTCTAGGGTGTAACTTTTGCTAGAGCAGCTACACTGCTGAATTAAAATTTCACCACAAATATCAAGTTTCTGCACTTGAACATAAATTTAAATGCTTGCTAGTCTATGTGTTTATAAAAGGAGAGAGCATATAAGAAATTTATGTGAACATATTAAATTGAAATGCTACACTAAGTCTGACAAATCATTCAGAAGGTAAGAGTATCTGTTGCTATTGTGGAGCACTAAGGTTCCGTTCCTAGTACCTACATGATGGCTTAAAACCATCTGTAACTCCAGGTTTAGAGGAACTAACATTCTCTTGTGGCTTTAACTAACACCAGACAAACATATGGTATATACACATACGGGCAGGCAAATAACCCATATAGGGTTACCTCAAGAGAAAAAATATTTCTTATTTTCTTTTCCTATTACTATGACAAAAAAAAATAACCTTAGAAAAGTGACATCCAGGAGAAAGGGTTATTTTATCTCATAGTAGATGTTAATATCTCATAATAACTAGGAATTCACAAAACAGCATGGGCATTTAGTAAATCTACCAAATTCCTCAGGATCTATGATTTCTACAGTCATTAGGTTTTGAGCAAGTTTATAATACATAATATTAACTTTTCTTGCAAAGGAGATCTTCTGTTCATGCACAAAGTGTTTGGTGATACCCATATGCAGTATGCTAGGAATACACTTGTAGACAATCATAGTCCAGAGGTATTCTAGTATGTATCATTTAGTATTGGTCTTTTCTTCCTCAGCAGCCTTTATAAACTTTTTGGTACTAGGTTAGCTAGCCATCAGGGAGAAAATTTTCTAGTCAACTTGAGACTGACTTTGCTGTGTTCTATAAAATATTTGAGTTGTGTCTTCAGCAATAGGGCCTAGCAACAAAGTTAAGGTGGGCAACCAAAGAATTTGAAGAAAATACTAGAAGATGGAAAAATGTTACAAGTGCATGAATTTGAAGAATTAGTCTTGTGAAATGGGCATTTTATCCATTTTATATTAAATATAACCACAATTAAAATTCCAGGGTTGAAGAGTCATTCTTCACAGATATAGCATAAAACAAACAAACAAACAAACAAAAAAACCCCCCAAAAAACAGAAAGAAATAAAAAGCACCCCAAACCAAAACCAACAACAAGACAATCACAACAACAACAACAACAACAACAATCCTTCAGATTTACCTGTTCACACACACACACACACACACACACACACACAAAAAAAAAAAAAAAAAAAAAAAACCCAAGGTTATGCAAAGAAATCCTGAACAGAAAGAACCCTGTGGAAGTTGATCCAGCAGGAAAGACATAAATCTGTGGAAAGAAGAGGAGATCCGATCCAGATGCAGGTCTGTGGAATGGCAGCTATCTTATTTTGTACAAAGAGTCAAAAGGTCTACACTATAGACAAAAAATAAAACTGTAGGCAATTGTATTTTGAGTAACAGATTAAAAGTCCTCAACAAATCACTTGTAAATGGAAAACAGACAAATCAAAAGTGTGTCTGAATATGAGAGTCTCTGTGTCTGAATGTGTTTCTTGTGCTTTTTTATTTCTTTCTGAATGTTTTTTTTTTTCTATTTTGTTTGGTTTACTATTACTACTGCTACTGCTGCTGTGGCAGCTGTTGTTATTAAATGCTTATTATTTTCTAATGAGTGAAAAAATGTACGAATTTGGTTTAATGTGGGGGTGAGATTAGAAAGAGTTGGGAGAGAAAGTGTGATGAGATTTTGTTTCGAATGTCTATTTTCCATTAGAAAATGGAAGTTGCATTTCTCCATGAACAAGTAGTCTTTGTATTGGAAATGTAGAGATGGTTCAACACAAAGGTGCCAATAAATGCAATAAACTACCTAAATGGATTTAAAGGCAAAAGCCATATGATATCCTTGAGAGATACTCTCTAATATTGTAATTTCTGTAGCCATAAATTCTTTAAAAACATTTTGAGTTAACTATGAGAGCAAATGTTTTGAAAGTTTCAAAATACTTTCCTACTTAACTCAGCAGGTACTTAGCTCATGATTTTACAGCAATGAATGGCACTAATGCATAAAGTGTAGAATACTGACTTATTCAGTCTTCCAGAAAACAAAAAACAAAACAAAAAAACCCGTTCGTAACACAATAAATATATGCTTGAGACACCATTTACAATTATATCTACTTATCTTGATATGTTCAAAATAGAACAGCTTTTACTGCCACTGTATAACTCTGAATCCATTAGTTCTATTGTGAAACATAAATTAAATATGGTAATAATATAATGTATGACCTTCCTTTAGAACACAGGTCTCCAAAGTGCTAAGAGCACATTGTATCACAAAGTAGAAGCTACTAACTATAGCTTCTTTACAAGTCTGTAAACATCTAGATTTCCTTGGGTCATTCAGTCGACTAAATATTTTCAATGTTTACTTTGAACGATTTCTCTTGGAATCAGAATTTTTTCATTGACTAGTTTGTTTCTGTTATTGCTCTTCGTTGTCTCCTTCCTTAAGTACTTTAGTTTCAAATGGAACTTTTAAAAATACAGTTGATGTTCTCCAAATTATTTCTCCTGAGGGAAGTTCTGCAGTTTTACCTTGTTTACAGTCCTTCTGAGTGGAGTATTTCCACAATATCTCAGTCTCCATAGTAATACTATAGATTTCAGTACTGTGTTTACTTGTGATGTGAAATCTCTTTTTTGCTTTTCACATTTCTTTGTTTCTTTCTTTTTGAAATCTTTAAGTAATTTTATATTAACCTAAATCTCATTTCATGTGTCATTATTTTAATTGCATATGATATATACACTAAACACATTAAATATGTATATAAACAGTGACATTATTTGTGATGTGTCTGGGAAATTTTTATCTCTAGTGATTTTGTAATTTTTGAGTCTTTGTATCCTCATGATGTTTTATATAGAATGATTTTTTTTAACTTAATGCTTGTGAAAACTTTAGAAGGAAATCATTTTTTATAAAAGGGAACATGCAGATCATAATTTTTTTAATAGTGAGTGTTATTTCTCCTGATGTCTTTATTAAAATTACTGTACCTATTAAAAATATTGTCAACAAATTCAAAGACATAGGCCAATAATGTTCACTGTGACTTAGAAAATATAATTTTCTAAGCATGTAAAAATTGTATTCTTGATGCTTTAAATGTAAAATTAGGCAGCATGCAGCAACTATGAGTAGAATAAAGGAGCAATCACATTCACAAAAAATATAGGCAAATATTATATATATTATATAGCATATGTCATTTATTGTATGTCATATATCATCATATGTCACATATCACAAGTCACAGATCATATATATATATATATATATATATATATATATATATATCTTATATTAAAATTTGTCATGTATCATGTATAATTTTAATATTATTATTGAAATACTTTGGTTCTATTACATCTAACCTTTATAACTGAAAATAAAATTAGACAAGGTCATTTCAGAACATGGAGAAAAATGATGTAACAGAAGAATAACTCAAACCACATACTTCATTTTGTATTTTTGACAGGATTTTATTAAGTTTGTTTAGATTGTATAACCCCTCAGCACAAAATCCTTGGTGATGATTCATTAGTGATTGATATAAATTATTTCACAAATAATAATATAACTTCCACACTGGCTTTTTTGTGTTAAGTTTGAACAAGTGTTTTTTTTTTTTTTTNTTTTTTGGATTATTTAAAATAGAATTACATAATTTTTCACTTTATTTCTTTCTTCCTCATTGTTCTATTCACCTCAGATAGGAAACCTCTCTGATCACAATATAAATATTACCAAAGTCCATACATGCGTTTTAATGGGATTTTATACAAAGACAGGAATGACTCGTTGGCAGCAACAGCATCAAAACCCACCCAGTAGAGATGAGAGTACACAAAAGATCACAAAAGATAGAACCTAGAGCCACTCTTCAGAACCTGCAAACAGCTCAAATATGTCCTTTCCAAGTGACTGTTGTAACCTCTTCCAGGAAGCCCAGATGATTTGCTATTTCCAAGCAGCTGGTTGGTCTGTCTTTGCAACCTGACTTGTCTGAGAGAGATATTCAGTAGCTTTTTTTTTTTTTTTTTGAATATTGTATTATTGTAGAATGGCATGGGGATAGTGACTCTCTCTGGTCAGTTTGTGAGACTTCCTGTAGCTCTCTTGAGCTGTTTACTTTCCTATTTAAGAAGCTTTCCTTGCAGGACAGGGTTTTTCATTCTCTGAGGGAATTAAAATAATACCCACTGAACCCTTCTGTATACAACCTAGCAGTCATTGCTCTGTTTCTAAAGTATGGCTCCTTTTTTGTTATTGTTTTACACACACACACACACACACACACACACACACACACACACACATACACACACACACACACCTTAACTTTGCAAGTACAACCCACTGAGTCAGTGTAGTGTTGTTTGAATGTACATCATTTCAGGGCTGGAAACTTATTGGGATAACCATTTAAGGGACTCATCTTTGGGATAAACTATTTCTTAACATTCCTTAATTGCAGTGTGTGTGAGTGTGTGTGTGTGTGTGTGTGTGTGTGTGTGTGTGTGTGAATATCTACAGAAGTTTCACATGCAACAAATGAAGATTGTACTTTCTTTCTTAATAGATACTAAGAAGTTGTTTGTATCCTGTCACTACTTTGAAGAGGCACTTGAGGCATTTAATTTTGGAAGTGAAATAAATATGCCATTAGTTGGCTGGAGTTCTATTTCTTCCCTTGACATATCCTATTACCACATATAATTTCCAAAAGAAATAAAGTTAAATTGTCGGTCTTAATGATTTATGCATAACATTGAACATAAGTTTTATTTCTAAACAAATAAGAATATAATGTTATTGTTTACAATGACATTTGAATGTTTTAATACAGTTATACTACAAAATGGAAAATGACTAATTTGCTTCAGATAGGATTATAATATATTTGAACATTGTATTATTTCATATTAAATTAGTCCAAATGTTTATTGTACAAAGCACATTTCATCATTCCCTCACATTTATATCCATAAGCTGAATGATTTCCACTTTTTATGCTTAAATACACATGTAAATGTTTTCAAAATAAATGTGTAAATATATAAAGTAACATATAATGAATCCTATAAATACAGTGCATTAAATTTGAAATTATGCTACCCACTTTAATTAAAGAAGATGATATGAACAATATGCTTTTTATGAAAGTGAAAGATCAGTGATTTATGGAATTATGTATTTAAAATTGTTTTATCCTTAAAGGGAGGGTTATAAAAAACCTCTTAGGCTTTTTATTCTAGAGTTAAAAAAAAAAAAGTTGAGCCTCTGAGATGGCTCATTAGACAAAGGTGCTTTGCTACCAAATATGATGACATGAGGTCCCTTGTAGTGGAAATGTAAAGACAATTACAGCAAGTTGTCCTCTGTACTCTACAAGTATACCATGGCATTTATGCATGCATACAGTACATGCACACCTACAAGCACACAAGCACCCTAAATAAAATGCAAATTATTTCAAAAATAACTTCAAAGTGTGATATTGGAGAGAGATATAGCTATCACTATACTGTGGCTGCCTTCCAGAGCTTTTTGTCTTTGTTTATTTAAATTATATTTACTTTCATATAAGATATTCTGGTTACACTTTTTGTTTGTTTGTTTTTTTGAGACAGGGTTTCTCTGTATATCCCTGGCTATCCTGGAACTCACTTTGTAGACCAGGTTGGCCTCACACTCAGCAATCTGCCTGCCTCTGCCTCCCAAGTGCTAGGATTAAAGGTGTGCGCCACCACGCCCAGCCCCTAGTTACACTTTCTATTACCCTCTCACACTCTTTCTAGATATTTCCCAATTCCCCACTTACCCAAATTTACACTTTTTGTTTCTCATAAGAAAAACAAAGGAGCAGGGCAGTAGTGGTGCACCCCTTTAGTCCCAGCACTTGGGAGGCAGAGGCTGAAGCAGGTGGATTTCTGAGTTTGAGGCCAGCCTGGTCTACAGAGTGAGTTCCAGGACAGCCAGAGCTATACAGAGAAACCCTGTCTCGAAAAACAAACAAACAAACAACAACAAAGGAGCCGGGCAGTGGTGGCACATGCCTTTAGTCCCAGCACTTGGGAGGCAGAGGCAGGTGGATTTCTGAGTTCTAGGCCATCCTGGTCTACAGAGTGAGTCCCAGGACAGCCAGGACTGCACAGATAAATCCTGTCTTGAAAAGAATAAAATAAAATAAAATAAAAGGAATAAAAGCAATAATCAATATAATAATAATAAAAATATATAAAATAAAATAAACAAACCAGATCAGGGGAAATCAAACAAATAAGCAGAAATAATGAGAGATAATATAAAAATATAAGAAATAGTTATGGATTCTGCAGGACACACATTCATACAGAAAACTCATAAAAATAAAATCAAAAATTATATATTTTTTAAAATATGTAACATTAAAAATAAAATACCCTGAGAGAGCATTGTGAGACAAATATAATAAAAAAAAAACCACTTTTCAAACATACCATTAAATTTGTTTTATGTTGTCCACCTACTACAGGGCAATGGTCCTGCTTGTAAGTGTTGTTTCTATACCCGTGAGACTCCGTGGGGTCTTTATCAAGTCTTTCCCCTTCAGAACATATGGAAATCCATGAAGGAGGAAACAGACTAATTCTAAGGGACAGTAGGGATTCAAGACACCAAGGAAAGAAGATCTTCTTGACATATTGGTATAGACATATGTGTAAATTCACAGAGACCGAGGCAGCATGTTCTGGACCTGCACACATCTAAACCACTTGGATGTCACTACTAAGAGGGGATGTAGACAGAAGTCCCCAACTCTAACCCAGAAGCTATATATAACTGATAATGTCTTCCAAAGGGAAAAAAAAAAAGTTTTATCCAAGGACTTTTTTTTTCTGCAAAGTTTGACTTCATATCAAGATTCCAAGTTAGGAAAGGTAATTATTTTATAACAATTTGGCATTAAAAATGTAACTGACTTCCTTGTTTATCATACAATTGTAAAAGTAACTATTATTCCCCTGAAGTAATTTTTTTCTGAGTCTTAACACTGAATAAGCTCACCCTTTCTAGTGCCTTCTGAACTCTGGATTCCTGGTATAACTGTGCTGTTCTGGCTCAAAACTCCTCTCCAAGCATACTAATTCAATATGGCTAGTCTTAGGTTCTTACTGAATTGCTCTGCTTGGCCTTAAACTAACTCTAGCAATTTCTTTTCTAATATTCTGACTCCTTATTCTCTGGCTTCAACTACTTCTGATTTACACCGATCTTCATGAACTCATGAAAGAATTTTAATGTACTCACTGCCCTGACTCCCAAGTAACTGACTGGAAACCAGAGAGACCTACCTGTCTGTCTCCTGAGTGCTGGTATTAAAGGCATGTACTACCATCCCTGGACCTAAGAATTCTTTACCTGAAACTTGCTCTAAACTCAGAGAGAGAGAGAGAGAGAGAGAGACAGAGGCAGAGAGAGACAGAGACAGATTGACAGAGACAGAGAAAGGGACAGAGAGACAGAGAGAGATCTGTTTGCCTCTGCCACCCAGGATAAAGATATGTCTACATATAGTAGGATCACAGAGATCTAGATGGTCCTTAGATGTGATCCATTACCAGAGCAGACATAATGTCAGATTAAAATTTGTTTACAGTCTTTTAGCATAATGAAAAACGTGTTTAGGCCATAAAATTATAGGAATAATTTATGATACAGATTTATTTGCTAATGTATTTATTTTTAGTTATACTTTATGTCATGGGCTTCCTAGGTCTACTGAAAACTTCCCATATGCCATAAATCTTTAAATAATGATTGTGCCTCTTTGTGCTTATTTATTTCCTTATTCAAGAATTACACTTAAATGATGCTAAGCGACAAAAAAAAAAAATGAGCAGCAATAAAATGTTATGATTGATTTTTGAATTTGATATCCCCTCAAAGAGTAAAGTCAAGTCCTTACAACAATAACATGATACCTTACACCCTCCCCCTTTTTTATCAATTTTTATTAGATATTTTCTTCATTTACATTTCAAATGTTAACCTGAAAGTTCCCTATACCCTCCCCCATCCCCCACCCAGGTCCCCTACCCTCCCACTCCCACATCTTGGCCCTGGGGCTCCCCTGTACTGGGGCATATAAAGTTTGCCCAAGATACCTTACCCTTTTTAAGTTGAGAGCATGTGATGCAGAGAAGAATGCAGCAGTAACCACTATAGTCTGAATACTGCAGCAAATGACTAGCAGATGTAAAAATGTCATAGTTATTAGCTTTAATGTATTAATGTCAATATCAAAGCTGTTGCTTCCACAGTCTACCATATATTTTTATATGTGGAATTAATGAGTCAGAGAAAATGAGAAAAATAATATAATAGTCACTCTTCTGTTGTTGTGGTAAAATATAATAACTAACGCCAATTAACAAGGAGAGAGCTGATTTTGTTTTATGGTTCTGGTGGGATAATAGTCATTATAGTGCAGAGGCATAGCAACGAGAAGAAGGCATGGCATCAGGAAAAGGAAGGTAAGAGGTCATGTCATAAATCACAAAAACAAAACAGACAGTATTACTCAAGTTATATCAAGACTATAAGCACCCAACCTCTACCCCCAGTGATGCAATTCTTTTGTGAACCAAACTTAAACCTCCCAAAACACCAACAACAATCTGCAGAGTAATTATTTAAACACTGAGACCTGTAAGAGGGTCTTTATCAGGAAAACTACTGCATTTTCTTCACTGGAGTCCTTCAGTGAGTGGGTGCATAATGGAGCAGGGCAGGGGATGGGGAGGGTATAGGGAACTTTTGGGATAACATTTAAAATGTAAATGAAGAAATAATACCTAATATAAATTGAAAAAAGAAAAAAGAAAGGGGTATCAGATAGTAATAGGAAGCAGATGCGGGGGGGGGGGTCATTCTTCTGACCCTCTGGCTTTCTCTCCTGTCTCTCCCCATTCCTGGATCTGGACCCTCCCCCATTTCCCTTCTGTTCCTTTTCCAATACCTATTCCTGAACTCCTAATGTAAATTAAGTGTTTTTCTCACTCAAGAGCCTTTGTAGTCATTGTGAAGAAAGTGTCACACTGTTTCTAGAAACACAAATTATGAATGTGTTTTTATGTCTTTCCTTCTATGTCAGTGCCTTTACATTCTCTAATTCTACAAAGCATTTCTGAATGTTCACTTGATTAAATGTTGAGCACTACAATGGTATTTTCAGCTTGTATTACATGAGTTTGTCACAATATATTCTGAGGGGCTTACCACAATATGGAATCCTAATTATGTAAAAATACTCACATACTACCAAAATCTATTATTCAATTTTCAAATTCAGACACATACACAGATAAGCAAGAATGTATATAAGTACACCCAGATTACATTTAGATACATTTCTTAGGTTCCTGCCAGTATTCAGGAATACATTTACCATATTCTATATCTCTCATATTCAACAAGTTCTTCCTTTAGGAAACTGCATACATGTTTGTTTGTTTGTTTGTTTGTTTGTTTTTATCTTACTGATCTGTGACCACACTTATTAATATGGTGGCAGGGATATATAATGAGATAAAAAGAAAAAAACATCTTTCCTTTAAAGCACATTAATTATGTTCTCTTCATGACCTTTACACAAAGGGTTGTCACATACTTCTAGTTGAAACAGTCAGATAAAGGAGTCATATAAGAATTCTCAATAATCGTGAGAAAACTCCAAGAAAACAAAGAAAAGACTTGTGACCTCAGTTTCTTCAAAAGCATGAAATTGGTCTTGGAATGTGGTTTTGTGCCCCACTCCCAGTGAAGCAAATAGGAGTGAATTTACTTTAGATTATTCATTACAAATGTCTACTATTATCTGTTTATTTTTAGTGTTTATTTGTTATTGTTATTGTCTCTATGGAAAAACACGATTTGTCCACTTGTGGGTCTAGCCCAGCATGTGTGACTTTCCCTAGTGATCAGACACTGTACGCATGTGATTCTCCTTAAAACTCAACGTTTACCTAGTCACATACCCTAAATAAAGTTAAATATTTATGAGACTTTAGTCTGTCTAAGTTATTGACCCCATTCTACCAGTTCCCACTGCCTCTGGATCAGTAAGTACTTCTAGGAATAAACACACAAATATTTCAAGGTTTTTGATTGTTGTTTGTTTGTTTTTATCTAACACTATATATTGAAATTGAAAAACTCATGCCTCATCATTTCTTTTACTACCATGTGAATGACTCCAGATTAGCAAGTGTACTTTAGTTTTCTTTCAATTTGTACTGTTATGTAATTAAATATTGTTTGTGACCATCTAAGTCAAAATCTACAAACTACAGGATATAGTGTTCTTGAAAAAGTATGGAGTAGAACTGTCCTAATTTCCATAAGTTGCTATAATTTTCATAAATTGTTGATTTGTTAATCAACAATTGGATTAATTGGATCTGAGCTTCTCATTTTCTCAAGTCCATTAATCATGAGAACACATCAATGGCATAAGCTCTACTTTTGCTATGCCTGTGATCTCTCCTGTTTCTCTGAGTCATGGGAGAGCATATGACTAGTGCAACCTCTTCTTAATTTACCCGATTCAAATCCATCATAGTTGAAGTATTAGCAACTGCTTAGTAATATAACTTTCAACAGTATTCTTCAAATCAGTGATTACATCTTATCATTCAGAAATCACATCTCTATGGACATATGCCTAAGATTACTACTGGCAGGCATTGCCTTAAAGCCAAGTATTCAAGTAGACTTCGGTAGGATCTTGTTTACTTCAAGTGCCATATCAAGAAAATGTTTACAGGAAAAGGAAAAAAATAACAAAACAATATAGGTCAGGAGAAAAACTGCAAACAATGTCATGTCAGGAAGAGATTAGTTTTGATCTGATCTCATGTTGTCACTATAGTGCAAAAATTGCTAACTTACAGTAAATTCCATGAATCTCATAGGAATCTGTCAGCAGCTAAAGTAAGCCAATAAACATGTAACATTCTAGTGATGTGGGTGACATGTTGATGAGGGCAGTATTTTGAAACAGCAGGTAGATATCAGGTTTGTTTTATTAAGCACAAGTCTCACAGTATCTGACGCACATGTGGACAAGCTCAGAAGAGCTAGACATAGCAATTTCAACAACTTCTGTCATGAAAAAGTAAGTTGGTAGGTTAATAAATTATGATTTCTGGTAAGGAAATGGCTCATACATTACCAATGTATAAAATGGCTTGAGTTTGAAGTCTACATAGAGTTTTAGTAAAGATGTAATAAATCTTGAGAACAGAAGAGAAAGAATGAAATTTATCTATTATACATAAAAAGGACAATGCCACTATTTATTCTCAGCATTCTATTTGTGAGTTTCATATCACTGCCCAGAAAGCAAGTAGATCTTATGATACCTCAGGGATATTCTCTCACAATTTGAGACTGAGCATTTTATATTGGATGTATGTTGATGGAATTATTTTAGGGGAAATCAACTAAATGATTATTATTAAATGATCCTTATTTACCTTAGAAATGTTAAATGATGGACTGAGTTGGATATCGTACCTTTTCAACCTGGAGGTCTTGGATTAATTTCATTTCTATAATTTCAAATCATCAGAACTCTTATCTACAGTCTAGTGCATGCCCTACAAATACACCATGGAAGTAAACTAATTAAAAGACTGTTGTTAGGGGTAAACTCAGAAGCCAGATTACATCACCTCAGAGCTGCTAAAGATTTTGTTAGGGATAATAGAGAAATAACTCTCTTGAAACAGATCCACTTTGATCAAATCACCGATTTGTAAGATGGCTCTATGAGAGGCTGTACTACCCAGAGATAACATAACTCAAGGAGACAGAATATTTTACCACATACACATCCAAAGGAAATAACATCCCTTGGACTAAATTCAGGGAAAATCACATTTCTTGCAACATCTGAATATCTGAGATTTATCATGAGAATTCAAAACAGTTTCATATATACCTTTTTCCCCAAACTCTTCACTGCTAAATAAGGAATTTGAAAATTCATTTAATGAATTGACCTCCATGAAAGCAAATCACATCCAATAGTCATGTGGGTGAAGGAATGAAAGGAAATGAAATTTTAGGTGTAGCCATGTGATACAATTTGTTTTTCTTTCTTCTAAAAATATCATTATATTGTTCTTATGTGGGTGAAACAAACAGAAGGTAAAGATACAACATAGAACATTTCAATGAGTACTAGATTACATGAGTACTAGATTTTACTTTGTAAAATTTAAAAATTCATTTGGAATAATAAAAGAAAAATAAAGAAAAACATGAAGAATAGATTGACAATCGTTTAGTAATAGACTCCATTCATTGTGCTGAATGGTATTGTTACAAGAACAGTGGCAAAATAAAATAATCTTTAGGCAAATATTTTTGTAAATGTTAACCCATCACCTCCCACAGGAGCACACTGTATGAAGGATAATATCTCCAATGTTTCTGATGAAACACAGTAATATTCTTGCTGTACAATAGCAATGGCTGGATAGAACTGTCATAAGTAATTGACCAGCAAATCTATAAAATAGCTTTACAGTAATTTTCAAGTTGTCATGCCTCTAAAATCACTAGGAAAAACTAAGAAACTCTTATTAACTAAAGAAAATAAATGATCATGGAAACTAAAACCAATGTGCTATATTAGAATTGAATCTGGACAAAACAAAATAAAAAAAATGCTTTTAGAAAAACTAATGATAATTAAAAATATCTTTGGATTAGATAATATATATGTTTCATTACTGATGTTGAGGCTTCTAGGACTTTGGGAAATATAGCATTGTTATACAAATTTTCTTTGTTTTAGAGAAAAAATATAATGAAAATGGTTTTTAATACATAAGCTATTATTCTGGTTCAAAGACATGCATTTATAATAACTATAATTTCATAATTTCTGAACAATCTTAATTGCACAAAATTATTTTTGTAACAATTACATACTAGTATTACAAGTAAATGATGTGCAGAAAAAAAGCACCTTCGAATCTCACATACAGGTAAGCTAAATGTGTCTACTAAACTATTTCTTTTCTAGAAGACATGATACTTGAATCTGTTTCTGTTTTGAACTGCATGCACATGTAATCAAGATTGTAGATCCTACTGCACGAGTTGAGGTTCAAATTTTTGTACTCTTAGAATTACCTAGAAGTAATGGACTATAATTGTCAAATTTAAACCTCATTTTAACTAACTAACAGCAATTCACATGATTCTATTTCAGAGGTAGATTTGCCTTTTGATTATGCTATGATAAATTCTGTGCTATGATGATTCTCCCCATTACCATTCTTGAGATGCTCATGTTCAGTCACTTTGCTCTGTAGAGCATTTGCATATGGAATGATGTGACATTCACATCAAACATTGTTGATTTTTGTCATACAGAGAAAGATTTAACAAACCAGACTAAAATAGATAAAAGGTTTTTGTTTGTTATTTTAAATGAATTGCAGTTGTAATATATATTATTTGTGCCATTATGATTATATGCCATAAGATCTTCAAGGATAATTAGAACTAATGATTTTTTTTCCTATTTAAATATAATCACTCAAAAATATTTGAACAAAATAAGAGCTGTTATTTACTAAATATCTTTTATTATAAAATAACCATTTTAATTATATATGAACTTTATTTGCATATATAACTGTTTTATTTATTAAAAAGTCAGTAAAACTAGAAATAGTTCAAAAAGTGTTTTAGAAATAATTTAAAATTGGCAATGATAAAGATTATGTAGATTTTAATNGTGACCTGAGGGATTGTGAATAGTCTTATTGTAACTTCTTCTGCTGTGTTAAGTTGACATCCCTCGGAAATCTGTTCTGCTCTGAAGGGAAACTGAAGAGAAATGGATCCAGGGAAAAGAGAGGCGGGGAAGGAACTGAGGAGTGGAAGGAGGGAAGCTGTGGTCAGGATGTAATGGATGTGAGCAGAATAAGAAAAAAACATTTTCATTGTAAAATAAAATAATAGAAAGTTGGGCAAATAAAAAAAGAATTTCACTCCATATTTTAAAAAACCTACATAACTTTTTAGGGGAAAAGAAAGAATTGTGATCTAACTCTCCTTCCTACAATGATAGTTGATTTCAAAACTGACAACATGTGTTTGATATAATTGTGTTTCTTCACGCATAGATTTTGCTTCCTCTATTTTTGTACACTATAAGAACTCATGCTACTAATATTTACTTTTGAAAACTAGGTATATGGTACATTTATATAAAAAAAGTACATCACGAAGAAATCACAAAGAAACCAAGAATGTATTTACTATTAGTTATGAAAAAAATCTTTTTACTATAGTCTGGAAAAGTTTACACAACGAGGAAAATTACACTATTGTATAATTTTCTTTAGTGACTTTCTATGACAATATAATAGAGTTGAGGAGCAATTGCTTTACAATACTGGAAAACAAAGCGATAATGAATTTTAAAACATGAGTGCATCTGTATTATTTCACACATATATCAAAGAGAAGAATGTGCCAGGTAATGTCTAAAAATAATAAATTTTCAAGATAAATTACAATATGATGTATTTTCTCTGGGAAAATGTTTTGTTTACTGGCAATTAAGTAACACATATTTTTCAGAAATATACTAATTACCCATTTGAGTCACTGAAGTTAAACTTACTTGTTACATATACTTGCAATTATTTTGCTATTTGCATTTCATACTAATAGATTATTTTTGTTAGATTAGTTATTTATTTTTACCACATGACCTAGTCTAGTGTTTTGTTTCTATGAAAAACTTAAGACTTAATTTTTAAGTTGAGACTGCTGGTCTTCCTATGAGTTTGCCCTCCCCTTCTTCAATCCTTCCCCTAATTCAACCATAGGGGTCCCTGACTTCAGTCCAATGGCTGGGTGTAAATATCTTAATTTGTCTCAGTCAGCTGCTGGTAAGGCCTCTCAGAGGACATCCCTGCTAGGCTCCAGTCTGTAAGCACATCATAGCATCAGTAAGAGTGACAAGTCTTGGCATTCCCCACTCCTGTGAGATGGATCCGAAGGTGTACTGGTCACTGGACTGCCTTTCCTTCAGTCTCTTCTCCATTTTTGTCCCTGCAGTTCTTATAGACAAGAACAATTCTGGGTCAGAAATTTTGACTGTGGGTTGATAACCCTGTCTCTCCACTTAAGGTCCTCATTTTGATTTTGTGTTTAATAGGTGTGTGTGTGTGTGTGTGTGTGTGTGTGTGTGTGTGTGTGTGATTCTTGTGATTTTTTTCAATGTCTATTTTTTTAAAAAATTCTTCTTCTTTAATTCTTTTTTTCTGATTGTTTTCTTTTCTTTTTTTCATTTTTTATTAGATATTTTCTTAATTTACATTTCAAATGCTATCCCGAAAGTTCCCCCACCCCTGTTGCCCTGCCCACCCACTCCCACTTCTTGGCCCTGGTGTTCCCTGGTCTGATTGTTTTCTAAATAGAAAAATTCTTGTAGTCTGGTGGGTTAGGAAATAGGGAGGATTTGGGAGGAGATCAAAGAGGGTAAACCATAATCAAAATATATTGGCTAGATTTCAAGTTAAAAAATAGAAAATAATTTAATCACAAAAACAATGGTGCTCTCTTCGGCAGCACATATACTAAAATTGGAATGATACAGAGAAGATTAGCATGGCCCCTGCATAAGGATGACATGCAAATTCATGAAGCATTCCCAGAGCCAGGCGGTGGTGGAGCAAGCCTTTAATCCTAGCACTTGGGAGGCAGAGGCAGGCAGATTTCTGAGTTCAAGGCCAGCCTGGTCTACAAAGTGAGTTCCAGGACAGCCAGGACTACACAGAAAAACGCTGTCTCGAAAAACAAAACAAAAACTAACAAACAAACAAAAAACCAGCAACAACAAAAACAAAACAAAACAATGTACACATTTGTGCAATAAACATGCTTAGTATATTTCTGAAAAATGATTGAATTTTCATCTTCTTCTGTAGTTTCAGCTGAAATATAATGCCAAGTTCAAGTCAATTTGTTTGCAGTTAGTACAGGGTTGTTTCTGGCACCAGCCATCATCTTCCTATTCCGACTTCATTGAGTTTGGATTAATGAAAGTCACCATGTAGAATTATTTTTTGTTATTTTGTGTCATCTCTTTAGGGCATGCAGTTTTCATGTTGTATTTAAATAATCTTGAATTTACTGATACATTCTGTAATTTCTGGTTCATGCTACAATTTGTGAACTTTTGAAAGACCAAGATCGATATTTTTAATTTGTGACTATTCAGTGAAAGAACTTGCTTTGTACATAAGTGATTCTAGAAAATTCTCTAAGTTACTAATATAGGGACATTTGTATTTTTGTTGTTTGTTTGTGAGTTTATTTTTCAAGAGAATATATCACTATATAGCATTACTGTACTGGAACTCCCTATGTAGACTAGCTTGGCCTCAACTCCAAGGCTTTCCTGCTTCTGCCTTTCTAGTGCTTGGATTAAAGATCTGTACCACTATGGACAAGTGTAACACAGCTAATTGTTAATAGGATCTTTTGACCTTTAAAACAGACAGCTATGGCCTTGAAATGAAAGACGTTTAGGAAGATTTTAGCACTACTTATGTTGGCCAATGTAACAGGTGAATAGTATGTAAAAGACCCATATTAACAGACCAATAAATTTCTGACCTTGCAATCCTCTGAATTTGCTTCCTTTTCCTCATCTAAATGATTTGGTCTCTATTCCATTGTTTCTGCATTTGTCACCCCCTATCCTGGCTTTCTAGTTTAGGCTGTGAGATCTTGTGTTTAGAATTGATTACTAGCATGAGAATACTACTAGTCTTCCCATGTTTTATGTTTTTCCACATGTGAGAATCCTTGCTAAGTCTTCTTACCAAAGCATTCCTACTCTTGTGCCCAGGATTTCTTATTCTACAAGCTGTACTATATATGATACAGATGAGAGCCCACATTTCCCTAACAGAGTAACTAGTTATGATGAAGAAATTCTTAAAATTCCTCTTTGGATCCCAGACCCAGCTCTTCTAGTCATTGAGAAGAAAGCCACAACATGACCAGTTCTTTCAAAATATGCAATGTGACTCAACCTTCCCAAGTTTTTTTTTTTTTTCTAATTTTTTATTAGATATTTTCTTAATATACATTTCAAATGATATCCTGAAATTTTATGGCAGTGCCTGGCAAATGGACTTTCCCAAGTTTTATGATCAGATACACAATGATTTCCCTGCTCCTTTGGAGGATCATTTCAGTTGCCTCTTGCCACATTTGTTTCAGACAAATAACACTAAGATAGGTCTGAACATGACTATTTTGAATGGAATAATATCTGATCTAGCATAGTATACTAACCTTTTCCCTAAAATGTTTATGTTCACAAAGCATAAACATGTTTGTATTTTGGTTTTAGATATAAAAACTTAAATGCAAAAAAGGAATTTGAATATTTACTCTTGTTACTGATAAAGGAATACCTCTTATGAAAATGGTTTTAGAGAAATGTCTACACACACATATATTTTAATTTTAATGCTGCTTTTCTTTCTAACTGATTTTCTCTGAGTATAATGCAAGTTCAAGGCCGGGTGTGGTGGCGCACGCCTTTAATATCAGCACTCGGGAGGCAGAGGCAGGTGGATTTCTGAGATCGAGGCCAGCCTGGTCTACAAAGTGAGTTCCAGGACAGCCAGGACTATAGAGAGAAACCCTGTCTCGAAAAACCAAAAACCAAAAAAAAAAAAGCAAGTTCACTATAAAGGCAGATGATGAGTTATGAGTTTTTACATATTCCATTTAGTATAATAACACTTAATTCTTTATTTTATAAATTTATGAAAATATCTACAAAACAAATTTCCCTGTAATTTTTAATTATAGTTTCCAGAAAATACAGAATAATGGTGTTCTTATAGTTTTAGTTCTATAGTTTCTTATTGATTGAACATTGACATTGCTTGTTATGAAACCAAATCTATGGAAATCTATGGATTTTAAGCTGTAACACACTTCATGTAAAATGAATCTTGAGCATCACACATTATGACCTGAATTTTTGAGATAATCACTTGCATTCATCATTAATGAATGATTTATTTGAGCTACTCTGATTTCATTATAGTAGAATATGTTATTTTAGGTCATAAAAATCTTGCCCAATAGTGTAGGAATAACTATGTCAAATTAATTAGACATCTAAAATACGAAACCTGATTCTAACAATTTATAGAACCCCTCTACACAGTTTGAACATTTTTTTATCTCATTCATGAAAGACTACAATGAAAAAAAAATTGACAGCAAATATCCTACAGACATATACAAATTTCATAAAATTCCTATGGATTTGTAAACAAATGATTAGAAAACTTTTCTACTAAAATTTGTTTTTATTTTCCACCCAAAGCAGAGAGGGACTCAGCTATTAGACCTTCCTGCTGCTTAAGTCCAAGAGCAGGTCTAGTTTCTTCACTTTCCTATTTTGGACCTTACAACCTATATATAATACTATTTGGATATTTCATAGCTAACAATTCTTTGCAGTAGAACAGCTAACTGCTCAGAAATATGGTTTCCTGTATATAAAAATGGACAGTAATTTCCTTATGACTTGATCTGTTATGTGTTTTGTTTTTTAGTTTATATATTGAATTTTTGCACTTGCTTTACAAATTTTCTAGAATTTAGACTTTTCCAGAATTTACAATGAATGGGATGTATTTTTTTTTTTCTGAGCCATCTGACAGAAGGAAGAGGAAAACCAGGTTTTCCTGTCATTTCAATTTTATGTCAAATTTTGAGGTGTTATTCAGTTTTAAATAGTGTTAGTTTAAAACGATGAGACTATAAAAGACTGCTAAGCATGTCCAAACTTACTCATTATATTTCTCATTGTGTTGCTGGCAGAGATGCTATGGATTGATAAAAGGATTGCATATGATATGAAGACAGGCAGAGTAGCAGTCCAGGGGTGATCTGTTCAGTTTCTGGCTGAGAGTGGGCTGGAGACTGGCAACTGGAAAGAGAAACAAGTACGTGTTTTACATATTGCTGGCAAGGGCAAGCACAACCAGCATCAATCCTGGCAGTGTGTACCAAGTTTGAAAGTGGCATATGCTGATATCCATTGGCCAGCTCATACCGAGCAGATGTCTTCTAACCAGGTCAGGAAAACTCAGCATGAAAGAACAATTCAGCTTTCTGTTAGAATAGTTTCTTTTAGTCAATGCAGAGCAGGATTACTTTCCTATAGTTGACCTAATATTTATGCAGTTTTTCATATACATATGTTGCTGATATTCTTATTGTTTTGACAACTTTGTTTTATAGAGTACTTCTGTATAGCTTGTTTAAATACATAATTTTCTAAATCCATGATAAAACCATATGACCACGGGGACTTATAGAGGAAATGGTTTATTTGGACTTTAGACTTCAGGAGAATAGGAATCCCTCATTGTGGGAGATGTGACAGTAAGTAGCAATCATGGTAGAAGAAACAAGATGCTGAGGGATAAGTCTTGAACCAAAAGCATAAAGCTCAGACAACAACTGGAAATGAGATGATTCTTTAATTCTAAAGTCTGGCTCTAATGACATTCTTTCTCCAGCAACACCACATCTATTATATTTCCCAAATTTTTAAATAATGGACTCTGTTAGGGACATTCTCATTCACACTACTATTTTTTCCGAATACTTTTATACTCAGGTACTGTACACCCAACTAAATAGTACTGCTTCAGATGTGTAATTTAGACTTCTCTGGGTTGTTTTTTAAATTTACTATATTTCAACAAATGTTTATTTAACTTTTGTTTTGCTCTTGCTCATTATTATTTTTCAACAGTGGGCTGCATTATGTAAATTTAAGATAATTGAGAAATGAGCTATATATCTGTGGAAAAAGTAATATATACTGACTGTATATGAAGAAAACATACCATAACCTTGATAATGTATTTGACTGCATGCTTTCTGGATATTCTGCTTATAGTAACTATTTCCCTAACTATTATCTGCAATTAAAAGGCATATTATCAAATGGTTGCTACACGGAATTGGGTGATAAGACCTCATTGCTGAAGGCATCATAAATTTTGTCATAGAATAGGTTAAAACCAAGTTGATATTTTATAGGAAGCTCCTTTTCCAGCTAGCTTTCATAGCACGCAGAATTACAAGGTATGCGCATAGGTGCAAAACTAAAACCCTATTGGTATAAACACTCACTTTCTGTTTGGATTTAAGGCCCTTTCAACCAGAAGAAAATACTACATGAATCATATTCAAGAACCATGCTTCCGGGGCAGTGGTGGTACATGCCTTTTTTTTTTTCCATTGAAATCTGTTTTTTTTTCAATATTTTTATTAGATATTTTCTTAATTTACATTTCATATGCTATCCCGAAAGTTCCCTCCCCCCTCCCCCTGCCCTGTTCCCCTGCCCACCCACTCCCACTTCTTGGCCCTGGTGTTCCCCTGTATTGAGGTATATAAAGATTGCAATACCAAGGGGCCTCTCCTCCCAACGATGGCCAACTAGGCCATCTTCTGCTACATGTGGAGCTAGAGACATGAGTTCTGGGGGTTCTGGTTAGTTCATATTGTTGTTCATCTTCTAGGGTTGCAGACCCCTTCAACTCAAATCCCAGCACTTGGGAGGCAGAGACAGGCAGATATCTGAATTCGAGGCCAGCCTGTTCTACAAAGTGAGTTCCAGAACAGCCATGGCTATACAGAGAAACTCTGTCTCGAAAAACAAAAACAAAAAAACAAAAACAAAAACAAAATAAAGTTTGCTAGAGCAAGGGGCCTATCTTATTAAGGGACATTTCTCCAACTAAATTTTTATTGGTTGGGGATGTATTGAGAAAATGCTAATTATAAAAACCTGTTCCATAAACTGACATTTAACTACCATGAATTATTCATTAAGTATTTGATATTACTGATAACATTTACTGACAAAGATTAAAGAAAATATTTGGTTTGGGAAAATAAAGCTAATAATTTACCTTTAATTTACCATAATAATCACTTGATTTTCTGATGCTATTCAAAACATTAATTTCATACTTTTCTGGCACTTATATGAATCATCAAACTTTGAAGATATTGTTTCAATAATAAAAGAGAAAGTAAAAGATTTTATTTAAAATAAATACCCTTTTAATAAAATGTGACATTTTAGAAACTGTTTTATTTTTCAAATGCAATCAATAACTCTAAACAGATTTCTTTCAATTTTTTGCATATTATAAAAAATAATATAACTTTGCATTTTCATAATTCATTGGTAGATGCCACAAACTAGTTTTAACCCCCCTCCTTTGTTTAACATATTAATGATTATTACATCTTTTGCACAGGTGATCAAGTACTGTAGTGTGAGCATGGTGATACTGAGGATCCTGTGTAATTTTATTAAGAAATCCTGAAGTTCAAATATATTTTCTATCAAGTGTTGCATGAATATAAATTGTTCATGGGTGGCTCACACAAACAATGGTCAGTTTTCTCAAATCTCAAAATGCAATGCTGTTGAAATATTTGAATGAACCCGTATTTTCAGTATGTTCATCATATAAATATGTTCAATCCTATGAACAATTATATACAATGATCAGTATTCTGTACATAATATACTGTGTATACTTACAGGTTATAGGCAACACGCTATAAGACATAACCTAGTAACCAATAGACCATGACATCCAAGTTTGTTTACATATGAGCCTGATACAGATGTCTCCTGAGAGACTCTGCCAGAGCCTGACAAATACAGAGGTGGATGCTTGCAGCCAACCATTGGACTGAGCACAGGGTCCCCAATGGAGGAGTTAGAGAAAGGACTGAAGTAGATGAAGGGGTTTGCAGCACCATAGGAAGAACAACAATATCAACCATCCAGAACCCTCAGATCTCCTAAAGACAAAACCACCAACCAAAGAGTACACATGGAGGGACCCATGTCTACAGCTACATATGTACCAGAGAATGGCCTTGTCAGGCATCAGTGGGAGAAGAGGCCCTTGGTCCTGTGAAGGCTTGATGCCGCAGTTTAGGGGAATGCCAGGGCAGGGAGGTAGGAGTGGGTGGTTGGTTCAGAGATCACCCTCAGAGAAGCAGGGGGAGGGGTGATGGGATAGGGGGTTTGGTGAGTGGGTATCAGGAAAGGGGAAAACATTTGAAATGTAAATAAACAAATTATTCCAATAAAAAATAAATTCTATACAAATTTAAAAATTCATGACATCAATCCAGCATCAACATATAAAGATTTTTCCCAATGTAAGATTATGAACATAAAATGCCTGAAGAGGATATTTAATAACCCATTGCTATTGCTCTTATTTCGTATATTATTACTCTATCCCACTGTGTTTTGTTTTGTTTTGTTGGTTTGGTTTTTTGTTGTTTTTTTTACCCTCTTCCCTTTACCTAAGAAAGAAAGGTTAGAGAAGAGGAAAGAAAAGAAAGAAATCCCCAATGTCTAAGTCTTTATTTAGTTTCTTCCCTGTCCAAAATTACAACCATTTCCAAATTATCCCTTAAAGTGACAACATATCTACAGTTTATAAAGAAAACAAAACCAGACACCCGAACTTAAATGATAGGGACAACAATTTTCTATGACTATTTCCTGCTGAATTGGGGTAAAGAATTCCCCCCTACTTTTGTGGGGGAGCAAGAAAATTTGAAAACAAACAAACAAACAAACAACTAAAAAACAGTCTTAAGAAAGTAGCATTTGCTCTCCAGTGTCTGCATACTGCATGCTGAGAAAGTTTAGGGCCTAATTGTAGTCCTGACTGGAACCATCACTGGGGATTAACAGCCATTCCTGAAGCTGGTATGGAGGCAAGTCTCTGGAAACATCAGGTGAGTCAGGTTCAGGCAGAGAGCTGGAACAGCAGGTCATTTCAGCATCCCTGAGCATGTCAGATCTGATTCTTGGTGTTTCATTCTATGTTATATAAACCTTACAACCAATACTTAGTTCTATAAAGATCTTTGTATAGATTGTGCAAGGTGCATAGATCAGTTAAGTGTGAATTGTTGCTTCTAGTTTGAGCAGTTGAATGACAACTGTCCTTTTAATGAGTTACTTTGATCAATAATCATAATGAGTCTTCATGCCATATAAAAGGATGGCATGATGAATTTTGAGGATTCTGAAACCAACAAGATTTATTGGACCCCAGCAACTATTGAAAATAAATGCTTCTTGAGAAAAAAAAAATTACAGTAACATGTGACAATGAAACAAGGATGGTATCCTAGTTAAGGTTTTACTGTTGTGAACAGATACCATGACCAAGGCAACTCTTGTAAAGACAGTTATAGATTTAATTAAGGCTGGGTTATAGGTTCAGAGTTTTACTCCATTATCATAAAGGCAGGAACATGGTAGCATCCACACAGTCATGATGCAGAAGGGGAGAGCTCTACATCTTCATCTGAAGGATGCTAGCAGACTACTGAGTTCCAGGCAATTAGCATGAGGGCCTCAAAGGCCAGGACCACACTGACACACCTATTCCAGCAAGGTCACACCTCCAAATAGTGGCTCTTCCTGGGCCAAGCATGTACAAACTATCACATTCCACTCCCTGGCCCCATAGGCTTGTTCAAGCACATGAGTCTATGGGGGCCATATGTACCCATAGCATAATAAAAAAAAAATACATTTAGTCCAGTTTCCAAAACCCCCATAGTCTATAGCAGTCTCAATGCAATGTTAAAAGTCCAAAGTTCATGGTCACTTCTGAGATGCATTCAATCTCTTAGCTGTAATTCCCAAAGCAAGAGATCAACCCATCTGGGAAACTGCAAACTCTGCATCTCTGTGTCAAAGCGGTCTTCATATCTCCACTTCATTTTCATCTTTTTTGAATGCAACAAACTTCATTTACCTGGGTTAGTTCCACTCCCTGTTCAGAGCTTTCCTCAGCAGATAGCCCACAACTCTGGCATCTGGAACATTATGGGGCCTCCAAAGGCAACTTCAATGTTACAGCTTCTTGTTTCAATGTCTGAGATCCACACATGATCTTCTGGGTTCCTAAAAAGGACTGGCTTCACTTCTCCAGTTCTACCCTCTGTAACACTCTAAGCTCAGGTTGCTCTACTCCACTGCAGCTGCTGTTCTTGATAATCATCTCATGGTATTGGATTTAGGATTGGTAAAGATCTTTTGCCAATATGTTGGTTGCCATTTTGTCTTTTGACAGTGTCCTTTGCCTTACAGAAGCTTTGCAGTTTTATGGGTATATCCAATATACTGAGGTCTTCTGCTTTAACAATACCCTCTCATAGGCTCTCTTTATCGTGCCAATCCTCAAATCCTTTATATGACCCCTCCAGTCCTGGGCCATCAACTGCAACTGAGGCTACACCTTCACCAATGATCTTCCATGGACTCTCACAGTGTCAAGCCTCAGCTGCTCTTCATGATCCCTTCATGCTTTTAAAACCAGTACCACCTGGTTGACTCTTATACATTACCAACTACAGCTGTAGCACAAGTAACAACCTTGGCTATCTCTGGATCACAGCTTCTTTGTGCTCTTGCGAAATACCTCTGAGAAGATTTCATCTCAATGATGCTAGTCTCTTCTCAATCACCACTAATTTCTTAGATCTAGCTAACCAGCATTAATTGTCCCAGGAGTTCCTTCTACTTTTCATGCTAAAGACAGAGCCACATGGCTGAAGCTGCCCTGTTCTGCTGCTTGCAGGAGCTGGAACATGGCCCCACTTATTCTATTAACAGATTTCTGTTTTCTAACTCCCTCTCTGTCTAAACTTGGCTTTCCTAGAACTTGCTCTGTAGGTTGACCTTGAACTCAGATATCTGCCTCCTGTTTTCTGGGATTAAAGCTCTGTACCACCATCCCTGGATTTAAAATTTTCTTCATCTAGAACTTGCTCTATCTCAGACTGGCCTTGAACTCAGAGATCTGTTTAGCTTTATCTTCTGGCATCTACAATGCCTGGATCTAAACTTAGCTGGGTAGGATCTTGCTCTTCAGTCACCATTCTGTTAATTAAATTTAATATCTTTGAACAAAAGATTCAGTTCCATTTAACTTCCTGGTGCCTTTTGAATTCTCCAACTATATATATATATTTTATTTTTCCTTTCTAACATTGCTATGCTTATTCAAAACATTCTTCATGAGACTTAACCAGAGAAAAAAAGTCTATGATGGGCCTTTCTGAGATTTCCTTCATCAATGAAGCTAATCTGAGTCTCTTCACTTTAGCCTTAGATAGACTTTTCAGACAAGGGCAAAACACTGTCAGGTTCTTCACCAAAAGAATACAAAGACTTTCTTTACTCCACATACTGAAGTTCTCCACTGAAACCTCTTCAGCTAGGGCTATAAAATTCAACTTACTCTTAGTAACAAAGTCTTTTATGTCTCTACTAAGATAGTCAATGAAGCCATATTTAAAACATTCCACGGCTTTCCAAATCCAAAGTCCCCAAATCCATATTATTCTAAACAAAAGCATGGTCAGGCCTATCACAGCAATACCCCAGTCCCTGGTACTGACTTCTGTCTTAGATTGGGTTTTACTGCTGTGAAAAAATACCAGGACCAAGGCAATTCTTATAACAACATTTAATTGGGGCTGGCTTACAGGTTCAGAGGCAGGAACATAGTGGCATCTACACAGGCATGGTTCAGGAGAAGCTGAGAATTCTACACCTATATCTGAAAGCTACTAGCGGAAGATTGATTTCCAGGCAATTAGTATGAGATTCTTAAAGCCCACTCCTTCTTGAGTTCTTTATATATATATTGGTTATTAGCCCCCTATTGGATTTAGGATTGGTAAAGATCTTTTGCCAATATATTGGTTGCCATTTTGTCTTTTGACAGTGTCCTTTGCCTTACAGAAGCTTTGCAGTTTTATGGGATCCCATTTGCCCCACCTGGAGATCCATCCCATAATCAACCACCAAACCCAGACACTATTGCAGATGCCAACAAGAGCTTGCTGACATGAGACTGATATAGCCGTCTCCTGAGAGGCTCTGCCAGTGTCTGACTAATACAGAAGTGATTTTTCACAGTCATCCATTAGAAGGAGAAGAGTCCCCAATGAATGAGCCAGAGAATATAATCAAGGAGCTAAAGGGGTTGCAGCCCCCTAGGAGGAACAACAATATGAACTAATCAGTAACCCCAGTACTCCCTATAATTGGTTTATGGCTGGAAAAGAAAGTGTGGTTTAGGAAAAAAAAATCACAAATCAAAGAAAACACATGCAGGAACATGTGGCTCTAGCTGCATATGTAGCAGATGATGGCCTAGTTGGTCCTCAATGGGAGGAGAGGCCCTTGGACCTGTGAAGGTTCTATGTCCTAGTATAGTGAAATTCCTGGTCCAGGAAACAGGAGTGGGTGTGGGTTGGGGAGCATAGGGAGGGAGGAGAGGATAGTGGATTTTTGGAGGGGAAACTAGGAAAGGGGATAACATTTGAAATATAAATAAAGAAAATATCTAAAATAAATAAATAAAAGACCACACCAAAAGTGACACATGTATTCCAACAAGACCACACCTCCAAATAGTGCTACTCTCCAGGCTAAGGATATTCAAACCATGACAGGCAGAAAGAAGAGAGATCTGGGGTTTGAAAAAGAGGAACTTGTTCAGGCTTCAGTTATCTTAGTCACTCAATAAGTGGCTGTCACTGTGGAACTTCAAATCTTTGTCATGAACTATAAATTTAGGTACACCCCTCAAATTCATATATCTACTTATATCTTGTGAATAAGAATAGTGATCTACATATTTGTCTGTTTAATTCTTTTGATTTTTTTTGTTTGTTTTCATCTTGAGGGATTTTTTCTCCTGTAAAAGAGAGAGAGAGAGAGAGAGAGAGAGAGAGAGTTGGTTGGGTGGGTAGGGTACTGAAATAACAAATCACTTAATTGAGTTTCAGTGTTTCCTCTTGCAAGCAGAATAGCAATGTTGAATAAGATAGGTCATATGCATATATTTGTGGTGCTTTGAATATTGGGGTACTATATATTCAGAGAAGTAGCACATTGGTAAATATATTCCAGATTCTCTATATAGAGCAAAGATTGAAATGGTGTGTAAATTCACAGTCTCTTCCCTTCATCGCAATTACATATTCCACCAAGGTACCATTACATTTTTAAAATGAATTATACTATAATTTTCTATGTTTTGCAAAAGAAACCCAACAAATGATGTTGATGTTAACAAAGAGCACTTACTGCCTGAAAAAAAAAAATCCATTATTTAGGTAAAAGTAATATATGCAAAGGATTGTTAAGTGTCCATGATTCACTAAAGAATGATACCCTGAACACAAATAATATGTAAACCCAAAGAATATCTTATTCTGCAGAACTCCATCATACTGGTCTCGCATTATCAAGATTGAAAGACTCCGCAATGAGCTCAAAGGCTAGACTTATTGTGTATTTGGGTAATCCTGGGGTAGGTGGGCTTTGCCTTGTCTCTATCTCTAAGGGCAGTCCATTACTTGGGTGTGGGGACTGGCTGGAAAGTGCTACCGATTCACTGTCCTTGTTTCAGGCCAGGTGGCCCCAACTTCTGAATGCACATCAGTTTCTGACTAGCTGCCTGAAGACAGAGTTTTTAGCCCTAAACTCCTGAACTGCCAATTTGAAGCCTGTCATGGAGTCAGCCTGTCTTGTCAGGATACATCAAATCATGTGACACAGCTGTATGTTTAAAAACTCCAATGTATTTCATTGTGCCAACTGAATATATTCACATAGTTTGCCTGGTCTACAAGCCTAATACTTGCAAGAAAATGAGACTGCCCAGGTTTCTGGGCATCATTTACGTCTCTGCTTATGCACTGGTTTTATTCCATCCTCTTCAGTGAGTTTCCTTACTGATAGGCACATACCAGTACTGTTCATTATTTAGGATCCCTATATATACCTTTCTTTCATTTCTGCTTCTATCCGTCTTCTTCATTGTATAGCTTTTCCTTTCTATAATGCGGTGCCTCACTAAAATGTAACCTCATCTGAAGCTCTACCTTCATCCCACAATCTAAAGTTTACTCCTATTTGTATTAATTTAATTGTGTTATAAACATTTATGAATTGAATCATTTATTTTTCTTTTTGAATCTCAAATCTAAGGGAAAAGACTCTTGTCATGAACTATTCTCCTACATCTCAAATCTAACTCAGTAAATCCTTGTTGTTTTCAACTATTTTAGTTTTTCTAGGTCAAAAGCATCTGGTGCAGCAAAAATGTTTAGTGCATAATTACAAAATGTTGGAACTGCAATAAACTAGGAAAAAGGTGTTTTCCATAAAAGAATTAATATTTTATCACTACAGTAAGAAAAATACATAGACTTAAATAAATGGAATGGGTGAAGAATTAGCATAAAAATTTCCTTAATTAAAAAAATCACAATGATTAATAACATTCTATAATTTTATTTTATTGCTTGCTAGTGAAGTATGCACTCATTTTTTATTAACAAGGTGAATTTTGCTAGTATTTTGAAAATACCTACTATTTGTCAAGCACATAAAGTCAATAAATTTACAAAGAGAAATTCAAAGCATTGGGTCAAAGAGTAATATAAAAATTTTTACAATAGAATATGATATGTAATTGGTTTATGTCTGGAAAATAAAGTGTGGTTTAGGAAGAAGAGTAGAGAGTCTAATGCAGAAGTTGTCAAGAGAAGGTAGGTAAGCCAAAGATGTAAATGTAAATCTCCTATTTTCCATATTTAAAGAATTACCAATCGTTCCAGATGTTAGTTTTAAGGAATATTGTTGACACAATGTATTGTAATAAAGTTCATCTTTCATGATTGTAACATGAGAATTTTGATGAAACACATTTCAAGATTTCAATAGCTACATAAGGCTAGTGGCATTGTGTGGTACAATTCTAAACAAAAGAAAAGATAGATAATAGGCGATACTCTGTCTATTCTTCACATAAGAAATGACTGGCTCCTTTGTCAACCACTGTATTCTTTAAAATTTGTAATAGATAATACTTCTCACTAAGATGTTATTCAGATATATGTAAATGAAAAAACTAATAAATGGACAAAGTAAATTAACAAAATAATCCTCAAGACTATCAAAGAGCCTATCATTTTATCTATGCAAAATATGTAAGTTAATACTAACATGGGAGTTGAATATAAAAAAAAAAAACGATCTAATATAATTTAGAAAGAAATACATCCACACTCATATACACACATGCACAGACACACATACACATTCACATATATGAAATTATATATATAATAATATATATGTATATCTCCATGGGTTTATATACAGGAGAAAGTTATATAGAGGTAGAAAATTTCTTATATAATTGGGAGCACAAATTCAACATCTTTAGATTAGGACAGAGGCTGGGAAATCAACTCTACCTCTGACAAAGACGACAAAATATATTTTAGAAAATAGTGAATCCACCTAAGTGGATAACCGACATACCAAAATAAAGTATATTCATTCATACATATGCACCTCTGAACTTTGCTAATTACAGTGTCTATTATTTATTATATTTTGATTCAAGTAGATTAGTATGCACAATCAAAATAATCAATAAAGTTTCTACTTATATAAATGAAATGTTTACTATATGTTAGTATTTCATTACTCTAGATTCTGTAATTATGTCTATCACTAATAATATATTTAAAAATATATATTCAATTTACTTCATTTTTAGGAGATTAGAATTTGTCTCTTCTATTAACATAAATCTGAAAAATTTATAGTACTTATCTTTCAATAAATCTATATTAAATTGCTTAAAAAAGTACTGTCAGAATATATATTCCATTGAGCAATTTAAACTAGTTTTAGTAATCGAGCTACTGGTGTTCATTCTGCAAAATTATAACAAGAGCATGAAGCTTGTAATGATTAATTTCCTTCCCAAATTTACACAGTACTAACAAATTGTTAGTTTGAGAAATGTGTTTGCTAATAAAGTCAGAAAACATTAGCCATACAATGAACACATTAGCAATACATGGTTAAAACTTACATTCAAAAGTAAAACATGTAACAACTGTGCTTTTCATTGAAATTATTAACAGCATTTAAATTTATGCACAATTTATAGAAACAATGAAACAGTCCCTCATACTTTATTAACTATACCATAGGATTAATTTAAGTACGTTTAGAAAATGTATTAATATTTTAGGCCTCTAGGGGACCATTTTATAAATTACTGTTTTAATGCATTAACAGGTACCTAAATCATTATAGTACAGACTTGCCTCTTACATTAACCCTGGCTTTTCAACTATTAAAGATAAATACAGCCTAGGGTATTTTCAGCTAGAGTTTTAAGGAATAAGCTAATAACTGGCAGTTTGATAGATCCCTTAGAGTTATACAGATTCCTTTTCTCCAACAATAGAGTTTGTTGTAAAGTCTCTATGAGTAAGATTAGAAACCTTTTTTGTCACTATTCCATATAGAAGTTCCTTTCGCAACAATTCTCTACCCTAAATTATCTCTAGCAGGAATCTATTTCAAATATATTTTTATGATAAACTAGATAAAGTTTTATATTTATATTTTTATTTTTTAAATGTATTTACTTTTATCCATGTATATGTGCGATGTGAACATTTCTTAGAGGTATGCTAACAAATCTCATTCAGATGAAGCCATCACCAAAGCATGAGCTAGAGTTATAAGTCCTCATTATCCATCTGATATGAGTGCTGAGAATCAAACTTAGGTACTCTACAAGTGGAACAAGTGCTCTTAACGCTGAGCTGTCTCTCTAGCTCAATATATTTGTTTTTATTTAATTCTAGAGCTATGCTAATTAAGGCATCTGTGCATTAATTTATTAATGGGGTACATAGTTAATTCTGCAATGAATATTTTTCAGTTTGAGTTTGTCCATATAGAATGCAATCGCAGTATTTTATATTCTCATATCAAAATAACATCAGTGCATCATATCCCATTTTAAACCAAAATTCATCCATAAAATCCACATTTTGTTTTCTTATCACTTTATAAAAGGGCATTTAGATCAGTTGTAATTTTTTTTGAATGTAGCTTAGTGTCGCATGCCGTCCCCACCCAACAGTGAATAAAATGCAGGACAACCAGGTTTCTTCTCAGGATGGTTTACACAGGAAAACGTAAAGTAGCAGAATGGTGGAATGGCAGAGTGGGGCCCCGGGAACAGCCAATTAAACCCTGTCCTGGCCAATCACCAAGCTGCCCGTGGCTCATGCTCATACACCAGGTGGTCTAGGACACAAGATCAAACAACAGCTGACACTGCCTAATGCCAATTAAGAGTTGTTTATGCCAGTACAGCTGAGGCGGTCGTTACTGTCTTTAAGGAGCTGTTGAATGGCTCCCTACAGCTTAGGTAAACAGATACATCTCATATGATACGAAATTAGGATGGCATGAATTTTGAAGGAACAACTAAACTGGAAAACTATCCAATTAACCAATATTTCTGTTGTTTGACATCCCATACATACTCACTTTCCCCTGTTCAATGAAAGATCCCAAGATAATTCAATTACAAATGATACTTACTTCTCTGAGATCTCTATTTACTGGTTGAAAATGGCTAGTCATATGTGGTCAGCATTTATATCCAGTATGAACTTTTTAAAATGCTTCAGTCATTTTCCATCACTAGCCATACTAATATAATATTACCATAGTGAAATGAAAATACTTTTAACACCACTCACAGATGGAGCATAACTCATCACCAACCCTGCTGTGTCTTAGGAGTAGTTCATAAATTGTCAGTATCTTTAGTAAACAAGAAAATGCAAATCAAAACAAACCTGAGATTCCACCTTATGCCAATCAGAATGTCTAAGATCAAAAATTCATGTAATAGCAGATGCTGGTGAGGATGTTGAGAAAGAGTACTTCTCCAGTGCTGGTGGGATTGCAAGCTGGTACAACCACTTTAGAAATCAATCTGGGGGTTCATTAGACAATTGGAAATAGTACTACCTGAAGACCCATCTATACCATTCGCGAACATGTACCCAAAAGATGTTCCCCCATATTACAAGGACACATGTTTTACTATGTTCATATCAGCCTTATTTATAATAGTCAGAAGCTGGAAACAACACAGATGTCCCTCAACAGATGGATACAGAAAATGTGGTAAACTTACACTAAGCTTTTAAAAATGAGGATTTCATGAATTTTGCAGTCAAATAGGTGGAACTGGAAAATATCATCCTGCATGAGATAACAGAGACCCAAAATTATATACATGGTATATACTCACAGATAAGTGGATAATAGATCAAAAGCTCAGAATACCTAGGATACAACTCACAAACAATACAAAACTTCTTAAGAAGGAAGGCCAAAGTATGGATGCTTGAATCCCACTTAGAAGAGGGAACAAAATAGTCATAGGAGGAAGAGGGACAGAGGGACTTGGGTGGGAGAAGAGAGGGGAAAGGAAAAGAGGGTTGGATCAGGTATGAGAAAAGACAGGAGAGACATAAAAAGAGCCAGGAGAATGAACAGAAAAATATAGTAGTGGGGGTTGGGGTAAGGAACAGGGTAACCACTAGAAAGTCCCAGACTCCATGGAAGCAAGAGTCTCTCAGGACCCAATGGGAATGACATTAGCTGAAATGTCCAATAGAGGAGCAATAGAACCTGAAGAGACCACCTCCAGTAGATAGACATGGTTCCAAGTTGATGTATGGGGACACCCACCCATCTCACAATTTTTAACCCAGAATTGTTCCTGTCTAAAAGAAATGCAAGGACAAAAATGTAACAAAGACTTAAGGAAAAGCCATCTGGAGACTACCCCACCATGGGATGCATCTCATCTACAGACACCAAACACCAAGATTACCACTGATATCAAAATGTGCTTGCAGACAGCAGCCTGGCATGATTGTCCTCTGAGAGTCCTCTACCAGCACCTGAATAAAACAGATACCGGTTGTCACAGCTAACTATCACCCTGAGCCCAGGGATCAAATGGAAAAGTTAGGGGAAGGACTGTGGAAGATGCAGGAGATAGCAATTCCATAGGAAGAACAACAGAATCAACTAATGGGACACCCCAGAGCTCCTAGAGACTAAACCACAAACATATGAGTATACATGGATTGCTCCATGGCTCCCCCTACATATATAGCAAAGGACTGACTTATCTGCCATCAGTGGGGAGAGGAGGCACTTGGTCTTGTGGAGGCTTGATGCCCCAGGAAAGATGGATCCTAAAGAGTGAAGCAGGAGTGAGTGGGTGTGGGGAAACCCCAGAGCTGATGTCTCTAGCTGCATATGTAGCAGAAGATGGACTAGTCAGCCATCATTGGGAGAAGAGGCCTCTTGGTATTGCAATCTTTATATACCCCAACATAGGGGAACGCCAGGGCCAAGAAGTGGGAGTGGGTGGGCAGGGGAACAGGGTGGGAGGAGGGAGGAGGGAACTTTCGGGATAGCATTTGAAATGTAAATTAAGAAAATATCTAAAGCCGGGCGTGATGGCGCATGCCTTTAATCCCAGCACTCTGGAGGCAGAGGCAGGCGGATTTCTGAGTTCGAGGCCAGCCTGGTCTACAAAGTGAGTTCCAGGACAGCCAGGGCTATATAGAGAAACCGTGTCTCGAAAAACAAAAACAAAAACAAACAAAAAAAATCTAATAAAAAATATTGAAAAAAAAAGCAAAGGGGAGGAGATTGGATGGGGGAGTTTTTTAAGGGGAGACCAGGGACAACGTTTAAAATGCAAACAAATAAAATAATAAATAAAACAATTAAATTTTAAATAAACTCTACTGTATGTCTATTTTCATCACTGGAATCCGAAGTATTAATTTCTGGTAAAGAGTCAGAGAAACATGAAATTCCTTTCCATAAGGTATGTAAAAGGTGCAGTCAGAATGACAGCTGATAAATACCATGAAAAACTAAATATAATCCCATTAATGTCCTTGATTCTTATATCCAGGATCTAAAACTAAACATGCATCTCTGTACCTACTATAGACTTAATTCCCAAGAAACTAACAGATTCAAAGCAGTCTTCAAATTTTCAGTGAACCATTTTTAAAAATAACATTGCTAGGTGGATATCAGGGTACATCTTCAATCTCAGCATGCTGGAGGATCACTATAAATTTACAATAAGTCTAGTTCTCATAGGAAATACTAGTGTAGCAAAGATACACAGTGAAGTCCCGATTTTTGTTTTTGATTTTGTTGTTGTTTTTGTTTTTTAAAGAGAAAAACATCCTGGAAATATCAACCTTAAACTTTATTTAATTTATAAAATATCTCAAATAGTTAAATCAATCTTGATCCAAAAGCACAGGGCAGGAGTCATGACACTACTTGATCTCAAATTATATTGGAAAGCAACTTTAGAATAAACACTACTGCACACACCATCACGATATTGCTGAAGGGACCCTGATATAGCTGTCTCCTGGCAGGCTTTGACAGTCCCTGACAAATACAGAAGTGGATGCTCACAACCATCTATAGGGCAGAACACAGGGCCCCCAATGTAGGAGCTAGAGAGTACCCAAGAGCTGTAGGGGTCTGCGACCCTATAGATGGAACAACAATATGAACTAATCAGAACCCCCAGAGCTCATGTCTCTAGCTGCATATGTATTAGAAGATGGCCTAGTTGGCCATTATTTGGGAGGAAAGGCCCTTGGTCTAGCAATGTTTATATGCCCCAGTACAGGGGAATGCCAGGGCCAAATAGTGGGAGGGGGAGGGTAGGGGAGCGGGGCGGGGGTGGGTATCGGGGACTTTTGGGATAACACTTGAAATGTAAATGGAGAATTTCTCTAAAAAAAAAAAAAAGAATAAAACTAACATGGCACTGCCTAAAAGTAGAAGCATATCAATGGAACAAAATAGAGATCAAGAAATAAATCTAGAGGTTTACACTTGTCTTGTTTTGACACATGTCAAGAGCATTGAATCAGAAAAAAATAACAAGAACTTCATTTAATAAGTAGGGCTCAGAACATTAGATAATCACCTAGAAAAAATGAATCTAGACTATTTCATACACAATATACCAAGAGCATCAAAATAGAGAAGGATGTAAATACAAGGAATAATATTAAACAACTAGTATACAAAATGTATTTTATAACCTAAACATGTTTGAATAATTGCTCTCATTAAGGGTATTTAATCATGTTGAAATGTGTAGAAGCAGAAAATATTAATTTATTCTGTCCAATGTTTTAGATAAAATTGAACACCAGTATTAGCTGAGCACCAGGAGATTGCAATAAAATCACTGAGAGAAAAGCATATTAAGGTGAAATGTAATATTTGAATACTATGAAAATATTAATAGTATGATTTAAGGAATCAGTTACTTCTGTTATATCATACCAATACTAATTTGGACAAATGAGTAATGCACCCACTCTAAAATCTAAGAGAAAATGTGTTTGAGTGTGCTAGTGTGTGTGTGTGTGTGTGTGTGTGTGTGTGTGTGTGTGTGTGAAAATACAGATTGAAAAGTAGAAAAATGTGTGCATATATCAATAAATAATATGTACATGCATATTTAAACAGCATAAATACAGATGGAGAAACAAAACTTAAGTATTGACACACACAAAATAATGACTTTAAATTTATCATGAATTAAATATTAGTTGTATAAGAAATTCAGTGAAAGCCATAAGCAACAATAAATACAATCACTAACTGGAAGTGTAATTTTACATTAGATAATTTAAAAGGCCACAAAGAAAATGAAGATAAAAATAATGTACATTAATTTCTTACAAACTTTCTGTCCCAAGACATATAATTTTTTTTTTGTCAAGATGACTAAATTTATTCTTGAAACTTAGGCATTCTTTAATGAATAATTACCTTTTACCTCAAACTTAGTAACATCACCAATGATTTTCACTTGCTTTTAATTGCTGATATACTGAGAAAATACCCTACTCTGTCTGGCTTTCCAAAAGAAAAGGAAATTCAGACTCAGTTTAAAACTAGTATAAGAAACATATCCCTTAAAAAGCAGAGAGAATTATATACTGAAAAAAGTGAATACTTTATAAACATTTATGAAAATATTTTAAACAATAGAGAATAATACTTTTAGAAGATTTTTATTTAAAACTATAGTGTAACTGCTAATTACAACATATAACTATAATTACACAATGCTTGTACATGTACTTCATTGAAGGGAGCTAAGTGTTATCTACCTTGTTAAGTTCTAGTATTTTACACAGGTTGTAGAATTTGTTTTTGAAATCACACACACACACACACACACACACACACACACACACACACACATCACTTTTATTTTTTTACCTCTAGTTAGGAAAATTACACTTATTCAATCATACTTGAAAGTCAATAATCTACAAGTGGACAACTGAATCACCCATAATAAATAGATTCTAAGCCAGTGAAACTTGGGTTACACACTCTTAGAAAAGTGTCTCATTCATCCTAAATCAGTTTGATAAGCACCCAGCCTTGATTTGCTACCACTAACCATAGTGTTATTGCTTTACTTAGGAAGTTGTGATATTGCTTTACTTAGGATGTTCCAAAATTTTGCAAACATCATGGTCATGAATAAAATACAGAAGTTACCTATCTTATTTTCTTACCATGTTTATTTTTCCATGGGAGCAAAGAATTATGAATAAAATAAAGAGAAAATAAAAGCAGACAGATATTCACTTAAACTTCACAGCTTTATGGTCTAAAATAAAGAGTACATTTAATTTGTTAAAGCATACGCAATGCTGTGAGACCAGTGATGATCAATAAAAATATGGATGCTGTGGCATCAAGTAAGGTGCCCAATAAATTAAAAGTCATACTTTGCATGTGCTTCTTCTGTTCCTGTTACAGGGTTACAAAATCAAATGTGCAACAAAGCCTTTCTAATGTTTAACACATGCAAGCAAATCATTTATAAGTGTATCAGACTTAAGAATGGACTCTGCATTACTGGGATAACATAGTTGAGCATTGACAAAATTCCCCCATCAAAATATGCATACTTTATTCAAGATTTGTAAACGTTAAAACACATTAGAGGAGTAACTCAAAGACAAAAATATATGAATGGAGTAGCAGGCATGAAAATATGCTTTAAGATAGTAAATAAATAAATATGATTATATATAAACATGCTTATAATTGCATGCAAGGCTCTGTAAAGGCTAGACCATACACACACACACACACACACACACACTCAAATATATATATATATATATATATATATATATATATATATATATATATTCCACTGGGAGATTATAGGAAAACATAAATAGAGAAAAAAAATTCTTTATACAATAGATTCTCTTTATTCTGTCCAGAAGCTATTTTTATTTGTAATCCACACAAATTATTATCTTGTAAATTATACTATTGAATTCATTTTGAGAAAGGCTTTTTTTTTCTGCTAGAGATAATGTATTACAGATTTTAAAAAAATCAACAACTCTGCCTTTTACTTATTTTAAATATGATATGAATGCAAAGAATAATAATAGTAATTATATTCATTTCCATCTGTACTGATATTGTTATTTTCCTTTGAAAAGAAATCATATCAACACATTTTAAAGGTCAAGCAACTTTACATAATATATCTCATCCACAGTAAAGTGTGTAAATTGATATATAGCTTTACTATTGAATTTACAATGCATTACTATCCTGGAAATAAGCTTTCAGCATTTTGAACACCAACATTAATCTAGTTAATATTCTGAATTTTCTGTCCTCACATATTTAAAATTATCTGTTTAAAGTCACTTAGGATCTCATTATACTCTTAGCTCCTAAACAGGTATTAATACCAGATAGATATTTTAACATTAATTTTCATTTAGAGAGAAAATAGTGCTTGAATTTAACATCCGTTTAAAGAATTTGTTACTTGTAAAGTGGAGAAAAAATTATTTTCTTTTTTTGATATGTATGACCAAATCAGAATTATGATTTAGTTTAATTTTGGATCATTGTTTTTATATTCATTCCTATAAAATGCCAAGGGATTGTTGTTATATTGTCAAAAATTGACATGACTCTAATTGATGTTCAATTACAAATAGACAAGAACGATGTGTTCTACCTTTTTTTTTTTTTTTTTTTTTTTACTCTATGACCTAAATATCTTGTAATAAAGGATTTGCTAGAAACTTAATTTGGTTTGTTGCGGCATGCCTCCCTGCCTCCATAGACCAGCAAGAAAGTCATGCCACCACCGGGATCTTCTCAGTCAGCTTTATTCAGAAGCACCTTGATGGTTGATTCCCAGGACCCAGGACAGCAGCAGAGCTGCTGCTTTTATACTCTCCCAGGGAAGGGGAGGGGGTGTCGTAGTGGATGCGGATTGGTGCACCAAGCTACACCCATTAGCATATTGCCCATTCATTGGTGTCACAAGCAGTGCCTCATTAGCATATTTTCCCTTCGGGAGGGGCTACTGCGTGAGGAGGGCCTGAGGAGAGAGCTGCGCATGAGCACTAGGCTCTCCTCCTTGGCAGCCTGCCGGTCCTGCGCCATCTTGTAATGGGGCGGAGCCACAGGCCTTCCCGGAGCCGACGGCCTTGCCGGTCAGAGCCGAGGGGGCACGTCCGCCTGCGGTCAGAGCCAGGCAGCACCTCCTACAGTTTGTAATACAAAAGAACTACCAATAAATATATATGTGCTTTACGAATACACTTGTGAGAAATAAGGTCAAGTGATGAGAGATTTATACCAAGATATAAAGAAAATTTTCCTCTGAAACAGTTATGTTAGTCGAAACACAGATATACCAGCATTCCTTTCCTGTTGCTGGGATGAAATACACTAACAAAAGTCACCTAACAGAGGAACCTAATAAAGGCTTACTTTTGCTTGCCATTTGAGGTTACAGCTCAATGTGATAGATAAATCACAATGGCATAACCTCGAACTAGCTTGTCACAATACATTCAAATTCAGGAGTCAGGAACAACAATACTGCTCACTTCATTTCTGTTAAGTAGTCTAAGCCCCAAGCACAGGAGAATGGATCTATTTACCATCACTGTGGGTCTCCTCATGTCATTTAACCTAGTCCTGACAATCTTCAAAAGATGGCCAAACGCTCTCCTAACATTGATATTCCATCATAGGTGTGCCTAGAGGGTTGACCATTAGATTATCCTTATGGAATGACAATTATCTACAGTTAGTAAGGTATTAGAAAACACTGAATAACACTATTGAAAAATGGAGAACAGAACTAAACAGAGAATTCTCAACTGAGGAATACAGAAGGGATGAGAGGCAGTTTAAACAATGTTCAACATCCTTAATCATCAGGGAATGCAGTGCCTGGAAAACACAGAAGTGGATGCTCACAGTCAGCTATCAGCTGGAACACAGGACTCCCAAGGAAGGAGCTAGAGAAAGTACCCAAGGAGCTGAAGGGGTCTTCAACCCTATAGGCGGGAGAATAACATGAACTAACCAGTACCCCCAGAGCTCGTGTCTCTGGCTGCATATATAGCAAAGGATGGCCTGGTTGGCCATCATAGGAAAGCGAGTCCCCTTGGTCATGCAGACTTTATATGCCCCAGTACAGGGGAGCGCCGGGGCCAGGATGTGGGAGTGGGTGGGTGGGGAGCGGGGCGGGGATGGGGGAGGGTATAGGGAACTTACTGGATAATGCTTGAAATGTAAATGAAGAAAATATCTAATAAAAATTGAAAAACAAAAACAAAAACAAAAACAAAAAACCCAAAATGATCCTGAGATTCCACCTCACAGCAGTCAGAATGGCTAAGATAAAAACTCAGGTGACAGCAAATGCTGGAGAGGATGTGGACAAAGAGGCACCCTCCTGCATTACTGGTGGGATTGCAAGCTGGTACAACCACTCTGGAAATCAGTCTGGTGGTTCTTAGAAAACTGGAAGTATACCCAGGAGATGCTCCAACATGTTATAAGGACACATACTCCACTATGTTCATAGCATATGTATAATAGCCAGAAGCTGGACACAACCCAGATGTCCCTCAACAGAAGAATGGATACAGAAAATGTACATTTACACAACGGAGTACTATTCAGCCATTAAAAACAATGACTTCATGAAATTTTCAGGCAAATAGATGGAGTTTGAGAATATCATCATGAGTGAGGTGACTCAGTCACGAAGGAACAAATATGGGTATGTACTCACTGATAAATGGGTATTAGCATGAAATTTTGCAATAACAAAGATTCAATTCACAGACCATATGAAGCCCAAGAAGAAGGAAGACCAAAATGTGGATGCTTCAGTGCTTCTTAGAAGGGTGAACAAAATACTCACAGGAGGAAAAACGGAGAAAAGGTGTGGAGCAGAGACTGAAGGAAAGGCCATCCAGAGACTGCCCCACCTGGGGATCTATTCCATATACAGCCACCAAATCTGGACATTATTGTGGATGTCAGGAAGTGCTTGTTGATAGAAGGCTGATATGACTGTCTTCTGAGAGGCTGCTCTCAAATTCAGAGGAACAAGCTCGAGGCTAACCATTGGACTGAGCTCGTGGACTCAAGATGGAGGAATAGGAGAAGGGACAGGAGCAGCTGAGGGCGTTTGCAGCCCCATGGAAGAAGCAACAGTGTGAACAGGCCAGAGCCCCCATACCTCCAGGGGCCTAGACCACCAACCAAAGAGTACAAATGGAGGGACACATGGCGTTGGCCACATATGTTGCAGAAGATGACCTTGTTGGCCATCAGCCAGAGGAGAGGCCATTGGACCTGAGGGTGTTCAATGCTCTAGTGTAGGGGAATGCCAGGGCGGGAGGATAGGAAAGGGTGGGTGAGGGTGCACCCTCATAGAGTAAGTGTGAGGAGGGATGGAATAGGGTGCTTCTGAAGGAAAGAACTGGAAAATGCAAATTATTTCAAATGTAAATATAGAAAATATCAGAGAGAGAGAGCGAGAGAGAGAGAGCAGATTTTTAAAATGTCAGTGAATATGGCTACAATGAGTTGTTGTTTTCAACGTTAAAATATTTTTATTGTATGAAAACAATTACTTTCATCAACTCCCTGCTCTAAGTAGTAAATTGAGAATGCTTATGGAATTCTTGCAGACAGACTTATACCATTAAAGGAAGAAGCAATATGAATAAGACTCCAACAACAGACGTCTATTGGCTATGTCTGAACATGCTTATTTGAATGTTTTCTCATTTGTTAATATTAGCTTATATGTATTAGAGAGAATTAGAAAAAAGTTATTTCACTTTCAAAATTGTATTTACAGGAGAATGAACCCCATTAATCTATGCCTATCCAAAGTTTTATTTCAGAGTTCCTAATTTCCATACTTATGAATGTGGATTAAACAGTCTACTTGGTGAAACCCTCAAAATAATGTATGATGTACAATGATTTTTACTAATGATTAAAGATTTCAACCAACCACTTTCAAATAGTGGGCAAATAAAATATCAACTTACATAATGTTTATTTAATATTAATTGTTAACAATAAGAGAACAAATTAATTCATGTAAATATTATTTCATGTAAGTTAATTTTATAACTGTGTATAAGACATGAGCCATAACCATATAATATTTATATTAATTGAATTTATGCAGAAGATGCATATGAATATTTAAATTTCTGACACCCTAAATCTTGAACATGGACCATCTCCAGGTTTTTTCTCATGTTTAGCCATCCTGCCTAGATAAAATTTTATGATCTCTATTTAGTAGAAAGTATTCTGAAGTATCTATGTGAAGAATTTGTTTGAATTGAAGCAAAAGAGAAATTCATTTATGTTGTGAGAGTTAGTTTTTTAATTCCCCTTCTTACTGCCCTCTATAATATATGATCCTCAGTTGTAGAGAATTAATTGCTTTCCCCTAAATGCCAAGACTTTTCTTCATGAAAGTAATTTATTGCAAACCAGCAATATCTCTATAACTCATCCTTCTGGTTGGAAAATTCCTCAGCTTAGTATTCTCTTGTGCTAAAAGACTTTAGAATACACAATTGTTTAGAGTCTGATGCTTTCCCTCATATCATTTATTATAATTTTGATATTAAGCCAGGATTCCAATAATCTAATTCAGCATAGAAAATGTTTTCTTGCAGATATGTAAACGTTACAAGAGTCTAGACTCAGAATAAGCTTATTTTAAGATCTTGCTTCTTCCTCCCATGTTAATAACAACCATTCTGTAGCTCTTTATTCTCACCTGCAATTGAAAGCTTAGCATGTGCTTTCCCTAGCTTGTTCTCTTGGTAAATCCTTGCTATTTTTTCTTCTCTATGACCTGCCCCTATCCTTGACCTTGTTGGTGAGCTATTTCCATCTTTGAGTTTTCCTGGAGAAGTTTTATGGCACAGTCTGTCTAGGCCTCCTATATTTCTTATATTTTCTTTTCCTTCTGTCAACACTGCAGTCCAACCTGCAAATTACAAGTAGATTAGCCTTCATCATACCTCAGTCCTTTCCCAGTTCTTGTAAAGTCAGCTCTGATAGTAGTACTTCTGAGACTGTACTTCAAGTGACTTTTCTTGTGGGTTTTACTTTGATATCCGTTTCATAATGGGAGGCCTTGAATTCTGCGTATTATAATTTTACACATCATATCTTTCCAATATATATAATTATTGCAAAACAAAAAAATTCCAGATGTATTTACATCATATATTTAAAATGATTTTGTGTAGAGAAGAAACCAACAAAACCTATATTTTAGCTTATATGAAAAGATTTCTAGTTTTCTGAGTATAAAATTACATTAGTGTAACATCTTATTAAAGTATCTATTTTTAAGCATACTGCTTTTCTATTTAAAATACTTTATATCAGAAAATAAATGTTTAAAGATTTGTTCAAAATATTTGCTGCACAAACTGTGAAACAATATACCAGTTATTCAAGCATTATAGTTTCTGAGGAGACTCCATATAGAATATTTAATTTTCTCTAAAGTATGTAGGACAACTTTTTCTTTCTTTGATTGGTGTCTCTGTGTGTGTGTATCTGTGTGTGTGTGTGTACATACCTGTGTTTATGCCTGTGTTCTATGGCTTATGTGTATACATCAAAGAGCAACTCTAAGGAGTTTGTTTTCTTATTCTATTCTGTGAATTCTGTGAACTACAGAGACTGGGCTTAAGTCCCTCTGACCCATCTTATTTTGATATTCTTTTTATAAGATATCTAGAATGAGGGTTTTTACTCTTTGGCTTTTGGTTTTGTTTCTGTTTTGGTTTTGGTTGTTGTTGATAATGATGATTTTTGTTTTGTTTTGTTTTAGGTTGTTTTGATTTTTGGTTGTTGTTGGTAGTAGTGGTAGTCATAGGTTTAAAGATACTCTGGATAGGGGCCTAGCACAATTGTCCTTTGAGATATTCCATCCAGCTGCTGACCAAAACAGAGGCAGAGAACTATAGCCAAATATTAGACAGAACTCTGGGAGTCTTATGAATGAGTAAGGGGAAAGATTAAGGGACCTGGAGGGCATAGGGTCTCCACAGATAGACAAATGAAGTCAATTAACATGGATCCTTGGACAGTCCCAGACACTGAACCACCAACCAAAGAGCATACACGTGCTGGACCTAGAAACCACCCACATGTATATGTAACAGATGTGCATCTTGGTCTTCATGTGGGTGCCCTAATAGCTATAATGAGGGCTCTCCCTGACTATGTTGATTGCCTGTGGACTCTGTTCCTCTTGCTGGGCTGCCTTGTTTGACCTCAATGGGAGAGGTTGCATCTAGTCTTGAGGTAACTTGTAGTCCTATATAGGTTTGAACTCAGGCTGGGTCTTTCCTTTTTCCTCTGACAAAGGGAAGAGAAAGGGGGAGGGGCTGTGTGAGAGGGAACTGGAAAGAGAAAGGGGACTGCGATCAAGATGTAACGTTAATTAATTAATCAATTAATTAAAAACACCAAAAAGAAAAAAGAAAAAAGAAAGAGAGAGAGAGAGAGAGAGAGAGAAAGAAAGAAAGAAAGAAAGAAAGAAAGAAAGAAAGAAAGAAAGAAAGAAAAAGGAATAATTCTAAAATAGTTTTATTTCACTGCCACATTATTTCTTCAAGTCATTAATACTACCTTTTATCATTTTTGATACTGGAGATGGATGAGTTGGTTGATAAAAAGCTTGTCATGCAAGCACAGGGTATGTGTTCCATCTTCAGTACCCACATAAAATACAATAATATGCTTAATATTCTGAGCACTTTACTAGAAAGCTACATAAATTTTATTTGGACTATACAAAAATACTTTTTTGACTCCTGTAATTGAATTCTCTAAATTATATAAAATGCATAAAATTATATGAATTTCTGCTATAAAGCTCTACAAAACAAATGACCTTAAGCTTATATTATATCATTATTCTCTTTTAACTACTTAATTATTATCATTTATATTAACCATAGATAATCAGGTTTACCTTAGTTAATGAATTACGCACTTCTTTCATAATCCCCCACTTCTAATGTCTAGTGCTAATATTTCAAATGAATATAATTTGTCATTGTACTTAAGAAAAAGTATATACTCCAAATATCATTAATCTTAAAACAGCAATATTGAAACTAATACCTCGCAGAATCACAGGGAATCTAGCATTGTTTTCATGAATTTAAACATGCTTCACATCTAGAACCTGGGTCTTTGCTAATATCTGGTTTACTGTGTTATGCCTGTACTCAGACACTGGCCCCTGGGTTACAAAACATGTGTGGCTATTATTTATTGGTTGTTGAAAAGCAACATTAGATCCTTTGAAGTTAATATTATTAGTATATTTACTATTATTCTTAGTTTGCTTTACTTTATAAACAAAACACTCTCATTAATACCTTTTATTACTTTTTCATCTATTTTAAAAGATTATTTTTTCACTCATTTTTGGCAATGGCAATTGAATCCTAGGGCTCATGCATGCTAAGCCAGAGTCCTCTTTTCAGCTCAACTTGAACTCATGTAATGATTTTATATACACTGAGTAATTCCAAAGCAGATCAATAGTTTCCTTTTATTATGTTCTACATTGACTCTTCTGTATTTGTGATTCCTCTCAACATTTCTCTGACTAGTGGCCCAAATAAAATTATGCTACTTTAACGCTATGTACTTAAGACTTTTCTGCAATCCTTCTGCTATGAGTTTCACTTCAGTGTTGTCCTGGTAGCATACTTGGTATGATAGCTATTCTTTAGATGACTTTGGGGTATTTTATGTTCCAGAATGTGGTTTTCTTAGTAAATGCTGTATGTTAGCCTGAAAAGAATGTGTGTTCAGCTGCTGTTGGATGAAGTAGTCTATAAATGTCAATTAGATCACATAGATTAATGGTGCTTCTCACTTCAAGTATATCCTTATTGATTTCCTGCCTGATGGTTCTATCAATTTTTGTAGGAGAAGTATTGAAGTCCCTGGTTGTAAAAGCAGATTTTTTTTTTTTTTCTGCTGAAAGGCCTGTCAGTTTTTGCCTCAAATGTTTGTGCATGTTTAGGTAATATACCCAAAGGATTTTATGGTTAGATGGTAAGTTGACCTGTTTGTCTTTTTGTTATGACCTACTTTATCTTCAGAAGAAATCCCCTTGTTTCAATACCTACTAGAGCTTTGTGCTAATCTGGGCGCCCTCAATTTCTTTAATGTTTTCATGAAATATATTTAAATATAATATATTTTATATAGTACATCCAATACACATAACATAAAATATACAAAACAATAATATATTAAAATATTGTAATACCTACATTTATATATTTCACTACACTTAGATAGAGAGGTATATGTGTGGATATATATAAGGCAGAGTCATTCCTGACACAATATTTTAACCAAGTCTTTCAGTCTGTCTCTTTTAATTTATAGCATGATTGAACTCATATCTTTAAAAAATATTAGATATTTTCTTCATTTACATTTCAAATTTTATTCCAAAATTCCCTTATACCCTCCCGCTGCCCTGCTCTCCTGGCAACTCACTCCCACTTCTTGGCCCTGGCATTCTCCTGTACTGGGGCATGTAAAGTTTGCTAGACCAAGGGGCCTCTCTTCCCAATGATGGCTGACTAGGCCATCTTCTGCTACATATGCAGCTAGAGACATGAGCTCTGGGGTTACTGATTAGTTAATATTGTTGTTCCACCTATAGGGTTGCAGACCCCTTCAGCTCCTTGGGTACTTTCCCTAGCTCCACCATTGGGGGCCCCGTGTTCCATCCTATAGATGACTGTGAGCATCCACTTCTGTATTTGCCAGGCACTGGCATAGCCTCACACGAAACAGCTATATCAGGATACTTTTAGCAAAATGTTGCTGGCATATGCAATAGTGTCAGGGTTTTGTGGCTGATTATGGGATGGACCCCTGGGTGAGACAGTCTCTGGATGGTTCATCCTTTCATCTTAGCTCCAAACTTTGTCCCTGCAACTCCTTCCATGGGTATTTAATTCCCTGTTCTTGGGAGGAATGAAGTATATACACATTGGTCTTCCTTCTTGATTTTTTTTTGGTTTTGGAAATTGTATCTTGGGTATTCTAGGTTTCTGGGCTAATATCCACTTATCATTGAGTGCATATCAAGCAACTTCTTTTGAGATTGGGTTAACTCAGGATGATACCCTCCAGAGACATCCTTTTGCCCAAACATTTTATAAATTCATTGTTTTTAATAGCTGAATAGTACTCATTGTATAAATGTACCACATTTTCTGTATCCATTCCTCTGTTGATGGACATCTGAGTTCTTTCCAGCCTCTGGTTATTATAAATAAGCTGCTATGAACATAGTGGTGCATGTGTCTTTATTACCAGTTGGAATGTCTTCTGGGTATATGCTGGATCCTTCAGTAGTATTATGTCCAGTTTTCTGGTGAACCACCAGACTAATTTCCACAGTGGTTGTACAAGCTTGGAATACCACTAGCAATGGAGAAGTATTCCTCTTTCTCCACATCCTTGTCAGCATCTGCTGTCACCTGAATTTTTGATCCTAGCCATTCTGACTGGTGTGAGGTGGAATCTCAGGGTTGTTTTGATTTGCATTTCCCTGGTGATTAAGGATGTTGAACATTTTTTCAAGTGCTTCTCAACCCTTCAGTATTCCTCAGTTGAAAAATCTTTGTTTAGCTCTGTACCGCATTTTTTTATTGGGGTTATTTGAATTTCTGTAATTCAGCTTCTTGAGCTCTTTATATATATTGGATATCAGTCCCCTATCAGATTTAGGATTGGTAAAGATCCTTTCCCAATGTGTTGGTGGCCTTTTTGTCTTATTGACAGTATCTTTTTCCCTACAGAAGCTTTGCAATTTTATGAGGTTCCATTTGTTGATTCTTGATCTTACAGCACAGGCCCTTGCTGTTTAGGACTTTTTTCTCTGTTCCCATTTCTTGAGGGTTTTCCCCACTTTCTCCTCTATAACTTTTAGTGTCTCTGGTTTTATGTGAGTTCTTTGATCCACTTTGACTCTAGCTTTGTACAAGGAGATAAGAATAGATCAATTTGCATTCTTCTATATGATAACTGCCAGTTGTGCCAACACAATTTGTTCAAAATGCTGTCTTTTTTCCACTAGATAATTTTAGTTCCCTTGTCAAAGATCAAGTAACCATAGCTGTATGGGTTCAATTCTGTGTCTTCAATTCTATTCCATTGATCTATGCTGTACCAATACCCTGCAGTTTTTATCACAATTGCTCTGTAGTACAGCTTGAGGTCAGGCATAGTGATTCCCCTGAGGTTCCTTTATTGTTGAGAATAGTTTTTGATATTCTAGGTTTTTTTTTTTTGTTATTCCAGATGAATTTGCAAATTGCCCTTTCTAGCTCGGTGAAGAATTGTGTTAGAATTTTGATGGGGATTGCATTGAATCTGTAGATTGCTTTCAGCGGGATAGCTGTTTTGACTATACTAATCCTGCCAATCCATGAGCATGGGAGATCTTTCCATCTTCTGAGTTCTTCAATTTCTTTCTTCAGAGAATTGAAGTTCTTCTCATATAGATCTTTCACTTCCTTAGTTAGAGTAACACTAAGGTATTTTATATTTTTTTGTGACCATTGTAAAGGGTGTTGTTTCCCTAATTTCTTTCTCATCCTGTTTATCCTTTGTGTAGAGAAAGGCCACTGAATTGTTTGAGTTAATGGATTTAACTCATATATAATGTTTTAAAATATGGTTATTTGGTATTGGATAAATACTTTCTGTGTCTTTGTTTTATTTTCTGATCACTGATATACTGTCCATTTTATGTTTTCATATTTTTCTCTTTGCACATCAGTTATATGTCTGTATAATTTTTTTTATTATTATTATCTAGGCCATTGAGTAGAGAGTTCTGTGGATTAGAGCTCTTGCTGTGAACGAAGATACCCGGATTTTAAGTTTGTAAACCCCACAGAGATTTCAAACATTGCCATGTGTGCCTATTTACCCAACAGTGGGAGATGTGGTTCACACATCTCAGGAGCTTGCTAGTTATCCAACGCAATAAGAGCTTCATCTGTGGCCTGTATAGTTTAAAGATAATACGAATAACTACATAAGTTTTTGGTATTTGTGTGCTTAATCTTCTTTAAGATTCCTAATATTTGGTTGTTTTTTCCTACTTTGATTTTGAAATATTTCACCAATGTCTTCCTTTCTTTTCTCCTTTTTGTTTATTGTACTCTGGTCACTCATTGTGCTTTTATTACTAATTTATAAATTGTTTTATAGCACTTAGATATTCTAGTTTTAATTTCTCCATTTTTTCTTCTCTCCTCATTCTTCTGTTATATACCACAGTGGACCAATCATCAGGTCTCAGATTCTCTCCTTTGTCAATAATATCCAACATGATTCTGAGCCCCTGAAGACACGTTCATTTTGTTTATGGGGTTATAACAAGTAAATTTTCCTTTCGATTTTCCCTTAGAGGAAATATATCCTTCTGAAATTTCCCATCTGCTATTTCAAGATATCTAATATTTATTGACTATTATAAAAATCAAGTGTTTATATTGTAGTCATTGTTTATTTATTTCAAAATATGCAGTATAATTGAGTTTATTTTAATAATAGCCTAAATACCTCTAAAATCCAGTTTTTCTTACCTATCAAATGCTCTGTTGGAAGATGAGTATGTTATAGGGTCAAGTGCAAAAGAATTTTGTAACCCTTTCTTTTTGAGTTATGTCCATCTGATGCTACAATTAATTAATTAATTAATTAATTAAGATTACAAAATGGGTAAGCTTGGATTGGCAAAATAGTTTTTAGTGATAGAATTACAAATAAATTATAATGTCTAAATTTATGGGTTATAATAAGACATCATCACATATATGCAAAGTATGACCTGAGTATGTAAAGGTATATCACTTGTTCTTTAATCTAGTTAGCTGTCAATGTTGTAGTAAGCTACAATTATTTAGTAGATTTTATATATATATATATATATATATATATATATATATATATATATATATGCTTGAAGTTTTATTTTGAAAGTTCTCATTTAGCATTGTCTGCTGTTTTTAGACATTTCAAGGTGTCTTTAAAAACAAAGGACATGAATTTCAAGATCAAGAGGTTCCATGGGGTTATGGCTTGGCTCTTTTCTGCTAACAAGGATGGAAAGCAAGAAAATTCTTACAAGACAGGTAGAGAACAAGAAGGCCTAAACTTACAGGCAACCCTACCACATTACGACATAAATTCAAGCATCACAGTTTAATCCAAGGCTTGCTTTTAACATTAAGGAATCATATATGTTTTCAACATATTTAAAATAAGTTTTAGAGTGTCAAAGTGCATGTTTAACATAGATAGAATAGAATAGAACCCAATAGAATAAATGAAAATTTGCCAAGGACTTGAAAATGTCCTCCTCCCTTTTCCCTCTCTACTTTCATTTATATATTTTATGCATTGGTGTGTAAGTATTTATGTATATATTAAAATGATTTCCTATTTTCATTCGTAATTTTCTTATGCCATGTTTACTAAGTTTTAAACTAAGAAAAAGAAGCAGACTAGTTTTTATATTTTTCATTCAGATATACATTGGTTATACACTGCCTTGCGTTCCCTTTGCAATTCTGTCTTAGGTATTGCCATTGTTAATTAGCAATTCATTATATGCATGGACACTTTTGCTATGATTTTATCCAATTTGGTAATATAAAAGAATTTATTCAATGTTTCTCCTGGTATCTCTTGGGATAACCTTCTCCAAAGAACTTGCTCTTATCAGCAGTGCTGGAATGAATGCAATTGCTCAAATCTCATTGCTTTTCTGAAGGACATGACTACAAAGACCAGAACTGATTGTGGATACAAATATAAACTTCAATGAAGATTTTTATTTATTTCTGAAACATATGTAAAAAATTCAAATCTTTCAGCATTAGACATAATATACCATTGATTTTATGTTCTCCATTGCTAGAAATTTGCAGATAACTTAAAATTTACCATTGTGCACAATAACATGGTGGCTTGTTGTGAGCTCAATTTTCCTTTTCCTGGAAATTAGTGAGATAAAACATGTTTTATGTATTTCCTCTTTCAGGAAGATATCTTCACAACTGTTATCTTTACTCACATACATCGTTTGTTATTTTAAAATATTCTGCTTTTTGGTTTGTTACACAATGCAGACATCATCGACCTCCTCTCAATTTCACCTTCCCAAGTTTTCATTTTATGATAATAACTGTTCTACATAAGGGACAAACAATTCATTTTTGTAGTGGCCTTATAAAGCAGATGTGTATCAAAAATCTGGAACATTATTTACCAAGATATTTTAACTTTTGCAACTTTTTTCTAGTTTAGAATAATAGCATAGAGGTTATTTGGGGGCATAGGAAGGGGAATTGAGAGGGAAGTAGAAGCAGGAGAAGAGAGAAGACAAAGAAGGAGGGAGGGAGTCAGAGAGAGAGAGACAGAGAGAGAGAAAGAAGAGACAGACAGACAGAGAGAGAGAGATAGAGAGAGAGAGAGAGAGAGGAAAATAGGCTAGCCAGAAAACCTGGAGAGAGAGGGCAGAGGGAGAAAGCGAGAGAGGGAGAAAGGGATCAAAGAGAAAAGAGAAAAGAGAGTCAGAAAGAAAGAAAGAATAGTGGCAAGAAGGCAAGTTCTATTGATATTTAAAACATATATAATTAATTCTTTCCTGTTTAAAAACTATTGGAATTTTTTATATTTTTAGATAAGACTATTAAAGTTACTGATTTATTTCCCAAAAGCTAATTTGCCAATAGCATACACATTTTTATTTATGTTCTGCATTTTTTTTTCTGAGCTGAGGACCGAACCCAGGGCTTTGAGCTTGCTAGGCAAGCACTCCACCACTGAGCTAAATCTCCAGCTGCTATGTTCTTCATATGATTGGAGGGAATCAAGTTAGTTGCTGATCATTCTTTTCATGCAGATACCCATAATAGTCTTTTCCAAATTTTCTTTCCTGGTACATCCTGTGTGGCTGTTAGTCTCCACTGTCTATTAGTGGAAACTCTGGCTTTGTTCCAGGAAGCAGCATTTGTGTGCTTTGCAGATGGCTCTCCTTGTCAAAAAATTATCTTAGGAAAAGTTGCAGTATGCCTGGCAATAACGAGGCATTCTCAACTGTCATTCCTGAGACTGATTGTGGGGTGATACCTTTCCTCTTGTATAATACTATATAGGTTCTTGGTAGCTTTTTCTATTACTTTGTCTGTGTTAGGTGCAGTAATGGCAAATAGATTTCTTAATAATTTTAAGGTGGAGTTATTAAAAATATATGGTGGAATTGAAATAAGGATTATTGAATCAACCAAAAATATATAAAAAAATTTAGGAACAGAATAGAAACCATGCAGTTGCAGTACAAAATCCACACAGACTCAAAATGTAGCTCTTGCAAGAATGGATTAGGGAAGTTACTGAATCCACATGAACATGAAAACATTAGATCAGGAACAAAGAACTCATCTATATAAACCTCAAGTAGTTAGAAATTAGAAAAAAGGTTGGTCAATAGTCTACCAGAATATATGACATTGGAATAAATTTTCTTATGGCCATGGTTGTGCAGGACAAAAATAAAGATATATTCAGTGTAGATTTATATAAGCATTTATAGTAGGTGTTTAAGACATAGAGTGCTAACCACAATGATCATAGAGATGTGTATGAGCACATAGGTTAAAAATCTGCCTGAGGAAATAAAGCATATGATATAGAAACAAACAAACAAAGAAAACTCCCAAAACAAAACAAACAAACAAACAAACAGAAAATATCTTCAGAGAGATATAATCTGTTTTCTTGGAACATGTTTAAGGAAATAAAACTAAAACTGTATTGTTATGACTTGGAAATGACTTAAATTCTGAGAGGCTTGAGCTATTCAGGAACATCTTCTGTGCAACAAAGTGGTGGCCATCTTCACTGTGTTGAAGCCACATCTATGTCCTTCAGGTCTTTGAAACCCAAAGGAGCTGGTCTCCAGCAGTCATTATGATTGACTCTGAAATTATCTTAGACACAAGCATCTGGCAGTGACACTAAAAAGATTAGCTTGATTAGGTGAGTTGAAGTGGGAACACCCACTTTAAAGTAGCTATTCTAAAAGTCTGGATCATTAGCTCTAGGAGACTGACTGATTTGTTCACAGCAGCTTTCTAAAACCATAGGGAAAACAGAAATATTCTTCCCTATTGAGAAGATTTTAAAGTTTCATATATATATATATATATATATATATATATATATATATATATATATATATATCTGTATGATTATATGAAGAAATTAGTTTTTACAAATGTCTAAATTAACAAGCAGTATGCTTTCTTAAATTCTGACTCTAGTACACAAATATTTTGTGACTATTCACCTATTTGTAAAAATATAATATCTAATGGTATATGACAAACCCACATGTAAAGTGAACAATTTATGTAAAATGTTCTTAATTTCTCTAATAGGCACAAAGCATCCGTCCTTTTAGCTGAATTACTCACAAAATCTAATGTTGATCACTAGATTTATACATTTTAAGATACAACACATTACATTCAACTTCTAACACAATTTCACCACTCTAATATAGTCTTAAAGCCATTAATGCAATTACTAAATTGGCTATTTGAGTGCTCTTTTATGTACAGAAAGTTAAAACAGAATTTCATGAAAGTACATTCTATTTTATTATTTTATAGTTCACAGCCTTTCAATTAAAAAGAGATTAAAGTTAAATGAGTTTCTCAATTATGAAAAGTTTATACTTTACTAAAGTAATTTATTTAGAAAAGAAATGGTATTATACAAGGGATATTTCCAGAGATGGGATAGAGGACATCAAGAAAATAAAGCCCTCTAATCAATTGGATATATTCATATATGACCTCTAAGAAACTGAGACAGCATGTACAATGCCTACACAGGACTGCCAGAGGGCATCCTAGAGCTGAAAGGACAGTGGACACGTGCCTCCATCCCTCCCATAGAAGCTATCTTCATCTGATAGGTACTAATAATTGAAAATTTAGTTTTCTTCAAGGGAGTAACACTGGGGGAAAAAAAAACCTACTCTTAAGGATAGGCTTTCCAAGAAATGGAATCATTTTATTAAATATTCTTATACATTAATCATCTGAATAAATATTTAAGTTGTATATTATTAAAAAAAGTGCTGAACTTCAAGTCATTAATTAGTTGTAAGTTGTCAAAATTAATAAAGCTATCAATATGCTAATGTGGCTGAAATTGAAGTATTTCTTTCTACAAAAGTAAACAATGTCATACATAAGGCTCAGAAAAAAATTCATTAATTTTGTCTCTCTTGGAAAGAGATGGATATACAAAACTTAAAAATAATACAAATTTCCAAGAACTAAATGTGTTATTACTAAGATGAATAGTATGATTTCACTCCCATAATTATAAGAATTTTCAACATGAAACACATTTAATCATGGTATGTTATAAGAAAATATCTTCTGTCCTTATTCTACATTTCATTATGTACTATTTCTGATGTTCATTAAGTTTATCTCAATCACTTTATAAATTCAATTTCATTGAAATTTAAAATGAAATATAGTAAAAAATATTGAGCTCAAGGCATGTGGAAGACAGGAATTCATGGATCTCTATGTGAAGGGGAAATCGATTTTGTGAGTGGACTACAGATGGGTGTGCATAGGAACAACAGAATCAAGTAGAGCTGCTAATTAGAGCCATCAGCTTCACTGGGACAAGTTTGACCTTCATCGTTAAGATATCTAATTTCCTCCTCCTCCTCCTCCTCCTCCTCCTCCTCCTCCTCCTCCTCTTCTTCTTCCCCTTCTCTTTTTCTCCTCCTTCTCCTTCTTCTTCGTTCTTCACCTTCTTCTTCTCTGCACTTGATTACATAACAATCTATTACAAACAGTGACAAATAGTGATGAACAGTGACCAAAAATAACCAACAACAACCAACAAACAATCAACAACCCATATCTCTCCTGGGGCCCTAGCATTTATATACTCTGAAGCATCACCCGAATTCCAAATGTCACACTCTGCCATAAACAACTACAGCTGCAAAAATCACACCACCTATAGGGCCTGAGGAACATCATTGCAATAGGTTTGCCTGATACTGCTTGTATTCAAATATTAAATTCTGTACTCCGAGATCTTGTTGCTCCAAGATGAATAGATAATCACTCATACCACCTTATGTTGTATAAACCATGCGTTCCAAGTTATCCGTGATTGGTTAATAAAGGTTCCTACAGCCTGTATACAGGCTTCATTTCTTGGGCTTAAGGTCTGAGGCAGGGACCACAAGAAGGAGAGGAAAGGAAGAATGAGGGAGAAGCTGCTGTGGGGTAGATGGATCATGTGCACAAAGCCATGAGAACTGGCCTGTTGGAGTAGGAGTGGACTAGGTAGAACATGGTAAGTGATATGTCTGTATGATTGATAGGGAAGTAAACAAAATTAAAGAGTGTTGATATCTGCAAGCTATAGTGCTTTTAAAGCTGATTATAAATATAAACGTTTGTATATCTTATTTGGAACTAAGTAATCTGAGGTGGTGTAGAAATACCCAAATAATATTTATACCAACAAATCATAATCAGTTGCTATGGATAATCTGAACAGCCCCATAGTTCACACCTGGGAATAAAATTAAAAGATAATCTTATAATATTTCTGTGTTATTTTTAAGAAGCCAAAATTCCAATATTGTCACTACTATTATCTAACCTTAAAAAGTATCTCCCTTCAAATTTGCTTTTAAGTATATGCTTAGATTGAGTTACAAGATGGTATGTTTTTACATAACTTTTCATATAGTCTTTATATTGTTCCCCTCTGCCTACAATGTTTCTAGGTGACTGAAAATTAAACCCTAATTCACCAAAAGTGCAATCAAAGAAGAGTATACACTTTATTCAGAAAACTGATTACTAATTAGTAATAACTAATAATTAGTAATAACAATAATTGAATTTTGTAGATTTACAACTTAAAATAGGATGTGTTTAGGAGTCAGAGAAATACAAGAGTGGTTAATAATTAGGGACATAATTTGAATGCTGAAGGAACTCATAAAGAAGATGACTTTAGATAGATTCTAGCTTTATTCTTATCTCATAGGCCTCTTCAGTGAATTTTCTGCCCAACAGAAGATAAATGGCGATTGGAAGCATCTAACACAGGTCACCAAGTGAAGGTGGCTATCATTGAACACTGATGATTGTATTCAGAACAAAGGGCCTAACTCTCATGATATTCTAAAAAAAAAAAAAAGAAAAAGAAAAAAAAAAGAAAAGAAAAGAAAAGAAAAAAAAAGGTGTTTTCAATTTTCTAGAACTGTGTCCAAGAGAGGTTATGTATTAACAGGGTTTAAAGCACTTCCAAGACACATCTGTCAAAGGAAAATACTAGAAAACTTATAGAATGACACAACGGAAACCATTTTTCCTCACATTACTATTATTATTAGGTTTCAGTTAAGAATAGTTCTGTTATTTAGGAGAAATTATTTTTCATTACAAAATGCCTTTGTTTCAAGAATATAGTGAAAATAGCTCTATTGAAATTTACAGCATCTTTTCCTGATTCTTAGAAACAGTCTCTTCAAAATTGCTTTCAAATACTAACCATGGGCTTTTCAGAGGTAATGAATTAAGCCTGTTTGTCTATTAAATATGATCACAGGCAAAGTATATCCCAATATTTTGAAAAATATCTTTATAAAATGACAATAAAAAACAGAGTTGTTATAAACATTTTATAAAATGAGTTAATTACACATTCTATTATGTAATATATTAGGAATAAGATCAAAATAAGTTCCTCTTCTGTGTTCAAAATAAAAAAAAAGTTTGCTCACAGAGAGGAATAAATACTTTCATTAAAATAAAAACCATCATACTTAATCTGCTAACTTTCCTGTTGCCATGATTTTAAAGACACCAAAACAAAATGAAAGAAATAGACTTTGTTTAATTTGGATTTTAATACATTTTCTTTCTCATTTTAGACCCTATTTTAACTAAATCAATTGCTGTATTATATTAACAAGATTTATTTGTTCATTTTAAATGATTTATTCAAAATCCTACTTTAAAAAATTATGATATGTTGATGATGTTCAATATGCTCTATTAGAATGTTTTATTATGAAACACTTGCAATAATATAACAAGCATATCTCTAATTTCTATGAACATATAGCTGAAACTTAAGGGAGATATAACCCTAGCTTCCAGAGGAACTGCCTGGCTGATTTCCATATTGGCTGTACAAGTGTGCAGTCCCACCAGCGATTCCCCTTACCTCACATCCTCACCAGCATGAGCTGTCATTTGTATATCGATCTTCACCACTCTGCTCAGTTAAGATGAATTCAAACAGAGTGTCTTGATGGGTAAATATTCATATATATATATATATATATATATATATATATATATATATATATATATGTAACTTAAATGAAATCACCAAAAGACAAACAAAAACAACAACAACAACAAAAAGAAAGCAAAAAACAAAAAAAAACCTGGGAAGTAGAGTACTTACTTGTCATCTCTTACCATCAAATGATGACTCTAGTTCTAGAAATAGCTTATGCATAAATGAATGGTTCAACAAGGAGCTCAATCAAAACCCCAAAACAATCCAGTTTTATGCCAAGATTGGTTTCATGCCACAAATGGAAGGTATGGCCCTATTGCCTAAGACAGTACTTACACAGTTCATTGAGCACAGACAAGTTGAGCTAGTTCCTACCTGGAGCCTTCACCCTACTGACTCATGTTCATACTACTGAAAGATACTCTGAAAACCACCAAAGGAGAAAAATTAACACCAATCAAGCTACAAAACCCTTTATCTACAATGGTAACCTACATGGAAGATGGCACATGTAACATGGCACAAAGCTTGTGGGGCTAACCAAGCAATGCCTGATTGGATTTAAAGATCACTCCCTGAGATAGAACTTGTCTTGATCCTGCTTTTTTTACTAAAAACCTGAGGCTAGATAGGCAAAGTATTTAAGGTAAATCTAAACACTACTCTTCTAATAGAACACAGAAACAAAATGTTTCATAATGACAATTTGCTATAATCAAAGAGCAGCTTGCAGTTCAACTATCCTTATAGAATCTTCTACTTCTAGTAGATGTGAATGAATATAGAGACCCAAGGGCATACAAATAATAGACAGTAACAGACCTTGGAACACTTGGTCTGAAATAATCTTACTTGCTCCTCAGGGAATTCTGTTAAAGTGGAGTTGGGAAAATTGTAAGAACCCGAGGGGATAAAGAACACCAAGGAAACAAAGCCATTTAAACACAGCAGGACCAATGAACATATGAACTGAGAAACTTTGGCATCATACACAGGGCCTGAAAATGCCTGAGCCTGATGGTGTCCCATTCTGGAAGTGGACACAAACCTACATGCCTATCCCAGAAGCTACTTCCAACTGATAATCACTCACATATGAAAAATTAGTTCATATTAGACACAGCAGGGTCTCACTGGGTTGCCAACAACTCTGCATCCAGGCTCCATGCCCTGCAGTAGATAACCAACACTAAGTAAACTCAATGGTAGCTTGAGAGGCTCTTTTGCTTTGTTTCATTTTGTTTGCCTCATAATGCTTTGCCTGAACATTGTTTTCTTTTTGTTCTTAACCTATAGGTCTTTTGCTTATATACTGTTTCTTTGATTTTGTGTTTTGAGGGGATTTCTGGGCATGCCAATCGTGTCTTTCTTTATTTCTGTCCATTTCTTTTTTGTTGTTGTTGTTCTATCCAGGTTTGTTTGTTTTTATTTTCTTATCACTACAAATTTTTGTATATGCCTGTTTATTTTCTAATGAAAGAAAACAAGAACGGATGTACATTTGGGTGATTTGGGAGGTGGAAAATATCTTGGAAGAACTAGGGTAGGGGATACAAAGAGTATATTGAATAATATATCTATTTTTAATAAAATAATTCTATATGTGAATAGTAAGTATATGTAATTAAGCAGGTACAAATGATTAGCTTATTATTCTTCATACTAAATATGATATAGGTAATATGAATAGAATTCAATTCATTTACCATAGATGCACTTGTTATAACTTATACAGTTTCAAAAAATGTAATTATTTAATTCCTCTATCCTAGGATTAGCTGAGGACAGAGGAAGGTTGGGATCAGGCATAGTCGAAATGGTAATTTCAGAGCAGGGTCTCATCCAACTAGCTTATCATCCATGCTTAACAAAGATAGACTGGCCTCTGAATTCTTTTGCAATGTTAAGAATAAATTTAGGCTTGCTGTCTTCTAAGAATCAAAGGGCATAGAGCCTTCACAAGACCAAGGTCCTCATCTTATCGATATTCCACAAGGCCATCCTCTGCTACATATATAGCTAGAGCCTTGAGTCCCTCCATGTGTACTCTTTGGTTGTTGGTTTATTCCCTGGGAGCTCTGGGGGTACTGCTTGGTTCATATTGTTGTTCCAATTATGGGACTGCAAACACCTTCACCTCCTTGGGTTCTTTCTCTAGTTCCTCCATTGGGGACCCTGTACTTAGCCCAATGTATGTCTGCAAGCATCTACTTCTGTAATTTTCAGGCACTGGCAGAGCCTCTCAGGAGTTAGCTGTATCAGGCTCCTATCAGCAAGCACATTAATGTTACTATGGGGCTAAGAGTGTGTATCCTTTGTACAGTGGATGCCATTGTGTAGGGGAATGCCAGGACAGGGAAGCAGGAATGGATGGGTTAGAAGGCAAGGGGATGGGGATTAGGATGGGGGTGGTGGTGGAGGGAAAATGAGGAAAGAGAATAAACTTTGAAATGTAAATAAAGAAAATATTCAATTAAAAAACAAACAACAAACAAATAGAATGTTAACAGGATCAATACAGAGTTAATAAGAGTTAATATTTTAAGCAGTATCAAGAGTCTGACAGGGACATTATAAAGTATTCGTTGTGAAAAGAGTGACATATAAATTGATAATTATGTATTTCTCTTTCCTAAAAATAAAAATAAAACATAATGATGAATGGCAAAAAAAAAAAAAAAAAAAAAGGAATTAAAGGGCAAGTGCCAATGGATGTTAATTCATAAGATAATAGTCAAACATATTCTGACATTCATTCATAACATAGTCTCAATATCACTGTTTCATTTTTACTCCATTTAATCATAAAGAGAAGCTAAATGCAAGGTCCCAGGCCCAAGGGAAGCTGGATACTTCCCAAGCGTCTATTATAAGGAAATAGTTGTCTGAGTCCAGACATCTCAAGGATAACTTGTCTGTCTTTCTGGCAGGGTTAAACTAAGTTCATATTCTCAGGCCCATGAACGAACTCCTATCTTGACTGATAGTTGCTATCAATTTCTCAACCTTGTTCAACTTCTTACGTCAAAATATGTTTGGATAATACTGTGCTGCTCACCCTGTTCCCCAGTGTTTCATGGTTTCATCCATTAAATATGCTGCACAGCATTCTTTAAGTTCATAGTTTAGCTCCCAAGTTTGTTCTGTGGCCCTGATCAAACAGTAGTGGCCTGATCACAGTACATTTTTATAATCTGCATTGACATGGTGTTTGAGTTATGTTGATTTATGTTGGATGTAAGTGAACCCCACACTGGTAGTTTTTGAACTTGCTCTATAGTCCAGACTGACCTGAAACTCACAGAGATCTGCCTGCCTCTGCCTCCTGAATGCTGGGATTAAAGGCAAAGATTATATATTTTAAAAAACTAATACTTTTTTAGGTAGGAAATATCAAGAAGACAAATTTTAAGATCTGTATCATATAGATTTTTTTTATGATGTGCAATTAATTACTGTTTCTAGTTATTTTGACCTCTTAAAATTAATAAAGATAAAGGGCTTTTTTATAATCCACAAACTTTTTAAGTTTTAAATTTAAAGGAACAAAATGTATATATATATATATATATATATATATATATATATATATATATATATATTCTTTTTTGTTGTTGGGATTTTTTTTTTTGAGACAGGGTTTCTCTGTGTAGTCCTGGCTGTCCTGGAACTCACTTTGTAGACCAGGCTGGCCTCAAACTCAGAAATCTGCCTGCCTCTGCCTCCCGAGTGCTGGGATTAAAGGCGTGTGCCACCAGGCCCGGCTATTTTTAATACTCTAATATTATCAGTTGTTAGTATGCCATTAAGAGTTGGACATGCTATTTGAAAATTACAACTTCTTTTGGAGTATTATTTTGAGAAATTTTAGGGTAGTTGGATAGATACTCAAAGAAGCAAGTAGGTGCATGAATTTATCTCTTGCTTTATATTCTCTATATTGTGTTCATAAATTGTTATTCGTATTTCTAGTACCATATATTTCTTCTTCTGTAACTAAAACCTATTTACTCTATAAATTAATTCAATATGTGTCCCATCTTGTTTGCACTGCACCCACAAAATGGTCTGATGCTACTGAAAAGATTGTTTAACCCAAGCTGTCTTACAAGGAGATATTCTGATACATTATCTAATGCAAAGATAACATTAAGTCACTACAGGGAAATGATGAGCACTGAGTGACTATGTAGAGTGGGAAAGTACTAAGTGGATGTGCATTGTTGACATGGGCACAGTCCATTTCTATAGACATCCCATTATTGGGGGTGGGACTCAAAACTTGCTAAGGATGTCTGGGAACTGTTACTGAGGAAGTAGCTCAGGAAGTCTGGAAAATGCTGCTGATCCATTGTCTCAGACCATGTGAGGGACATTCCTTATTTGAGCCTGAAGGCTGGAATCTGTTTGTTTGTTTGTTTGTTTGTTTGTTTGTTTGTTGTTTTGGGGGGAGTTTGTTTTTTTGTTTTTTTCCTATTAGTAATTGACTTGCCTGGGCTTGCCTGGACTTGACAGTTTTTAGGCCTAGTCTCCTTAACTGCCAATTTGAAGTCTGTCATGGGATCTGCCTAGCCTTCTCACTAGCAATCTCTAATTTTTATTTCTAGCATGAAGCATGTTATTGATGGTACTTACATTTCAGTTTCTGTGTAATTGAAAGCTTAAGGAAATGGCAGAGTATACTTCATTATATTTATTATGTCTGACTGGCATTATTTTATTGCTTAATTTTTAGTTGATTATATTTGCTTCTATTTATTTGCATAAATACATTTGAAAGCCTTAACACAGAAATATTCATTTATCTCTCTGGCAGCACACTCCACCCCCTGCTTTTCGACTAGTGAGTCCAGCTTTGCATTACTATTCAATAGATATGTGAGATATATTAAGTTAAGTTGAGAGAATTGATAGTTTGGTTTATGGTTTTAGGGATGCCAGTCCATGTCCCAAATATATTCTTTTTGACTCTGTTCTTGGAATGAAACACAACATTATTCTGGTAAGGATCTGGTTGTGGCTACAATACAAACATAAAGGTTCTAAGGTTACAATAACCTCTGAGAGAAAACTATAAAATTTACCATTTTCTATGAGACCTTGTCTGCTACAGGGTTCACTGGCAATCACTCCTGCCATAGTCTCAGAACAACTATTCACTATACAAACCATAGGAGACATTCAGAATTCAACTGAAAACAAGATTTCCCAAATGGTACTGATAAAGAAACACCACTTCATTGTTATTGTTCCTTTGATTTAAATATAGCAATTAATGATGAGAGAAAAACATTTTTGTATAAGAAATTTGCGTGAATCTCAAAAATCTAATTGTATTTGTTACTTGATTAAATTCTCCATGGAAGTGAACAAATGAAGATAGCTGTGTTTGACAATTACTGGGGTTATTTGATTTTATCAAAATTAACATTATTATCTCAGCTCAAGAAAATAGTCTTATGAGGTATAATTACATATTGCTCTTGGGACTACAGATATAATTTGTTATAAAGAAGTTTGAACCTTATAATCATAGCAAGTATTTTTCAATTCTTATCCTAAAACCTACAAAGACAGCACCAAATAACCTTTATGACTTGTAGACTATATCCGGAACACAGAGAGAAATTTCCTCTTGAATATTTTAGGAAGGTAACCAAATTCATTTTAAGTAAAAGCAGTAGATTTCAACATGTTAAGGCAGAGCATGACTTATTCAGTCAACCCGTCAACGTGGCATGAATTTCACCAAGGTAAACTTATTAAGCAACTTGGATAAGGCAAACAGATACAAATATATGTGGCTAAGAGTGGATACCTCAATGCCACTTTCAGTACTCTGCTGTACACACTTGGAAAAGATTCCATGTGAAGTATATGCATGTTGTCCTACATTATTTTGGTTTCTTTAAAAAGGAGGGAAGGCTTCTTGATTCTTGATTTGTTCCTTTTTCTTTGTCGTTAGCACTGTAGGAAATTAAACTGTCAAATATGAGGATGTTATAAACTCAAGTCTCTTTCCCAACAGCTTATAACTGCTGCACTTTTTTTTTTTCAGTGTAGAGATCCTGGTGAGATTTCAGTCTCCTCAGACCATCTTCTGATTCTTTTCTTTCACCTGAAGTTTAATAACAACAACAGGAACAGTAGCAAATCTCTCCCTTCAGATTCATCTTCCATGGAGACCATCAGGACCAGTAGCACCGTAGTCTGACTTTTTTCTACAATATAGCACAACATAACAGTTCTCACAGAGGCTAGAGGGTATTGAAGATACAGAAATATGAACAGGAAATAGTAAAACAGGATGATAAGTGGTAAAATGCATATGAACTCCTGAGCAAAGGTCTAGGAAAGAGTAAGCATAATTTAAAGTTCTTTGTGATAGTAAGACTCTACAATCAAATAGTAAACAAAACATTCTATTTTATGTTCTGAGATTGTTTTCCTCATGAATTTATCTATCTATTCACTTTACATCCCCATCGCATTCCCCTTCCCCCTCTCCTCTCAGTACCAGTCTCACAAACCCCTCCCCCATTTCCTCTTCCCTTTCTCTTCAGAGACTGGGAAGTTTCCCCATGAGTACCAACTCATCTTGGGATATCAAGTTATAGTAGGACTAAGGACATCCTCATCCACTGAACTCCAGCTAGGAGAGGGGGTCCCAAAGTCAGGCAACAGAGTCAGAGACAGCCACCACTTCAGATGTTATAGGAACCACCTGAAGACCAAGCTGCACAACTGAAAACATTTAAGAGGCCTAGGTCCAGCCCTCTCATTATCTTTGTTGGTGGTTCAGTATCCATGAGCCTCTAAAGGCCCAGGTAAGTTGATTCTGTAAATCTTCTGGAGATGACCTTGACCCCTCTGGCTCACTCATTCTATCCCCCACTTTTCCACAAGATTCCAATGTTCTGCCTAACATTTTACTTTGGGATTCTGCATCTGTTTTTATCAGCAACTGGAAGCTTCTCAGGAGATATTAATGCTAGGTTCTTGTCTGTAAGCATAGCAGAGAATCATTTTTAGTGTCAGAGGGTTTGCTTTTTTTTTTGTTTTTTTTTTTATGAGATGGTTCTAAAGTTGGGGAATTACATTGGTCGGCTATTTCCTCAATATCTGCTCCATCTTTATCTCTGTGCATCTTGTAGACAGGACAAATTTTGGATCAAAGGTTTTATGGGTGAGTTGGTGTCCCTTTCCTTTCACTGGAAGTTCTGCCTGGCTACAGGATGTGGCCACTTCGGTTTCCATATTCCAAGATGCTAGAAATTTCATCTATGGTCATCCAGAGACTTCTGGGAACTTCCCCTGTCCCGGGTCTCCTGCTGTTCTCATAGGTGCCTGTCCTTGATTTCAGTTCTCTCATAGAGCCCTCTCCTGCCATTCCCTCCCACTCTCCCCATTTAGTTCCCTCACTCCATTTACTTCTGATATCTACTTTACTTCCCCTTTTGAGTGAGATTCAAGTGTCCTCTCTTGACCCTTCTTGTTATATAATTTCTTTGGGTCTGTAGATTGTAGGATAGTCATCCTTTACTTTATGGCTAATGTCTACTTATAAGTGAGTGCATACCATGTGTGCATTTCTGGGTCTGGGTTAGCTCAATTGTATGATCATTTCTTGTTCCATCCATTTGTCTGCACATTTCATGTTGTCTGTTTTTAATAGCTGAATGTTATTCCACTGTGTAAATGGCACCACATTTTATTTATCTATTCTCCAGTTGAGGAAGATCTAGTTTGTTTCCAGTTCCTGACTTTTATGAATAAAGCTGCAAAGCTTCTAGGGATATAGTAGAATAAATGTCTCTGTAGAATGGTGGGCCATCTTTTGGGTACATTTCCAGGAGTGGTTTATAAACCACTGAATTTAAAAGAGTGTCATAAACAAACTAATGTGGTTTTTGTTGTTGTTGCTGCTGCTGCTGCTGCTGTTGCTGTTGCTGCTGCCGCTGCTGTTGGTGGTAATGGTATATAGGTTTAAAGTACATCTTCCTTATAGAAATAATGGAAATTTGACAAATAATTAATAGGTAAACAGAATTGGTAGACCTCTAGATGTTTCTGTTAACAATGTGTTCATAAGTTTGACACAGAGTTTGTATCCAGCAATGCATGTCTCAAGACAGAAGGCCTACTGTCAAGTAGATATTCAGTCCACAAAACTAGCTATCTTGTAGTGCAACTCTGGTGCTAGAATCCTGGGGAATCCCAGATTGCCACTGCTCTTCTCTCTGCATTGGAATTTTGAAGAAGTTGCATAGGACAGATTGAATTATCAGTGGAGATGGGGACGTTCCACAGCCACCAGAAAGCTTGACTCAGATTTACTTTGTATCTTCCTTTCTGAAAATAATCTGATTAAGAAAAGGCCTCACAAAAGTGTCTATCAGCTCCTGTTTCAGTTGATTCCAGATGTAGTCAAGTTAACAGTCAGTGTGGCACATCACAGACCACTTAACACTCACAGCAGAATGTTAAACAGAGACTATGAGTCTCAGAGGTTGATTTTTGAGTAAATTTAGAGAGACAGATTTCCAGCTAGATGGAGAGTGCAGCAGGCTGTTAAGTGACTGATTGATGTCTGTGCCAAAGACAATTCAGTATCTAGTCTTTGTATTGCAGGTTTGCTTTTTGTGTGGTTCTATCCCTTGTTTCCCTGAGGACCACTGGCTGACCTCACAGAAACAGTGTGTTTCTGACAGCAGCATATTGCAGTCACACTTGTTTTTCCGTGAAAGCATTGTTTCCTTCTAACTAAAAAGAGATTGGCAAAATTGAGGAGGCCCAGAAATCAGCTCAGATAGTCAGGGACTTGACAGGCACTGTGGATGTGTTAGTAGAATGCCTGGGTTATGCAGTAGTGATTTTTGTGACCATGCTAAATCATGACTTAGATTCTGAGCAAATATATACAAGAGTAATCATTTGTGACACGAAGACAGAAAATAAAGGATATTTATTCTCAGGGGAAAATGTGGAAATTTTAATTTTTCTATGACAGTTAATTTTTATAAGTAAAGGAAAAAATAATTTGAAATTCTAAAACAACAACAACAACAACAACAACAACAAAAAAAAACAGATCCATATGAGGAACAATGCATTAGCAAAACAACCAACTGACCAAGTATTACCCTGCTTTATATAAACATTTTTGTTTAATACTGAATTCATTTTGGCTGTTCTTGATGTTAGGTTACCTTATTTTTATTACATGAACATAAACATGATCTCTCAGCCCTATTCCTGGGAATTAAAGGGTCACTTTAATCTGTATATTAAATCATGTCTATATAAAGTCAGTCTATATAAAGTTATGATATATTTTCTTCAAAAAATTCTATGAAGGTTATTTTCAAAGTTGGTTAAAAAATTTAATTCTTAGTAATTTTGAAACAAACTGACTTTCCTAGCAGAACACAGGAAATCATTCAAGTATAATAATCTACTCAATTATTGGCTAATACTTTAGCACTTCTTTTATGTTAATATATATCCTGAAAATTAATATTTTCTGTGACCTAACATATAGAAAATTTTCTTTCCTTTACCTTATGTTTGGTTTTGAAGGTTTGTTAACAATTGGGCTTTTTTTTTTTTTTTACCTCCCTCACATTGTAGGAAACTGTTTAATAAATAAAAGTAAACTTTGTCATTTAGAGACCTATTTGAAGTTCCATTCTGCCTAAAGTGTCCTACCCTGTTGCTGGTTCAGGTCCATCTACCAGCAAGCACACAGCAGAGTTCAATTATAAGGGCAGCAGAAAAACATGGAGGTCTATCCTGTTTAAAAGTTCATGCAGAAAACTAAAGCATAATGTAACACTAAAGAAAAAAAATTAAAATACTGTGGCTCAAAAAAAGCTGCACAATTTAAAAGAAAGATAACTCTTAAGTACAAACTATTACATTCAAATCACTTGCAATGTAAACAGCTGAGATGTTCTACAGGATTTTCATGAACAAAGTAAATACTTAAATTCCTTGTTGAAAACAGAATTAAGACATAAATGTATATTAAAAGGGAACTTTGTATTGATGATCTTGATGAAGTTGCCGTTTTCCTCAAGAATTTTCATATTCGGGTTTGTTATGAGAGAGCCTTAAATTTAATGTATATTTATCTTTAGTTAAAAGTAATTTGTTATCCCTCACATATAATTTATTCACTCATGTGTATGCAAATGTAGCAGACTAATAATAATGTCTGTCTTAGTAAGATTGCTGTGAAGAGACATCTTGACCTTGGCAAATCTTATAAAGGACAACATTTAATTGGGGCTGGCTTACAGTTCAGAGGTTTAGTCCATTATCATCACGATGGGAAGCATGGCAGTGAGCAGTAAGACATGGGGCTGGAGAGGAGCTGAGAGTCCTATATCTTTACCAATAGGGAGCAGAAGTGAAGATTATGACACAAAGTTCAAACTTGGGCTTCTTAGACCTCAAAACTAACCCCCAGTGACCTACTTCCTCCAATAAAGCCACTTATTCTCACAAAGCCACACCTTCTAATGGTGTCATTCCCTACATGCCAAGAATTCAAACATATGAGTCTGTGGGGGTCATTAGTATTGACAGTACCACAATGTCTTATATTACTAGGCACATCCATCTGGACTTGGTGGAGTATGTTTATGATCTGAGCATTTGGGAGGAGAATGATGGAGTTGAAGTTCAAAGGCACTCAACTTTACAACAAGCTTGAGGACATCAAATTCTATCTCAATAAATTATAAAGATATTCACTCATGTGTTACTACTAAATGGGTTCCCTTGAATGTGAGTATTGCATAATTCTCTTTTAGAGGAATATGAATGTTTTAGATAGGAAACACGAGGAAAGCTGAAAACAAGATTTTTTTTTTTGCATACACAATCCCCAAATTTCTTTCAATTTTTAAAACAGAAGTTTGCACTTATGTACCATATGTACATCACTTCATCCTTCTCTCCACTCCACGTCCTCCTGTATCCTATGTCCCCCATTTCAAATTTATGACCCCTTCATTTCTAAATTATTGTTGTTACATTATATAAATAATTATTTTAGTTATGCGCACAGACACTTGCACACACACACAATTTGCTGAACTAATTTAGTGTTGTTTTTGTGTGTCTGTGTTTAAATCTGAGAACTTGGGTGTCGCGTGCTTTACCATCCAGCGGGAATAAAATGCAGGACAAACCAGGTTTCTTCTCAGCACGGTTTACTCAGGAAATGTAATGTGGTGAATGGCAATGCAGAATGGCCCTGCATGCAGTTACAGAGTGAGAATGGTGCAATGGCGGAATGGGGCCAAGGAGCGTGAAGTAGCAGAGTGGAGTGGTAGAATGGAATGGGGGCCCTGAGCCCACCCAGGAGCAGCTATTTAAACCCTGTCCTGGCCAATCACCGAGCTGCCTCGTGGCTCTCGCTCATACACCAGGTGGTCTTGGGCTACCCCTTGGCTACATCAGGTGGTCTCGGGCACAAGATCAAACAACAGCTGACACTGCCTAATGCCAAATAAAAGTTGTTTAAGCCAGTACAGCTGAGTGGGTCGATGCCGTCTTTAAGGAGCGGTTGAATGGCTCCCTACACTTGGGATTGGATAGTATGTGGGGCACTTTTCTGGAGAAACCTTTTTCTCCTTCATCCAGAGTCATTTAAGCTTGTATAGCTCTTCATCAAGGGTATGGAGAAAATGAGACTTCTCTATCTACCGTGGCATAGGTATTATTTAGATGATGTCATTATTGAGATTTTATGGGTACAACAATGTACACTATCTCAGAGCAGACAATGTGCCTGTCTGGATTACATATTTTACAGCAACATCTTCTATCATGTTTCCTGCTCCTTAGGTGTAGGAGGTGAATTGTAGCCTTATCAGTTTGCGTTAGGGATCACATGGTCTTCTGTTCTCTGTCTTTTTGGGCACTGTGGATGTATGATTCAAAAAGATGATTCTTTGATGCTATTCAGGTTTATAGTCTAAATTTTTCTTGTTAATTAAAACTATGTCTCCCGTTTAGAATCTGTTATAATCTCACTTTTTGAGTCTCTCATCCTCATTTTAATTTATTATTATGTCACTATTTATTAAGATAAAACTTTACGTTTGATATTAGAAATCAATAAAATTTCATTAGATTTTCCCATTAGAACTTATATTAACATTTTTAATGAAAATACAATAAAATTTATAAAGAAGTTTGCTAAGCAAAGCTAAATATATTTCTAAGAATAAAGCATCGTGTATAAATTAAGAAAAAAAAAAGTAAGATTATTGTACTTGGCCATTGAATTCTTGGTGCTGCTTAAGCTGAATATCAAACACCCCTGTGGTCACCAACATGCATGTTTGAATTTTCTTTATGTCAGCTCTCCTGGGGTGTTATTGACACTGAATCCTCAAAATTCATTCTGGTTCAGGAGTAAAGAGAAATAAAACAAGTGGTTAAAGGCTCGTTGACAGTTGTATATAGGGACACTGCGCTACCTTGCAGGTGTGGATAAAAGATTTAATTTACTGAAAAGAGAGAAGACCAAGAGACAGAAAAGGAGAAGGTAAATGAACCCTTCTGTGTGGGAGAGACAGGCAAAGAATCTGCTAAAAGGATGCTGGCCCCTGATTCCTCACTTGCCCCCATGGGTCCTATTTAAATAGGAACCTTGTGCTTACCAATTCTCCTCAAAACTTCTTCTAATTATGAAGAAGCCTCCACCCCAGGAAGGCATCTCTTACCCATTTCAAACAGTCAATAAAATTAACACATATGTGATAGAATCCATCAAATTCATTCAAGTACAATGATTAACGGCACCAAACAATATATAAGTTCTTCTGAGCAGAGCATCCTCTGAGTTACTGACTTTCCAAAAAAGTATATAAGTTACTAAGTGTACTGTAACGTTCCTCTGCAAAGAGCAGAAAATTTAAAGGTACTACAAAAAAGGTCAAGAAAGAAAAAAAAAATCTATGCACATAAAAAGACCATATTTAAACGATTTTATTTAAGATAAATATGGTTAAAAGACATCAATTTTTAATTTCACGTTTAGCAACAAAAAATATCTATATTTAACTTTATGTTTAAATATTTATGATTTTAATTACTCTATTAAATAAATTTTATTACTATTATTATCTTGTTAGTTTAAAATGTATAATTTCAAGTTTCCTTCTATATGAACTTCTGGAGTACTGGATATTTTCTTTCAATATTGGCTTAATAAATTTATTTAAGAGTATGTATTCTAGCTTATATAAATGTCATTTCTGTGCAAACTCTGAGAAAACAGAAAGAATGGTTAAATCCATCTTCTTTAGGATTTAAGATTTCAGATCAACTCTTTGCTAGAGTTGAACTAACTTTCCTTCCTTCCTTCCTTCCTTCCTTCCTTCCTTCCTTCCTTCCTTCCTTCCTTCCTTCCTTCCTTCTTTCCTATTTCAAACTGCAGATTTTATTCCCCTCCTGGTCCACCCTTGACTCTTCCACATCCCATATATCCTTCCTGCCCCCTGTCTCCACAAGGATATCCCCACCCCCTAATCCCCCACTCCACCAGACCTCTAAATTCCCTGGGACCTCCAGTCTCTTGAGGGTTAGGTGCAATTTCTCTGACTAAACCCAGACCCAGTAGATCTCTGCTGTATTATGTGTTCAGGACCTCATATCAGTTGAATTTTTAATTGTGATAATCTGGTGTCTTTACAAACTTTGTAAAACTCTGAGCAGGTTTTGGTACAGCAAGTTTTCCTAAAAAATTTTTAATTGTGCAGGTGACAACACACACACACACACACAACCACACTTTGGGTAAAAAACAAGTTTGAAAACCATCAAGAAAATCGACTTCAAAGCAAATAATGGCCTTGTGGGACACCACTGGGAGGAGAGGCCCTTGGTCCTGTGAAGGCTTGATGCACTAGTGTAGGGGAATGCCAAGACAGGGAAGAGGGAGTGGGTAGGTTGGTGAGCAGGGGGAGGTGGGATGGGATATGGGGATTTTCAGAAAGGAAGCAAGGAAAGAGGATAACATTTGAAATGTAAATAAAGAAAATATCTAATAACAAATCCAAAAAAAAATAAATATACAATAATCAAAAAAAAAAAAAAGAAGAAGAAGAAGAAAGAAAATTGTGAAACTAAGCAAATAACTGTACAACACACCAAGGGCAGCCACACACAGTCACATATGTGCCCGTTCAGACTTGTCCTTGGAGTTTAGTTTCTTATAGAACCAAACAAAACAAAATAAAACAAAAGCACTTGAGACAGGTGTCAGTTGTCTTCCATGATCAGTGGTACTCATTTAGTTAATAATTAGTTTTTAAATAGATACTTAGAAAAGTATATATATTTTAATGCAAGAATTTCTGGTTTGTTGTTGTTGTTGTTGTTGTTGTTGTTGTTGTTGTTTTTTATTTTTCAAGACAGGGTTTCTCTGTGTATCCCTGGCTATCCTGGAACTCACTCTGGAGACCAGGCTGGCCTGGAACTCAAAAATTCACCTGACTCTGCCTCCCAAGTGCTGGGATTAAAGGTGCACGCCGCACGCCCGACATCTGATTTTTAAATGTAATACTCTTAAACAATTTTAATTTAGGAAATGAAATCTAGAGAAAGTACCCAAGGAGCTGAAGGGATCTTCAACCCTATAGGTAGAAGAATAACATAAACTAACTAGTACCCCCAGAGCTCATGTCTCTAGCTACATATATAGAAGAAGATGCCCTGTTGGGAAGAGAGGCCCCTTGGTCATGCAAACTTTATATGCTCCAGTACAGGGGAACTCCAGGGCCAATATCTGGGAGTGGGTGGGTAGGGTAGCAGGGCGGGGGATGGGGGAGGGTTTAGGGGACTTTCGGGATAACATGTGAAATGTAAATGACGAAAATAATAATAAAAAATGTATATTAAGGGCTAAGGGGATACCAATATGTGTATAAAATTGAAATTGGGCCATTAATAAATTTTAAGAAGGTGTACATAGCACAGTTTATCCAAACAAAATTAAAATGCAATTTTCTTTAAAAAATGTAAACAGCAAAATAATTAATGAAAAGTATCATAACTAAGAAAATGAACCTGGTCATGATAGTGTACAAAGAATATCCATAGAATTACCATGAAAATCAAACCAAAATTATTTACACATCTAAATATAGGTGACAAATAATAAAGCCTTAATAAGCAATACAAAAAAATATATAATTCCTTTGGAAGCATAAGAAAGGGCTTATTCTAATAGCGCTGTGTCTCTGTGCCATAAGAATTTTCTTATGTAACTTCTATTGCATAAATTGACCAAAACATGCAAATGCCATTCAAAGACTTAATGACTGAAAGACTATTAATGGGGAAATTTTTGATTATAAGATAAAAAGTATTTTTATGGTGTTAACTTTATATATAATTACTAAAACTTAGACTCAATATGAGATCATATATAATTTAATACCAATATAATATAAACTGTCTTGAGATAGGAGTGCTCACAATAAATTTTAATTTAAGTAATATGAGAGGCAATATATTTTAGTAATTTATTCTCTCACATATTATATCCAACCTCAGTTTCTCCCCCATCCCTCCCACTCCGCCTCCAACATGCCCCATAATTTCTTCCTTCCCATTTACTCCTCTTCAATTTCAATTTAGAGAAGGACAGGCCTCCCAGGGATAGCAGCCACGCATGGTATAAAAAGTTGCAATACGATTAGGCGCTTCTCTCATATTAAGTCCAGGTAAAGCAATGCAGTAGGAAGAAAACGTCCCCAAAGCAGGCAAAGGTGTTAGAAAGAGCCCTCCTCAGCCTCCAGGAGTCCCACAAAACCACCAGTCTGCACAAGGATAACATATATGCAGAGAACATATGGTCAGACCCAGAAGGCTCTCTGGCTTTCAGTTCACTCTCTGTGGACTGTTATCGGTTCAGATTGGTTGGTTCTGTACTTTTCTTTTGATGTCCTAGATTCCTTTGGTTCCAACAGTATTTCTCTTCCATCTGCAGCAGGATTCCCAGAAACACACCTAATGTTTGGCTGTGAGTCTCTGCATCTGTTCTCCCTGATTGCTGGATAAAGCCCCTCTAATGACAATTAGGGTTATACACTAATCTGTGAGAACAAGCATTGTTTCATTGCCTTTTTTTCCCCTCTATTTGCCATCTAGGTTTGTTTCTATGCTTGGTCTCTGAGACATCCATGCTTTGGTATGTTGCTCTTCCAGCAGTATCAGGTGTGGGCTCCCTCTCTGAGGCATGATTCTCAAGCTGGACCAGTTGTTGACTGACCTATTTTCTCAGTACTGCTTTTTTGTGGAACAAGTTCTAACAGATGTTATTTCATTACTTTTTGAATTGGTTTAGTTTATTGAAAATATTTTTTTTTATATAACGTATCTTAAATACAGTTTTTGCTAATTATATACTTCCTGGGCATTGACCACCTCACCTACCCTCTTAATCTATTCTTCTTCTGACTCTCATTAGAAAAGAATAGATTTCTGGGAAATAAGAAAACATAAGACAAAACAAAAAAACCATTGGATTGAAGCTAAACAAAGCAACCCAACAGAAAGAAAAGAGTCTCCAAAGAAGCACAAGAAAGAGAGACCCAATCAGTCACACCCTCGGGATTCCATAAAAGAAGTAAGCAGAGAGCTATAATATTTATGCAGAGGACCTGACATACACTAGTGTATGATTTGTTCTTGCTGCTGTAGTCTCTGTGTGTTCAATCTGCTCATCTCCTTTAGAGGGCTTTTTTTTTTTCTTTCTGGTATTCTCCATCCCTCTTAATTCTGACACTCCTTCTACTTCCTCTTCTCCAGAGTGTTTAAAACTATTTAAATTAAAAAATATATTAATTAGGGGCTGGTGAGATGGCTCAGCCGGTTAGAGCACCCGACTGCTCTTCCGAAGGTGATGAGTTCAAATCCCAGCAACCACATGGTGGCTTACAACCACCCGTAACAAGATCTGACGCCCTCCTCTGGTGCGTCTGAAGTCAGCTACAGTGTACTTATGAAGAATAATAAGAAATGAATCCTTGGACCAGAGAGACCAACCGGAGCAAGCCAGGCTGTCCAGAGCGAGCGGAGCGGAACGGGGATGGCTGGAGCAAGCGGGGACGCCAGAGCTAGCAGGGCCAGAGCGAGTGGGGCCGAACAGAGACGGCCGGAACGAGCGGGGCCAAACTGGAGCAAGCGGAACCGATTGGAGCGAGCGGGGCTGGCTGGAACAAGCGGGGGCTGTACGGGGGCGGCCAGGAGCAAGTGGGGCTGGCCGGAGAGTGCGGGGTCGAGCAGAGCGAGCGGGGTTGACCGGAACAAGGGGAAAATATATTAAATTATTAACATAATTTCAGTTAAATTAGATGATATTTTATGGAAATTGGATAATGTTGTTAGAGTACACAGTCTTAGATTATTTTATAAAGTTTTATTGCACGGACTGTTAATCTAGCCATCACAGAATAAATACTCACCTAATACAACATATTCTACATTAATTCTACTTGCAAATTCAAAGTGTGTCCATATGACAATTTTATTTTCTAAACTAGTATCACTATTTAAGAAGAAAAACTCATCATCTGAAGCTTTATTATTCTTTTTAATATTTTCTAGTTGTACAGCCCACCATGATCATATGTCCCCAAAATGCCAACTATGAGAGGTTTAACTTTGCTTGAGATTTCATTTTCTGAAGAAGAGGAAATTGTAGCATATTATGTAAAGCATTCTACATTATCTATGATTCTGGGAAGCAGTCGTTTATGGGAGTCTGCATAGAAGTTAAGTTTACATTAACAATTCAGTACAGAATGGCTGGACTTCATGAAGCATGCCAAAACTTGGAATATTTTATCATATACTAATCTTATTGCTCAATTACCCTGTTCTTTATGGTACATTACTATAAGACATTGTCCTTACAAAACTTTATTTCATAGTTACATTGATATATCATAAAACATTACTGAAGTCTCTGCTAAAATTCATCAGATTGCTATGTGGATATTTGGTATAATATTTGATAGTGCTCACAGCACTCAATAGGGAGAACATTTTATAAGGCTAATTGACAATAAATAAATTATTGAGAGGTTGTAGAAGATGGATCCTCAAGTAAAATTAAAATTTCTTTCCTCTCGGTCCTTATGTCATGAGTATGGATTCCAAGAACACATTAAAAAAAAAAAGCCAAATAAAATCTCATGAGCATTTGTAGTGTAGTATAGCAGTGAACTAGTTAAACTGCTTTGGTTTTCGGTGTGTTGCACAAATGTTGCACCTGCCCAAGAGCTCTCTGGATTCTCCAATAAAAGACATACACAGGCAAACAGCTAATTTTGATATGCCTTGACTACCTCAATAGCTAGGCATTTCTAATCCTCCCCATGGCTAGCATACATTCACCCCTCTAACTTTCCCAAGTCATCTCCCTAAATCAACCTTTAGTAGCTGCTACCGCAGATCCAATCTGGGTAGTGGCCCGTGGGTCACTTTCCCAAATTCTTACTTGGCTGGTAGCTTTCTTTCTTACAGCTCTTAAATGGGATCCCTCTCCCTCAGAGACAGAGATTCTCCCTGTGTCCTCATTCAGTTCCTTGAATGCACAATCTCTAAGTCCCACCTCTTTCATCCTGCCCAGCCATTGGCTGTTGGCAACTTTATTTCCCAATCAGAGCCAACTGGGGGCAGGCTTTCTTTAGCATCTGAAAGCGCAGTTTCTTTGTGATTCTGGGAGCTGAATTAAGACAAAGCATTAGAAACAATCCTCAACATTGTAGTCTCAACACACCTATAGAAATACTATCAAAACATACTGTCTCAAAGTGGAAGTGTACCGACTAATACATGAAGGTTTTCTGCTGATTCACGTATACATCACAAACTGCATCTCCAAAAAGAAGCCCTGAAATATATTTGTTTATAATTTTACAGTCATTAATTTGTTTATTATTTATGTATTCATTAATTATATGTTCATTTGTCAACCCTATCCATGTCCCTTCCCTGCTCCCGTTCTCCTCTGAGATAGTGGAGGTCCCTAGTTAACCCAATACCCTAGCATACCAAGTCTCTGCAGGCTAGAAGCTTCTTCTCCCACTGCGACCAAACAAGACAGCCAAGTTAGGGGAGCAGATTTCACAGATCAGCAACAGCTTTAGGATTAGCTCCCATTCTAGTTGTTTGACATCCCCATAAAGACCTAGCTGTACATCTGCTACATATGATCAGGAGGTCCAAGTCAAGCCTGTGTGTGCTCTTTTGTTGGGTTTTTCAGTCTCTGAGAGCCTCAGGGGTTCAGGTTGGTTAACTGTTTTTTTTTTTTTTTTTTTTTTTTTTTCTATAGAGTTTCTATCCCTTTTTGGGACCTCAATCCTTCCCCCAACTCTTCCATAGGAGTCACCAATATCCACCCAGTGTTTGACTGTGGGTCTCTGCATCTTTCTGAGTCAGTTGCTGGGTGGAGCCTCTCAGCGTGGTACTACTGTCTTTTCTGCAAACCCAACAAAGTCTCATTAATATTGTCAGGGACTTGTGCCTGTCCATATTTAACGATCACTCTGTAAGAATATATTGACAATCTAAAAGATGGTACAAAAATGTACCCTTCTTGTTTCTTACTATAAAAAAATGGAATTTATTTGTAGGAATAAATTGTAGGTGACCACTGAGGAGAAAATAAATGTATTTTTTTTCACCTTCTAATATTCTGAAAAGTATTTTATTTATTTTTCAGAATTCCATACATGTACACTGCATAATATGATACCCACTCCTCATTTCATTATTCTAGCACAGACCATATCATACTCAAACATCTTTTCCAAAATTCATATTTATTTTTATAATCCACTGTGTACCTTAAGGCAATTTCCTTATGTAGGATTCAAAGTTAGTGATGAAAAGCATAGATTGTGAGGAAAGTTTCAAGGGTAAACAATCATCAAATATTAATATGGATAAGGAAGACTTTCTTTGCATTACTAGCTGATCACAAACCCAATGTCAATAAAACAAAGATAATTTTTTTCTAGAATTTATATGTTCTAATAATCATTTCCAAAACATAGGCCATGTGTTAGAAACATTCATCAAATACAACATAAAAAAATCTCTTTCTGAAGTTAATATTGAGAAAAAACATGTTCAATTCTTTAAAACAATAGCAGAAACCCACAATTATATATATATATATATATATATATATATATATATATATATATATATATATATATATATATATATATATATATGCATATGTGTATATGTGCATATGTGCATATATGAAAGGACAGTATAGGATGATAAGAATAGGAATCCTACAGACAGAAATGTGCACCACTTCCATATTATTACTGGAGTTCTTAATCATATAGTCGCCCATTTTCATGAGATTTGAGAACAATTTTTATACCTTCTTGAGTGAGAAGATAAGCAAGAAACACATGCAAATATGAAATAGCCAACACTCTCCTTTCTCGGAATATGAAGTGAAAGCTACCAGCCAAGTAATAATAATAATAATAATAATAATAATAATAATAATAATAATAATAATAAAAAAACATCATATATAAATGTTGCTTTAAAAAATACACAAATTATCAACAAATACTATTAGATAGAATCCACAATGTTTAGTTGTCTGTGTGTGTGTGTGGTATGTGTGTGATAGGTAAAATAACATTGTATCAATGCCAAGTTCCAGCCTCAGCTTGGAGAGGAGTTCTGAGAGAAGGAGTGTCTGTGAGCAGTGAAAGCAAATGACTTGAAGACAAGTTATGGTTACAAGCTGGTGTCCTATGTTTTGCTCGACACAGCTTTAAAGATTATTCTCTCTGTGTTCTGCTCAAGACAACTTTTCAGACTGCTCTGTCCTTCTGTGCTCTGCTCCACACACTCTTTTTATGTTTTAAAAAACAAAAACAAAACACAAAACAAAACAAACAAACAAACAAAAAACCCTCTCTGGTTGAAGCAGCTAGCGTTCTGCTCCAAACAGTTCTCTCTGCTAGTAAAAGTTCAAAAAGAAAACCCATGAGATATTCTCTGGATATCTGTCTGGATATCAGGATACCTGTCTGGAGATTCCTGTCACAGTTCACTGATAAGGGCTAAGCACTATTCTAGCAGTTAGAACATGCCACCTCCCATACTTCCTCCCATTCCACCCATTGCACTGGTCCCAGTGTCCTCTTTTTTAGGAATTTCTGTCACTATAGTGCTGGCTGTAGTTAGCAAGAAGGCCACCCAAGCACCATCCAATAAAGCAGTTCTTACAACCTTTGTTGGATCAATGACTCCCTTTTCTACCAAGTTCACAAAATTTCCAAACAGGGCATCATAACCAACTTCTGAGGAAATCTGCAGAATTATCTTATCAAAGATCCTTCAACACCTGTTTCCTTAGCAATCATAATTGCAGGAATTTTAAGTGGTCATTTAATATTTTCTATATCTTTTTTCTGATCTTTGTTAGAAGGCTTTAATGAATCCAAGGCTGGGATGTGAGGAAGCCGAGCACAGCTCCTTCCTACAACAAGGACTTCCTCAACAGCTGCTCTTCTAGCATTGAGAGCATCTGCAACTCCCAGTTTCTTATTTGCACAACAGTTCAGTTATTTATTCCAGGTTTCCTCTTAACAACCCCTCAATCTGCATTCCATGACCTTAGCCTTTTGACTCTTATGTAGAGACAGGGAGCACAGACAACAGATGGGACCTCACCCAGAAGTTACCATTGCAACCACAGCCTTAAGGACTATCCTAGATGTTCCAGTGGCTACCTTTGTGCTGAGATGATAGCCACACCTTTGGCTCCTGGACTTTTTCTGTCTTTGATCACTATGGATGGAGTCATTAACATTAAGAGGGGTGATATTTCTAAGATGAATGTGAAAATGTGTACATCATTATACAAACTAGCCTTAGACTCGTAGCAGTCTCAACACTAGTGGTGGCTCAGTTCCAGGGCAGGAAACCATGTCATACTGTCTTTTATGTGGCCATTCTGAACTCAGCATATCAACATTTAACCAATCAAAATATTCAGGAGAAGGCTGAGGTAATCATAGCCAGGATGACTCTATGACAGGCTGCATATTGGCAGTTGGGTTTGGGAGACTAGACCTAAGTCTCTGTTTTCCAGCAAGGAGAACCCAGGTCCAGGAACCAGTGGTCAGTCAACCACAGCAGCAGGTAGCCAATCCAAGGCCACTTTGTCATTTTGCCTGAGGTAAAAATAGTTAGCTAGAATGAGTAAGGAACCATCCTGGAAAGTCTCTAGAGCCCTAACCAATTAGAGAATCAGTAAGACCCCTAGATAGACCTAACAAATAAAGACAAAAGGATTCATACCTTCCCTAGAATTCCCCTAACTGATAATAAAAGCTGGGCCTGACAGTCCTTAGATGATTTCATTTCCAAATGCAGAGATCCTGCATGTGGGAAATTCTGCTAAAGAAATGCTTTTTACTGTTGCATATTATTTGAGTATGGAGTATCATTCTTCAGCAAAATATAGACCCTTACACTCAGTGTCATGAAAGTAATGATGAAAAATAATATTTTTACATAAAGGATAAAAACATGGACACACAATGAAGTAGAGGTGCTATAGAAATTTCAGTGCTGACTTCTTTTATTCACTGTCCTCTGTCATAAGACAAAAACAATTGTTATTATCTTTGCATTACACTGAAACAACTAGAGAAAGCAAGAGAAGAAAATAAGAGCATGACAAATATGTCTGTCCAAACTCGTCACATTGTAAATATTGAATATATGTACTTTACTTATAATAAAGGGAAACTGAAATCAATCAATTAGTAGAAGTAAAAACAGAAAGTGAAACTGAGTATAAAACATGTTATGAATTGCATGGTTTTAAGCTGGAATCATTTTAAATACTAAAGTAAGTCAAATAGAGCCCTTATTACTAATTCATCCTCATTTTAATTTTTAATGTTTGAAAATGTGTCCTTATAAAGTTTACTCCATTCATCTTCTCCCATTTCCTTCTTTAGACATAATGTTTTGTATGCTGAGTAAAGTTTACCCTTGAGTTATTGTGATGCTTATATCAAGAATCTCCTATCTCAAGTTTGTGCAAACAGTTCTTATCATTTATTATGTACCTTGTCAATAAGTGCTGATCACCCAATAGCTGGGCAGAAGAGCGAATAATGTGGAACGTCCACTACAAAGAGGACGGAGAGACAGATGGCCAGGGAGGACGGAGGAACTGGAGCCACAAAGAAGGGACCCAAAGATCCAGATCAATAATAATATATATCACAGGATAGGCCTGAAAGATAGCCAGATTAGCAAGTTTAGGAAACATACTATATCTGCTCAGCTATTTAGGTGCAGTTTTAAATAAATCTTGGTTTTTCTGTGAAGTTCTTGGCAATTAGCATAGGGTAAATAAGTACAGCCACCAGATTAATTCACTGCTTACATTTATATTAAGAATAATTCATTTACATCCTTCTCTAAATCCCATATCTTCTCTCTGACTTCATGTGCACTTAAAAAAAAAAAAAAACAAGCTTAAATACCTCATAGAGTCTATTTAGTGTTAACTATAATATGTAGGGCTTGACGCACATGTTCAAAATTGGTCAGTTTATCATGGACCTGAGGAAAACTGATTGTCCATTTCCCAGAAAGTCAATTTCCAAAAAGTCCTAAGTGAAGTGGAACCACATGGACCACTTCCCTTTCTATTCTGGAATGGTGGTTTCCTGGATCTTGTGCAGGTCTTATACAGGCAGTCCCAGCAGCTATTACTTCATTTCTTCATGGCCTTATCAAATCAGTTAAATATTGTTTCATTGCAGGTATCACTTAGTTTGGACAGTACAATCATTCTGCCCCATTTCCATGATAATCTTGGAGACTTTGAGAAAGGTTATAGAAAATAGATGTTCAATTTAGATCTGAGCACTCCACAGTCTCTTTTTCTCTGTAAGTTGAGTTGACCTTTGTGGATTTGTATAATTAACCATTCACATCAAACAATGCCTTTCAACTGAGAGCTGCACTAATCTATGGGTATAAAGACAAGAACTTGCAGGGGGGTGGGGGCAATTTAAAATTTTGACCATTTAACCGAATCATAATATTAGGTTCTCAAGTAGGGACTATAACCCATACACTTTTGGGGTTTGGACACAGTAAAGAGCACCCTGCATGAATTCTGTCTGGTGAAACCAAAGTTAAATTCCAATAGAAATTGGCTGGTAGGTCCCATATCCTTCATGACCTTATCACACTAGTGGTAATATCACAATAGGTAACTTTTTATTTATTATAGTTTTGGGGGTTCATAGTTGGGTCATAATATTAATTATGTTTCTTCCCGCAAATCAGGAGTAGAACCTTCTAGAACTATGAACAGTAGCTACAAAAATGAAGCTCCTAAATCAGCACCCACCCATTTCCTCCTTGTGCTTTATTAGTGTGCAACAATTGCAAATGATTGAGGGTTACATCAGAACATTTTCAGATAAATATACAATGTACTTTATCATAGCCTTGCCTGATTTTGCCCCCAAAACAATTGTCTTTTTCCAAGTAAAGACTGTTTCAATATTCTGTACAGAAGGCCCACTCACAGATATTTCTGTGTGTTATTTGAGAAATAAAACATTGCTTTCCCATCTTCAGAAAGTGGTAGAGATTTATACATCAGAAAAAAAAATGTTTGAGTTTCCTTTTTCATCTGGGTAGTTATACTAACTGAAGTATATTTCCATCAAACTGTAGAATGGCATTGTGAGATTCTATCACTTTTAGTAGTGGTGTGTGTGTGTGTGTGTGTGTGTGTGTGTGTGTGTGTGTGTGTTTCAGGTCAGAGCATAGAACTTTATTGTAAAATCCATGGTAAAAATCTATGGTGCCTTGAGTTGTCCTGTTTTGACAATGACTAGGATATTAAATATTACCAATTCAGGGATCAGATATGACCATTTCACTTTGGATCATGAAGTCAAATTTTCTAATTAGCATTAACCACTCTAAATCATTCTGCTGTTCTCATTTGTCTTACTGCCAAATCTGTTTACTTAAAAATGAAAACACAAAAGTAGTGAGAGGAGCTGTTCTTGGGCCTGAGGGAGTCTGATGCCCCAGTGTAGGAGAATACCTGGGCAGGAAATTGTGAGTGAATAGGTGGGTTTTGGGAGCACCCTCAAAAAGGCAGGAGGAGTAGGCATGGGATAGGGGGTTTCTGGAGAGAAGACCTGGAAAGGAGATAACATTTGCAATGTAAATAATGAAAATATCCAATAAAACAAAAAATAAAATCAAATAAATGAAAACACAATATGTCTCTCTCTTTAAAAGTTTCAGTGCCCACTCTACCTATCATATAACTTTTTAACAAATGATAACTTTGTGCGTGTAGAACTTCAAGTCATGTCTAACTGTCTGATAGTTAAAATATGTATTGATTATTTAGGTGGTTGTTGGTATCTTATGTGGACATTGGGACTTCACAAGCAAAGTTAACATTTGCTTGAGACTCACCAATAGAAAAAATAAAATCAAAGTTTATAAGTTCCACAGCACTCACAATAAGCAATCAATATCAACGTGGCCTGGAATGTGAAAGTATTAAGGGGTCCTGAAGAGAGGGCGATTACACAGGGAAAACAGTAAGAGCAGGTGGAAAGGTACATAAGCCCCATAAGTGGCACAGTTTGCATTAAGACTGTCTCAGCTGAGTCTCCTTAGCCTGTTACCTCATTAGCCTATGCAGCATCTTTTTTCTTTTCTTTTTTCTTTTCTTTTCTTCTCTTTCTTTCTTTCTTTCTTTCTTTCTTTCTTTCTTTCTTTCTTTCTTTCTTTCTTTCTTTGTTTTTTTAGACAGCACACCTGCACATGAAGATCACCACAAACAAACAATCCTTACTCTGGCTGGTCTTTTATGCATGTGGTATGTATGCAGAAATGAGGGTTTTCTTCTCTAGGAATCCAGGAAGGAAACGGGACAACAGCCTAAGTTAATTCCATCTTCTTTTAGGTGGTAATCATATCTTTTTCTCTGATACAAAAACTCAGCACTGATTAGATTCTGTGGGTTCTATATTATGAAAAAATAGAGGAAATAGACAGGAAGTTGAGATGGAGAAGGGGTGGGATTTATAGAAAGGAGGTGAAGGGTAGATATGATCAAATTACTTTTAATTCATGTTTTAAATTCTTTTTTTTTTAAGATTTATTTTATTTATTATATGTAAGTACACTGTAGCTGTCTTCAGACACTCCAGAAGAGGGCGCCAGATCTCGTTACGGATGGTTGTGTGCCACCATGTGGATGCTGGGATTTGAACTTATCACCTTCGGAAGAGCAGTCGGGTGCTCTTACCCGCTGAGCCATCTCACCAGCCCCCATGTTTTAAATTCTTAAAGAGAAAATAACCCAGAAAAAAAAAATAGAAAAATTGTGGTTCTATCACAAACTCTGTGATTGTGAAAAAGTCAAAAGCTTATTCTTTTTACACTTTCTTTTAAAAATATTTAGTATTATTTATGTATTTATCATTATTGTTATCACATTAATTTCACATGACAGTTGCCTCACTACAAGCAAATCTACTTTTCCCTGGTATTGTGTGCTACTCTCTGTTTCCTAGTTGATTCCTTTAGCCTTTCCAATGGATTAAAGATCAAAATACACAGCCCAGATTAAGAAATAGATGTGCTGGGATGAGCAAAGAGATTAAGAACAGCAAAAGATACAAAATGCAACTTGAATATGCATAGCATCTTGGAGTAGCATCACTATTACAAAATATTATTGACTTTGGTTAGTCAAATGACAACAATTTCTCCCACAAAATACATTAATATTAAATATTCCCATGTGTGTTACAGCCAGTCTGTGATTACATTACTCTCTGCATAACTCTTAATATACCATAGCTTATAGATATATTAGTATAGTTTCCCTCCATCATTCTTTTCTGACTCTTTTATGAAACTTATCTCTGACGTTGTCCTAGAAATCTTTATTTGCAAATGATTTTGTTTTGTTTAAAGATGCAATACCATATGATTATCTAATTGTCCTCCTCCAAAGAAAATCACTGTACTATGCATTACTCTAATATTTCTCTGTGGTATTTAAGTACAAGATACCCTGAGTCCTATTTAGCACAAATGTGCTGTATGCATTGGAATTAAGATCCAGACATTGTTATTTGCCAAACACTATCTGATGGGAAGAAGAAGCTTTTAAACATAGATCAGATCACTCTTCTAAAGGTTTACAAAGTTTGGCCAGGAGACCTGATAACAGAAATGTATTTAAATGTGCACTATTTAGCTCTCCAGGGAGAGTTAAATCAGGGGATTACTTTGCAGGTTGCCTTTATCAAGGGATGAAAGTAAAAGACCTAAGTGCCAGCATTCATAGCCATAAGGGACCATGTATTTCAAGCCTCTAAAACATACCTTAAAACAGGTGCTCTGGGGCTTTCTTGCTACTGTGTCCTTCACGGGCACACATGGTTGCCGAGATATCATTTCCTTGAGGGCCTTACTGAGCCACAGGAATTGAAATAAGTGCATGCAAATTGGGTGTAACTGTAATTAAACATAGATCAGATCACTCTTCTAAAGGTTTACAAAGTTTGGCCAGGAGAACTGATAACAGAAATGTATTTAAATGTGCATTCTTTGTTGATATTTAGTGGTTGTTATATTATATAGTAAAAATAAAAACAATTAGTATTCTATAGTTAAAATGATTAGCAGAGTAGTCTTAGTGTTTCTAATGTAAACTGCATAAAAAGAGAAATTAGTACATATGATTACTAGTATAATGTGGAATAATATACTACATCAAAAATCTTTTATATTTTTTTGACTAGAAATGGTCATATCAGGGAAACTTTTCTATTATATTATGTATATTAAATGTATATTAAATGTATATTAAATGTATACTAAATGTATATTAAATGTCAAGTTATATGGGAAAAATTTGGATAGAAAAGTACAAATCTCCCTAATACTAAACTGCTTCTTTGTTTATTGTGAACTTGAAGGTGGCTCCTTTCTACTGTTATAGTCTTATTTCAGAATTACATTCCAATGAAAGTTAAACTTACATCTAGATAGCATATTCCTGATGGTGCATCACACATGAATCTTTTTAATGAATGAAAACTGATAAATTATATGGCAAAGTAAAGGATTGGCTGAGATAAATATACCAAATTGTCAGCTCTAAAATCTTTAACTTGTTTTTCTTTTCTTTATTTGTTGACCTTTAATTTTTGATATTATTATAATTATATTATTTACCTTCCTTTTTCTTCTCTCTACTCCCTTCCAAATATGCTTTCCTTCTCTCTTTTAAATACACTCTGTTTACATTAATTATTGTTAAATGCACATACACACATGTATATATCTGTGTATAAGCAAATATTTGTATATTTATTTTAGTAATTTAATAATTCCTAGAACATATATTTATTTATACATGTAAAATATTTAAAATTATAGAAATTTAATATATGTAGTTGTATATTACATAATATATTTTATAATTTATAGCATATAATAATATATAATATTTTTAAGTATAACTGGCTCATTTATATAAGATTCCTTCTTTGCACGTTTTGATCATTTGATATTGTATAAAGGATTGTTATACTCTTCCTGAGGAAGATTTTTTCTCCCATTTACAGTCTTTAATTGAGTCATGTTCTTTGTGTTGAGTTGACATCTCCTGTGCTTTCCTTCATTGATTTTGACATGTCAGTTGGTGTTGTTCTGAATCAGGTCATGTGTGGGCACTCATGTTGTTGACTTTATGACTGTAGCTTCTGACATTTCTACAAGAAACAATTTAAAAGTAGATTCCCAATCCTCTGCTTTGTCCAGTTTTCCATCTTCTGCTTCTGCAATAGAAGTGCAGGATTGTTTTTGATGATTTTGTCCACTCAGACTGTGCCTAGAACTCCACCATCATGGTTTTCTGTAGTGCTCTCCATCTGTTGTCAGGAGAAGATGTTTTGATGAAATATGAATAATATACATATTTATACATATGAGATCACTGATATATTAAAGGAAGAAAGTTATTCTAACTCTGATCTATCTATCATCTATCTTCTTTTCTTCTTTCTTCTTTCTTCTTCTTCTTCTTCTTCTTCTTCTTCTTCTTCTTCTTCTTCTTCTTCTTCTTCTTCTTCTTCTTCTTCTTCATCTCTCTCTCACACACACACACAAACACACAATTCAACAATTGCATTTTGCTTTAAAATTTCATATGTATTCTAGATATACTTTTCTTCTTCTTCTTTTTTTTTTTTTTTTTTTTTTTTTTTTTTTTTTTTTTTTTTTTTTTTTTTTTTTTTTTTTTTTTTTTTTTTTTTTTTTTTTTTTTTTTTTTCCGAGACAGGGTTTCTCTGTGTAGTCCTGGCTGTCCTGGAACTCACTCTGTAGACCAGGCTGGCCTCGAACTCAGAAATCTGCCTGCCTCTGCCTCCGGAGTGCTGGGATTAAAGGCGTGCGCCACCACGCCCGGCTTTCTTCTTTTTAAAATGTATTAATATTATTTTTTAGTATTTTTTCACAGTACAGTCACCATCTCCCTCCAGGTCATTCTGCCCTCTGACCACTTCTTATCCCACCCCCCTCACCTGTCTCTAAGAGGACGTCCCTACTGCCTACTCTTATGCCACCAGATATTCCCACTACTTGAGGCCTCAACTCTCTCAAGGATTCAATGCCTCTTCGGAGGCCAGACCAGGCAGTCTTCATCTCAGCTGGTGTATGCTACCTGTTTGGTGGCTTAGTGTCTGAGAGATCTGGGGGTCCTGGTTAGTTGACATTGCTGGTGCTCCCATGGGTTCACCTTGCCCCTCACCTTCTTCCATCCCTTTCCCAATTTAAGCACAGTGATCCCCTGCTTCTGCCCATTGGTTGGTTATAAGTATCTACATCTGCCTCTTTTCAGCTGTTGGGTCTCTCAGAGAGCAGCCATGCCAGGCTCCTGTTTGTAAACACACCCCAGCATCAGTAACAGTATCAGGTCTCAGATCCTCCCAAAATGAGCAGGTCACTGAAGCTCCCCTTCCTCAGTCTCCTCTCCATCTCCATCCCTGCTGTTCATTTAGACAGGAACAACCCTGAGTCAGTCTTGACTATGGAATGGCAACCCCATTGGATGCCCTGTCCTTCCAATGGAGATGGACTTCAAAAGTTCCCTCTACTGTTGGGAATTTTATCTAAGGTCTCTCACTTTGAGTCTCTCAACTCCTAGGTCTCTGGTACATTCTAGACTGTTCCCCACACTCCTACCTCCTGAGGTTGCCTGTTTCCATTCTTTCTGCTGGCCCTCATGGATTCACTCCAGTTTCATCCTCCTCCTAATACCTGATCATGTTCCCCTTTTCCCCTACCTGCTCCCTCTCCCACTCAGGTCTCTGCCTGCCTCTGTCCCCACTGATTGCTTTCTTATCTGTCCCCAAGTGGGATTGAGACATCCTCACTTGGGCCCTACTTTCCAAGGGCCATTTATGACTCTACCTTCTCACAAATGCTGGTGACAATACAATAGAGATAGATTATGGTCCATTTCTCAAAAGCCCTTCACATTTTCAGATTCTTTTGCTGAAAATTGCAACACAGATAAGGATCAAAATCAGGACCTTTCTACCACCTTTTCTTGTTTTGTTTTTTTCTTAAAGAAAAAAATGTATTATTTAATTTTGGATATTTGATATGAACCTTGATATTTTAAAGGTTATTTCTATTCCTTTCCATTTAAGCATTTATTTTATATCAGAAAGCATTTGTTCAAGTCTTTTGTTCTGAGCTTTATGGATGAGAAAATAGGTAGAGTATAATTAATATTAAAAGTATTTGAAGTAGCCATATGAAAACAACTGTCTGTAATAGCTCAATAGGTGTGCATCTAAAATTTTTAAATAGATTCACCTAAAAGGAGGAACAAAGATTGAATTAGAACCCATTAGCTGCTATGTCTCTAGCTGCATATGTAGCAGAGGATGGCCTAGTCAGTCATCAATGGGAGGAGAGGCCCTTGGTTTTGCAAAGATTATATGCCCCAGTACAGGGGAATGCCAGTGCCAGAGAGAAGGAGTGGGTGAGTTGGGGATCAGAGAGAGAGGAGGGTATAGGGAACTTTCAGAGAGGAAACAAGGAAAGAAGATAGCATTTTAAATGTAAATGAAAAGAATAATAAAAAATTTAAAGAAAAATAAAATTATCAGTGTCGGGTATATAATATATTCCTTTGTGTTGTTCAATAGATAGTTCCCTGGTAACGCTGAAATAACATAGGATACTGCCACTGCTCTTACTTGTGTGCCAAAAGTTATAAAAACACATGACCTAAACAGATAAGAAGATCTTCTGTCCATATCTAGGTTTAAGAAGGGCCCACCCTATACAAGGAACCATAGCTTGTTAATTTTTATGCAAAAATCCATGATTGGGGTAGAAAAGACCCCAGAATGAAACTACTACCACTATTTCGAGAATGGATGTAAAATAAAATTACCCTCTAAATAAGCATTTTCATAGTATATGTAATTACGTCAAGTGTCCGGAGTAGTACACGTAACCTATAACCAATAGTTTCTCTGAGTGTAGACCAGTTTTATGTCTCTGATTCAGGGACACCTCATGAGTCGTTATCTACGTTGTAAATATAGTGTGGAGAGGACGTCTCCAGTCCCTAGTATCTTCTTTACCCCCTTCATCATCTTTTCGGTCCCTTCGAGGCATAAAACCATGTTTTCGGCACAGGACAGGGCATTACACTCATAACTCCTAGAGGCTGTTGTGACTGCACATGATCTGCACAAGATCAAACTAGTCAACATGCTACCACGAATGGGAGAGAAATATATAAGATACTCCCTAGAGCTGGGGAACAAGTGAATGTTGATGGCTCCATTTGGATTCCATATAGGTTGTTGAAGATAATGTCTTTTTCCAATATGTTTTTCTGACTTCTTTATCAAATATCACGTGTTCACATGTATTAAAATTTAGGCTTTGTTCTTCAATTCAATTCAGGATCAACTTGTCTGTTTTTATGTCACTACCGTTTGTTTTTTTTTTTTACTATAGTTCTGTAGTACAACTAGAAATCAGGAGTAGCTCCAGCAATTCCGATATTATGGAGAATATATAATTACCCATTTTGGGTTTTTGTTAGTTAACTTATTTTCTTGTTTTGTTTCGTTTATACATATAAAATTGAGAATTATCCTTTTAAGGTCTTGAAAATCATGTGCTGGGATATTTATGGGATGGCCATTTTCAGTACATTAATCTTACCAGTTTATGTACATAGGAAATCTTTTCATCTTTTGATATCTTCTTCAATTTCTTTCTTTAAAGACTTGAAGATTTTAATCATAAACTTCCTTCACTTGTTTGGTTATAGTTACCCCATGATATTTTATATTATTTAAGATTATTGTGAAAAGGGTTTTTTCCCCTGATGTATTTCTCAGTCTATTTGTCATTTGCACATAGGAGAGCTACTTTGTTTTAAAAATTAATCTTGTATACAGCCTTTTTGGTGAATGTGTTTATCAGCTGTAGGAGTTCCCTGGTGGAACTTTTAGAGTTACTGATGTATACTCTCATCTCAGCAGCAAATATGGTTACATTGACTGTTTCCTTTCCAATTTTGATCCCTTCACAC
>LR749508.1:3566445-3638860 GCA_902729485.2 Mus minutoides
ACACACACACACACACACACACACACACACACACACACACACACAAAAGCATGAAAGCAAAGAAATCATGTTTCTGTTTCCATCACCCATATTAGGTTGACAAGAAAACGGAGCTCTGGCTCCAGTTAGTCCAGCGCTTGCTTCCATTCTCCAGCTGTACTTGAATACCCATGGCAGGCACTAATGAAAACTAACACATAATAAAATAAATCTTAAAAGAGACAAAGCATACTGATTGTATTGGAATGCTAGCCAACATTAAATAGGATCAAACTATTGCTGCATACATAATGGATGGCTCCTGAGGACATGGTGTTAATTTTCCGAAGCAAGCCCAAAAAAATCTGTATGATATGATTCCATCATATAACATTCTTGAAATAAAGATTGGGGAAAATATTAGGGTAATAAATTTGGAGTAGTGATGTAACTTGGCATGTGTAGCAAGAAAAAAGGCCCATAATCATCAAACAATCAATCACTAGCCCCTAATCAATCACTTAAAAAGTGTAAAACAATTTTATTGTTATGTCTCGGTGATAGAGAAGTAGACTGAATGAACTTTTATAACCTTAGAATGAAATATACTTGATTATACTATATATGTGATAAATTACACACACACAAACACACACACATACACATAAAACACAGTGTGCATATACTGTCAACTCCATTTATATTATCGTACTATATGTATTCAAGCAGGATGCCCCAGGGTTGTCCGAGGAAGGGAAGGAGTGATGGGGGGAAGAACTCTGCGAGGGGGAACAAGGAGAGGGAGCAACAATTTTAAAAAGGAAAACATTCTTATACCTATGAATATGTCACAATAAAACTTTAAATTTATAATAAAAGTAATAAATGTAAAATTTTAATTACTGTGAAATATTACATAAATTGTCTTGTTGATAAACTATAGATCTGACGCTAATAAATAAAGTTAAGGCACATATTATTGTCCAAATCTTTATGTTTTTGCAGCAATTTTCTCCTTTATTAAGAAAATAGCTACACATTAAATAATTTGCTTGATGGTTGTTCATATGGGATTCCTGCTTACTCCTTTTATTTATCTCCTTTGGTAGGAGGAGAAACTTGCTGAATGTGACATCAGTAACAAGCACACTAGAATCTTCTGTTTCTCTTCACTAGCTGATTATTTCCAAGACTTCTGTTGTTTCATTCTAAGATTTAAAAAATTTATTTAGTCTACTTTTCTATCACAGAGACATAATTTTTTCCACTTTTTAAGTATGATAATTTATTAAAAGTATAACACCAGAGGCTGGTGAAATGACCCGTCAATTGAGACCACTCAGTGCTCTTGCAAAGGATCAGGGTTTAGGTAAAGATTCCTAACTTTAGGAAGATTTTAGGAAGATTATAACTTTATTTACATGTGATCTGACTCCTTTTGGGCCTTTAGGATATTTATACACAAGTGATACACTTAAATTTATACAAGTACACACATACACATAAACTTAAAATTAAGTAAATTGGTTTTTAAAGTTTAATTATAGATAGATAGATAGATAGATAGATAGATAGATAGATAGATAATAAACATGAAATAATAAGAACTATCCATATACTGAGATTATATTTTATAGAAACATATCACTAATCAGTCCTCACAATACATCTTTATTGAAGAATATTAAGAAAGCATATATATTAAGAAAGCATTAAGAAAGAATATTAAGCACAGACACCTATCACAAGCTACACTCTTAAAGAAAACAGACTCTCCTTTCCCAGGAGAATTCAACTGTGCATAGCTCCTTAGCTAAGGGTATACTTTCTCGAGGCCCTTTCCATTACAAAGTAAAACACGTACTGGCTAGATCTTGTACAGGTCTTGTGTAAGTAACCACGACTGCCCTGGACTCAGGAGTCAGCTCCCCATCATGTGTAGAAGACACTCTTTTCCACTGGCCCTCCATGAGCCCCACACCTGGGAGTATGTGGACTGCATACGTTGAAGTCAATGGGTTATTGGAATAAATAGACAGATAAAAAAGGTTCAGAAGAGTAGAAAAATAGGGTGAATGTTGAAAGAATTACTGGGGTATTGGGGGCTAAATATGATTTTAAAAATGTGAAATCCTCAAAGAATCAATACAGTGTTAAATAAACAAAACAGAATATTAAAACAAAAAAAGAAAGAAAGAATATTAAGAAAGCATATATCTTTAACTTTATATATAAGGAATAACTAAGAATTATATTATATTTAAATATCATTTGAAAGGGCACATAGATAATCAATAACCTAAAATACTAGCATACATATGCTTAGTAAAATTTCACATCCAGCTTTGCATGTGAGAATCTATTCCTTTGTCATGATTTGAAGTGATGCCTTCTTGGTTGCCCTCTCTCTGTATAACTGAAGTTCTCTGATGCACTAGTCCTTAAGAATCACCTGCATGAAATTACAAATATTCTAGGAAATGGACAATTGTAAAATAAAATAATCTGTGGGTCTATGGTTAATACTTCTGTATTCAACTCAAAGGTGTCAACACTAATGTTAACACTAATTTAAAAGAGTTCATAGAAATTAGTATCCTAAAACCAAATTTTAAAACTCACTGTTGCTTACCCAATTTAACTGCAATACTTCATCACTCCATTTAAAGTATCTCTGATGATTCTCTTTCAAGTCCTTGAGCATTATTTAGCAATATATGGTAGTTTTATTCTAAAGAAAACGTAGTGAAACAGTGTGCCTTAATCTTTATAATCTTTATAAGTTACACATAATTAAATTATATTAAAATGGAAAGCTATGCCTTAGCCACCCATTTGAAATTCACTTGATATATTTCTGGGGAAGGTGTTACTTTTGTGTATGACACCGATAGATCACTTATAATCCCTAAAGTCTAGTTCCAATAGTTTCACCAGGATCTAACTAGTACTAGTTAAGTCTTACTAAAGAGAACCCCAGGACACTGAAAGCTTGAGTGTAAAAGTAGTCTTTCTAAAAATAACATATACGACCTCTTAGGAATGACTAGAATTAATGTAATTAGGCAAAATAAACATGTGAGAAATTTCCAGATAAAAAGAAACAAGCAAGATACCCAATCTAAGGGACTGAATAAATAAAGATCTTTCACAGGAATACAATTTTCATGGAGGCAACTAGTGATAACTAAAAATTTGGGAACATAGTGAAAGTGTTTCTAAGAAAATTTTTTTAAGTTAAGAAATAAACCATTTTTGAAAAGATACTCTGTAACACCAAAATCATACTAGCAATAAGAAAGTAGAAAACAATGCTGTTTATGAGAACATTTTTGTATGACTTGGAAAATAAATTCTGTAAGCCAAGACTATAAATATTTGAACCATAAAACTATACAAAAATTTACCATAATTTATCTTATACAAAATAACCATTTTATCATATTTAAGAAATATTAAGAAAACCACTTAAATGTTTACTGTTGCTTATAATTAAACTTTTTAAAAAGGTCTTCCTAAAGCAGTTGGTAGTGGTACAGACCTTTAATCCCAACACATGGAAGGCAGAGGCAAGCATATGGTCAGCTTGGCCTACAGAAGGAGTTCCAGGACAGAAAGGGCTACACAGACAGAAAAAAAAAAAAAAAAAACCACAAAATAAAACAAAAAAATAAAGTCTCTCCAAATCCCTCAAAATTAACTACAGTTATGAAAACAGTTCTTGGATATTTCACTTTTAGATGAATAAATAAAATTGTAAAGTTTCAGATGGGTTTTAAAACTAAGAATCTAGCAATTCCTTGTTTTAAAAACTTTCAAAATATCTTTTTTAATTTTTAAATAAAAATTACTGTAAAACATTTTAATACAACACATTTTGAGTATATTCTTTCCCCTCCCAATGACTCCCATATCCTTCTGTTCCTCACTAACCATAAAACCCCATATACTTACTCATTCTTAATGACAAAATGAAAACCAAAATCAAAAATTCATGACCCATGAGGTCTGTTTTGTGTTGGTCGGCTACTTCTGTGTCTAAGCGCTGCAATGGAATGTGAAGTGTGGATACACTGTATCCCTAGATGAAAATGATTTCCTACTTCAGAGCAGCTATGGATTGTAACTGGCTCCTAAGTTATGAGTGGGAATTTGTGCCTACTTCTCTTCTTCATGCTGGAATTTTATCTGCTTTGAACTTATACAGGCCTTGTGCATGCTGTTGCTGTGTCTGGAGGACACAATTGCCTTCTTAGAGCCTTCCTAATGCTGAGACCCTTTAATGCAGTTCTTCATATTATGGTGACTAACAACCATAAAATAACTCTGCTGCTACTTCATAACTGTAGTTTTGCTAGTTGTGATTTGTAATGTATATCTGATATACAAAGAGGTCTTGACTCAAAGATTGAGAACCACTACCTTAGAGTCAACCACCATCTGTGGCTTTTACACTATTTTTGCTTCTTCTCCAGAGATTCTTAAGCCTAGAGGGGAAGGGTTTAATAGAGACATCGGATTTAAGGCCAACTACTCAAAAGTCTTTCATTCTTTACACACCACCCAGCTGTGTATCTCTGTGTTAATTATCATTTAATACAAGAATAACCTCTTCTTATGAGAGCTGAACAAGGCTTTGCTCTCTCGATATATCAGTATGTCATTGGGTTCATTTTATTGCTATGTTCTATTTTACATCAGATATTTTCTTCACTTACATTTCAAATGCTGTTCTTTTAACAGAGAAACCATAGTATGTCTTTCTTCAGGACTCATGAAATATGTAGTCTCAAGTTCTTAGCTTTAGTAACATTGTCAGATATGGGTTTGGTATTGTGGATAAGGACAAATCTTAATTAATTAGTGTGGCCAATCAATGAGAGGTATACATGTAACTTTCTTTTTCATATTTTACTTACTTAGATGTACCATAAATGTGTTTCATTCTGGAAGCAAAACAAGAAATCATTACCAAAGAGAATTTTCAATTCATGGAAAAATCAATCAATCAATTAGTCAATAAAATATACAACTAAATACAAAATATTTTTAGGTAGAAATTAGCAAAGTATTCATTATTGACAGTTAAGAAGAAACAAATTATGTTTATAGAAACTCTGACATATGCAAAGCACGTTCAAAGTGAAAGAAATGCACTTCACTACTTCTGCTAATGTTGATAAAGGGACATTAAATCAATTATTATCAGAGGCAAGTTGTCAAATTCTTTCCCTTCTCAGAATGTATATTCAATACACGCCCCACCCCCCTCGCTGCTGCTGAATGACAGTTAAGTATAGTCTGCTTTCTGCCTCGGGCTCATCCTTACATTGTGAATTCTTCATCTTTGCTCTGGCAGTTGTAATTAATTGAACTGGCACTGAAATAGATTTAAATCTACAGTAGGCACCTATGTGCTTTAAAACCTGAGATGTTCCCTTTTATTTATAGTATAGTTCACTGAAGTTTGGGAACACCACCTATTTAAAATATCAACCTCAGTGCCTTGCTGGAGAACAGGATTGGGCACACTCTGAGCATCAAGCCTTATGCTCACACTTTAACGTGCTTTATATTGGATGTCTTTTCATCCTCATTGTTTAAAACTTGCCTCTAAAACTGGTACAATTCTATACCAACAGGAACAGAAAAGTCAAAGTTTTAAGTATTTCCTAACAGTGCACTAGCTAGAAGACAGTAGTATAAGGTTTATTGTTGTTTGAATAGGAAAAAACCATGACCTGACCAGATGCTAGCATTGCTGTAGGCTGTGTCTTTCATATTGGTACAGCCTAAGCAAATGTCTAAAGTCTAAAGCTACAGACATATTATATCAAAGCGTAAAATTTTCCTGTCTCCTCAGGAAAAGTATTGCTCTCTGGAAAAGTGCACTGAATATTTTATTTTAGTGAAGATAACTGAAATGTCAGTCTAGTTTATCATTAAGTTATATTCCTGCCAATGGTTACATTATATTACAATCTGTAATTTTAAAATTTATTTTTACTCTTGCAAAACATCATGTTGTTTCCAAGCTTAATGGCTTTTAATGTCAAGCATCTTTTGATTAATTGATACAGAAAGAGACTTCTGACCTTATAAATTAATTTCCTGCGAAATAGTCAGTGACTCAGCTCCTAGTCACCAGTACAGACAGTGGGCCATTTGTCCTGAATAGTTATGAACACATTGACACATGCTATAATTTCATTGGAACAGGATTGTTCATTTTTTAATAATATCTTATTTTTTAAAAATTTGTACATAATTGTCTGCTACCTATTATGTCCCTTCTACCTCCACCCTGGATATAACAACCTGTCTCTATCTAACTTTATATTCCCTTTCTGTATCCTTTGTGGTATTGTTATAACTATAACTATCCCCTTGAGCCCACTTGGCACTGACCATATGGAAAGGACTGCAGGAGTATCCACTGGAACATGGATACTCTACTAGCAATCACATTCCCCAAGAAAAGAAACTGTCCTTTTCTATTTGAGTGCTCTGCAGTTTAAGAGTTAGAGCACTGATCTTGCAATTTTTTTAAATAATATTTTCCTGAATATATAAAAAATACTATTGAAAGACAAAGATTGTGTGTTATTGTACATGAAATGAACCATCTGATAACTAATTATTACAACTATAATATTAAATGCAGAAGATGGTGTGAGTTAGTCTTTCATTCATACCTTTCATCAACAGGAAAATATTTATTTAATAGTTACTTCTTCCAGATGACCTGTGTCCTAGGACTGTAACAATACAAGTACAATGTGAAATTCCATGTGTCTTTGCTGGCATAGTCACTATGATAGTCCCTGTGAGGGAGAACTGGGCAAGCTGAACATTTTGGAAGAAATGGTTGGGCAGGGAAGCTAAAAAGCCTATCTTGACACGTGAAACTTGGATATATTGTGAATCTAAGAGAAATTTCTGTGAATATATGACTATGGCAGAGAATGGTCACTTAAAGGGCAAAGTCTTACATTCCAGCATAGTGTTCAGAAAGTAAGAAGAAAATACTATTGCGTGTTCTTTCCTTGACAAATGCCTAATTTCACCTGCATTAATTCCCTCAGTGTTGTGCCTACTGACTTTACAACAAATGTTATTTATAATCAACAGCAAACTAGCTTCTAATATAGGTATCCTTTCTTCTCCTCTTAAAGAAACATGTTAATCCTTCACTTTATTGCAAGCTTCTGGCTTTTAGGGTTATCAATTATTTCTGCTTTGGCATACTTACAAGAAAACTATAAAATCTTTCTAATTTAAAATAACACCATCTAGCTGTTTTGATTCCTTTATTCCTCTGTTAGTAATTTTCATTGCATTTGTCTGTGCGGATTGAAAAACAGTAAAGATTAGTTAACCAAATGCGTTGAGTTCTATGAAAATGATCCATGGTAATAGGTGGCAAACTAAATTGAAAATCAGTGAATAGGATTCTAGTCTGAATTTTCTTAAACAGCCACATGATATAAAATATTGCCATAGCCTAGGAAAATTGCTAGCAATGCCAATGCAAATCTTTATTTAAAAAGTAAAAGTCCCCTTGATTGTATGTCTAAACTATCTACAAAATTGATTGATTTTGAAAACCAATTCATCTCTGATTATTGTTGATTACTGTGCTTTCATGTTTAATTTTCTGAAATATTTGAGGTGATACTTTGAAATATTTTGAGGTAAAAAATCATAATGTTGAAAGCACATTAACTTATTCAAGAATCCATATATACATTCTCAATGTAAATATTAGCCTTGTCAAAAAATATATGGGTAATATTCATTGACTTGTCATATATCTTTCAATTATATCATTTAAAAGCCAATTACTGATGTTTTAATCAACATAAAATTTCATATAGCATCTTTAGTTCAAATAGTTTTTCTGCTGCATATTCATCAGCATTTCCTTATGATTCTGAAGCAATCCTTACCACTTATGTAGTCTCTACTACCCAGTGAATAAAAACAAAACAAAACAAAACAAAACAAAACAAAACAAAACAAAACAAAACAAAAAGCATTGTACCCTTGGCTTACAAAGCAAGGACAAGGTACCATAAAGGAATGAAACTTTGATGCTCCTTGTCTCTTGTTATTTTTCTCCTGCTTTATCATAGGGCTTCTACTATACAGGTAATGAACATCTCCATACAAATGATAAAACTTCACATTATTTGCATGAAGTTTACAATTCACCTTTATATTGATCAATACAGTTTTAGATGCAAGTGTAAGAACTTTAATTCATAAACAAAACCATAGAAATTGTACAATTCATTTTTCTATAATCATCTTAACCACTATGAGTGTTTCAGGGAGTTTGAGCTAAGAAATACAAACCATATAAGGTTAGAAGGCAGAATAAAAGAATTTCTCTAGGTCTTAAATCCACCCTAAGGGTATCCCAAAGATACTGGCACAAGATGAATGAAGCAACTCCATAGTTCAGTGAAATAAGGATGTCTCAGAATCCCAGCTTCATTTCCAATACGCAGTGGACCTCTGGTGCTCTAGTAGTCTTTGAGAACCCCACCATGGAAACTGTAATTAATTTGCAAATGATTGAGTGTGTTAGGTACTTTGTGTTGCTGCAATAAATTCCTTGACCAAGGCAACTTACAAAAGTGTTTAATTAGGCTTACCATTTCAGAGGGAAGGTTAGAAGCAATAATGGCAGATCAAAGGAATTGCAAAAAAAGAAATAACTGAGAGCGCAGAAGGCAGAGAGTGCACTGAAGGTGATGAGAGTCATTTGATCAGTATGTCCACTCCAAGCATCACCTTCTGAAACTTGGACATATCTCTAAATTCCTCCAAAATACCCACCAACTGGAGTTCAAGGCTTCAAATACCATAAAATTTATATGGGCTAATCTCATTCAAATCACTTCTAAGAAATCTGTTTTTCTACAAGGAGTTCAGGGAATGATATTCTCTACTACTACTACTACTACTACTACTACTTCTTCTTCTTCTTCTTCTTCTTCTTCTTCTTCTTCTTCTTCTTCTTCCTCCTCCACTTCCCCTCCTCCTCCTCTTCCTGTTCCTCTTTCTCCTCATCGTCCTCCTACTTCTCTCTCTCTCTCTCTCTCTCTCTCTCTCTCTCTCTCTCTCTCTCTCTCTCTCCACACCACACACACACACACACACACACACACACACACTCACACACACACACACACACACACATGCACACACACCGTGTGTATGACCATTCTTATTGAAGTCACATTCATAATGTCTGGCTCTGGCTCTCCCACTGGAATTTGAAAGTAGATTTGGAATTTGGAAGTGGGCATTTCTTCCAGAGATCAATATGTTTAGACACTAAATTATCTATGGCAGTTACCAAAAATCTAACAGTAGGGACAAGAAGACATCTTGGATGAGAAAAGGGGATTATGACAGGAAGAACTTTCTGTTCAGTTTTGTGACATGGATGAACACTGAACCTTTCCTGGATTCCAGGACTTAAATCATTCCATCATTCCATTATAAAATATATCTAGAAAGATGAAGATTATTAAGATATTCAAGCTGAACTTTAAATACTTTACAGACAGAGGGCACAGTATAATTTGCTATGACATACACTCAAATAATACCATAACTTTTCTACTTTTATGCTTTTTGACATGAAATGATCTGGGACTATGTCACAAGCATGTGCTACACATGCATGTTTGAGAAATGGCACCAGTGTTCTAATACAGAGAAGCTAACAACATTTTATTCTCTAAAATTTAAAAGCAAATGTTCATATTAAGTAATAAACAAATGACTAAGCTAATATATATATACATATATATATATTTTCCCCTTGGGTAGAGGATGCCATTTCACAGACCTCTTCTCTTTTTTTGGCTCTTACGTACTTCCTGTCCTCTCTTCTACATTGTTCCCAGAGATTTAGATGGGATGGTATAAATGGCTTGTTTAGGACTGCCTTGGCTACTTTTCCATTGCTACTTTTCCAGTGACAAAATTTTATGACCAAAGCACCTTCAAAATGTACAACTTTAATTGGGTTTATGGTTTCTGAGACATATTCTCTATAATGGCAGAGTCTATAAGGCATGTTGGCAGACACCTAGGACATTAGCTGAGAATCATTTCTTGATCCACAAGCAAGAAACATAGAGCATATTGAGAATGATATGAGTCTTTTGAAATCTCAAATCTTCTACACAGTGACTCACTTCTTCCAGCTGGGCAGGGCCAGACTTCCTAACACTTTCCAAACAGGTTTACCAACTGATAATAAAACATCCAAATATCTACAAGTTCCAGTCTCATTCAAGCCTCTGTATTCCACTCCCTGCCCCACCATGGCCTCACAGACACATCATATCATAAAGTGAATTTAATCTAACTTCCAAAGTTTTTTTGACACTCTAAAAACTTTTTTTTAAAAAATTCAACTCTCTCATGTGGAGTCTTGAGCCTCAAGATAGGGGAATGCTAGGGTGGTGAGGTGGGAGTGAGTGGGTGGGTGGGGGAACACCCTCATAGAAGTAGCAGAGAGGGGGAATGGGATAGGGGTTTGTGGAGGGAAAACCAGGAAGGGAGATAACATTTGAAATGTGAATAAATAAAATAACCAATAAAAAAAAATCCATGTCTCTTCTGAGACTAAATATAATCTCTTGATTTAATAACTTGTAAATGTAAAAATATATGATTTACTTCAGACACTCAATGGCACTGGATATGTATTACTATTCCAAAAGAGAAGAAGCAGGTGTAGTAAGGAAATAATGAACCAAAGCAGGGCGGAAACCCAGTTGGGAAAACTCAGAATCATACAGTTCCATGTCTCCTGTCCAAGGCCTTAGATGGCTTTGTCCTTCTGGCATTGCTGCCTGATATATACATTATATTGTTCTATCACATTAGGTCAGCAATCTGCACACAGCTCTGATATCCAGGGGCTCTGAAATTTCTAACATCATGGGATCTCTGGTGTAATTCAGGCTTCACTTCTACAGCTTCAAGCAATGTCTTCTTGAGGACACAATATTTTATTTTTAAAAATTTCATACAAATGTAAAATATTGCCTACTACCTACTAAGTCCTTCCCCTCCACCTCTGCACTGGATACAACAACCTGTCTCTCTTTAACTTTAGATTCACTTTTTGTTTTCTTTGTGTTATTATTATAACTATAATATTTATTAAGCAAAAACACTGTATGAAACAATCCATACTAAGTTCCTTAACTGAGAAACTTTCCTTAGAGAGAAGATAAAAGTAGATATAGGTGCAAATATAGCACACAAAAAGGTACAAATGTCACAAATCACAAGGACTGGTTTTATAGGAATTGAATAAATCAAAAGCTTTTTAGAATGAAATGAAACTATAAAGTAAGCTGGAAAAAAATAACTGTAAACCAAGCCAGCAGAGAAATAGTCAAAGAAAAGACACTAGAAAGTTTTTTTTGAAAATGTCAGTCCTGCATAGTACTCAGTAAGGACACTCAGAAATGAACACTTAGAAACAATGGTATTCTCATTTAATTGAACTTGTAGATGTGTATGTATTGGTAATTATTAATGTTTTTATCTGTTCAGAAGGTGATTTTGTCAAAGCCCTCTTACCACTTTAGGATTTGAGAGCATAGTCTGGACATGGGGGGGTAGGGAACAGGGGTTGGACTGCCATGAATAACTATGGATTTATTAACTTACGTGGTCAGCTTCTGTAAGAGAGCTTCATTCTATTTGGAACAAACAAAGGTTATATAAATTTAGGGAGTGGGTAGGAATTCCAAGGTGAATATATGTCATTGGCTAAGGTAGAAACCTGAGAATCCTTCATTTATATAAAGAGGAATTCCAAGAACCTAGAGGACAGGTTCATATCAGAGGATAAAGGAAGTTGAACCTGTAATCTGGCCACAGAGTATGGAACAGTCCTCAAAGGCGGGGGAGTAGATGTCATGCTATGCCAGGCACAGGGCCACGTAGGCTGAGAGCAGAGAGAGAGCAGACCAGAGTTCTACCTCATCCTGATTGGTCTCAGGAGGAAATTTGCTGTGTTTGGGGCACATCTCAATGGCACTCTTGCTCCAGGCCAGCTCCCTGGTCACATCCCCACATGCTTTTTGAAAGGAAGATAATACTGAGACACCAACCAAAGAGCATACACAGGCTGTTACAAGGCAAAGGACAGCCTTGTCTAGCCTCAGTGGAAGAGGGAGCATCTGATCCTATAGAGACTTGATGCCCAGGTTACGGGATACCTGAGGGATAGGGATGGACAACCTCTCAGAGGCAGTGGGGGCAGGGACTCTGAGAGGGGAGAAGGAGGACAATATATGGGATATAAATAAGTAAAATAATCAACTAATGAAAAAAATGCCAATCTAACATGCTATTCTAAATTGAGAATGTAGCCTACATATCTTAAAGGATCAACAACAAATAAGGACATTTATTTTTATCTGTAAGATGGGATGACATGTTTACTGGATGCAAATAACATTTACAATATTATGATTAAGAAATCTGAAAGCCTTATATATACCATCTTCTGAATTGCATGACAATTGATGCCTATATATAAACATGAGAAAATTAGTGACACAGTTATGTCATAGTTGAAATGTTTTCTTGTGTGTGGCAATGTTTCTTGAAGTTATAGGATTACTGTTATTTCTCTGAAACTCTTGCAGCATCCCTTACAATCTGACCTGCATAACATTTTTTTTAAATCTACCTATAATATATAATAGCTGTCCAGAAATTCTATGTAGTTCTGACTAGCTGAAATGTCTAGTGATCTTCCTTCTTCCACATCCTGATCACTGGGAATACAGAACAGTACTAGCACATCTAGATGTTTTATATCTCTTTTTATTTACTCCATTGTAGTACTTTAAAAGAAAATTTTGGTTATATGTCAATCCTTTCTACATATTGTCAATAATTATTTAGACCCCAAATCCTAACAAAACCTGCCACAAAAAATATATGTATCAAATAGTTGCTAAATAAATTGATGAATTAATTGAGAATGTGGGTAAATACTTTATATATGCTTTTATATACACACGTCACACATATTCACAGAATTTATATCATACTCAAAGTCAAACCAGAAAGTGTTTTATTACAACATACTTGCCCCTTTGGCATAGTGTGCTCACCAAATATGCAATAGCAAGCACTTAGTTAATAGATCCATCATCGTGCAGAATGCAGAAGGCCCTGTTTCTTTTGTGTAACCTAAGCAGGAATGCCTTGTGACCAGATAAGAGAGATCATCATTCATTTGTTTTTCGGAATGAATCTCTAGGGTTCTAACTTTTTAATATCCTGTGTATACAATTTTGTCTGCTATTTACCATCTGCATACTCATGGATTTATAACTCATAATGTCATTATATTTTTCTGTGGATACTCCCAGTAGTTTCGCTATATGTAGAATCAGGAAACAGCTGGTCAAAATGTGATCAACCCTTGAGTTAATCCCTGAAGTGCCACTATGCAGCTGTGTAAATTCAGGCAAGTTATCTAATCTCTCTGGACCGCAGAGTCTTTAGCTGCAAAGTGAATATTTTGCATCAGATAATAGGATGACTATTCCTATATCCAATAACTCCGCATGAAGTCTTTTAATATTTAAGTTCAATTGTACATACAACTAGAAAAATCCTGGTCTTAATATTGGTGCTCAATCTCACAATTACACTCAGATGACACACTCCCTTGCGTGTAAGTCTGTTTGTCACCCACACTCGCCGAATCTTTGCCCACTTGCTCAAGAGAACTCGACCCACACAGACAAGGGACTTGAGAGGGTCTGTAACAAAGATGCACCTTACCCTCAAGAAACTGGAGGCCCCAGGAAGTTTAGAAGTCTGGTGGGGTAGGTATGGGTAGAGATATCCACATAGAGACAGAGGAGTGGGGAGGAAGTATGGGATATGGAACAGTCCTCCATAAGCCCTCTTAGGAGTGATAATCTAGGAATCATTACATTATACCACCGAGAAGAACAAACCCTAACCATGTGTCTCTAACAGAGTCACTGAAAAGCCCAACCCTTGTGTCCTTATCTTTAGAATCAAAATATATACCAGAGTCAGGGGATAATTAGGAAAGTGTAGAACCATGCTTGTGCTATTTAGAAGATAATTTTGCACATTTTAAGTCAAGGTCTTAGGAACAATAACATTTGGTCTTTTCTCAAGTATAAGCCGTGCTGGATAGAGAATTCTGAATATCAAAGAGGAGATTTGGCTGAGGGAGAAACTTATTCTGGGATGTTCTTTTAATGAGAAAGCTTTTGAGAAACAGAGTTCCCAACTGGGAACAAATTTACCTGGCATTGCAGCAAGATGCACAGTTTTGATAGTGATTTATATGCAGCCATATGGAATGCGGGTTATCTATACAGAGAACTCTCTCTGAGCTCTCAATAATTTTTGGTCAAGCCCTTAAGACTTAAATTCAGTGTACATCGTTATAAAAACTGTTTTTTCCCCATTGATTTGAGCTGTTGAATTCTTAACTGTAGCTTATTTTCACTTTGATTTTGAAATCTATAAATGTCAGTCATCAGGTCTAGGAACTAAAATCATCGGCACAGGAATAAAAATGGAGCGATAAATCACACCTGCCAGGGGCTACTGCCTCAGCCAGATGCAAACCACACAACCAGTCTCTAATAGTCTAATTTCAAATTAAGTGTGACAAATTAAGCAGGAAGTTAATTACTACCCTGAAACAAATAGTCTGGTGTTGATTGGAAAGGGCATCATAAAGCGGTGTTTTTACCTTAACAGAATGCCCAGAAGAAATATTAGAAAGCAGAGATGTACAAATAACTATTAGTTTATGTGAAAAGGTAGGCTAGACACAGATATCATAGCTGGCTTAGTGAGTCCAGGTATGTGAACTTCTTCCAAAAATAGTTTGTTATACAAAATCAAAAACAAAAATGAGTAGAATCACATGTTCCATGGGTCCCCTAACTGTAGCTCTACCCAGATTGACTTGATATTAGAATCCTATCAACTCTTTTCATGAGACAGGAGTTTGAAGGAAGAAATGTACTTTAAATGTAAATGACCTTAAAAACCTAGAGATGTTATAAATCATAAAGCCATTAAAGAATTCTCATATATTTTCTGTACCTATATTCTAGGATTCACATTGCCTTCAGACACTAAATGGACATTGGCTTCTTTCATTGAGTTCTTACCTGCCTTAATGTTTTGTTAATGGTAATTAAGGAAATATTTCAGGAGAGAACCTGGACTTTGGAGTTTAAGTGAACTCTAGGAAGGGTGCAGCAGTATGCTGACATCGGACTGTGTTCTGAACACTACAGCATCCAATGCAGTATTACTTTGGAATTTCCTGGTATGGGATCTGAGACAACATAAGATAAATTGCTATCAACATCATGCTGATCAATGATGGGCAAATCAGAATTTGTAACCAATTTAGTCCCAAGTTATGACTTATTAACCATTAAGACATTCCTTTGAAACAGTACCAGTGAGTAGCAATTCTTAACTATAAGAAAATTATTCAATCATGATTATTAACTCCCACACTTTAGCTACACTTACTATTGAACACTAGAAATACTCTTTGTTAAAATAAAAAAGAATAGATTATTAGTATACACAGGGACTTGATACCCCAACAATATCAAAAAATGGCAACCAACAGATTTGTAAAAAATCTTTACCAATCCTACATCTGATAGAGGACTAATATCCAATATATACAATGAACTCAAGAAGATAGACTCCAGAGAACCAAATAACCCTATTAAAAATGGGGTATAGAACTAAACAAAGAATTCTCAACTGAGGAATACCAAATGGCTGAGAAGCACCTAAAGAAATGAACATCCTTAGTAATCAGGAAAATGCCAATCAAAACAACCCCAGGATTCCACCTCACACCAGTCAGAATAGCTAAGATGAAAAACTCAGTTGACAGTAGATGCTGGTGAGGATGGGGAGAAAGAGAAACACTCCTCCATTGCTGGTGGGATTACTAGCTTGTACAACCACTCTGGAAATCTGTTTGGTGGTTCCTCAGAAAATTAGACATAGTACTACCTAAGGACACAGCAATACCTCTCCTGGGCATATACTGAGAAAATGCTCCAACATGTAATAAAGACACATGCTCCTCTATGTTTATAGCAGCCTTATTTATAATAACTAGGAGCTGGAAAGAACACAGATATCCTTCAACAGAGGAATGGATACAGAAAATATGGTACATTTACACAATAGAGTACTACTCAGCTTGTAAAAATGATGAATTCCTGAAATTCTTAGGCAAATGGATGGAACTAGAAAATATCATCTTGAGTGAAGTAAGCAAATCACAAAAGAAAACACATGGTATGTACTCACTGATAAGTGGATACTAGCCCAAAAGCTCCAAATAACCAGGATACAATTCATAGACCACATGAAGCTCAGTAAGAAGGAAGACCAAAATGTGGGTGCTTTGGTCCTTCTTAGAAGGAGAACAAAATACTCAAAATATTCAAAAGGAACAAATATGGAGATAAAGTGTAGAGCAGAGACTAAAGGAAAGGCTACCCAGAAACTGTCCCACCTGGGGATTCATCCCATATACAGTTACCAAACCCAGAAACTATTGTGGATGCCAAGAAGTGCATGCTGAAAGGAGCCTGACATGACTGTCTCCTCAGAGTATCTGCCAGAACCTGACAAACACAGAGGCGAATGCTGGCAGCCAACCATTGGACTGAGCACAGGGTCCACAATGGAGAACTTAGAGAAAGGACTAAAGGAGATGAAGGGTTTGAAATCCCATAGGAAGAACAACAATATCAACCAACCAGACATGCCAGAGCTCCCAGGGACTAAGCCATCAACAAAGGAATATACATGGCTCCAGCTGCATATGTAGAAAAGGATGGCCTTGTAATGCATCAATGGAAGGAGAGGTCCTTCATCCTATGAAGACTTGATAGATGCCCCCGTATAAGGGAATCAAGGACAGAAAAGCAGAAAAGCAGGTAGGTGAAGGAACACCCTCATTGAAGCAGGAGGAGGGAGGATGTGATAGGGTGTTTCTGTGAAGGAGGGAAACCAAGAAAGGGAATAACATTGAAATGTAAATAAAGAAAATATCCAATGAACTGTGAAATAAAATAAAATAAAATGCTGTGTGTAGTCAAGTTATATGTAACCATAACAAAAATGCACAGAACCAGTATTTTATTGAAAAATATATATATATATATATATGTTTTAGATCAGAGATCTGGAGATGTAATTGGACAACTACATCTAGTTGCCTCATGCTACTCACAACAGTGCCTTTAGCATCACATAATGGGTACACACACAAGAGTGCTGAACAAAATTGTGTGGAAGACTGCACGTGGCAGAGATGAAGCTGAGACCAGGCTTAGGCTTTTATAACAGCTCACTCTTGTTTAAGCAAAGCCAGTCTTGAGAGACCTAATCTGCTCAGAGTCACCTGTAATATTCCTGTACTTAATTCTGCTGTGACTTGCTCTCAGCTTCCACATCTTCCAGATCCCTCCATCTTTCTCTATAGAGTCACTAGGGGACCAACCACAGCAGGGGACATAAGTGAACAATAAACAGGCTGAAGGATATGTTTATGAGAAAAAACAAAGGTATTTTAAAGAAGTCTCTGAGGATGTTCTCTTAGCAAGCCTAAATAATTTCCACTTTGAAGTTACAAATAAAGCAAACTTAGGAATTCTCCGTGCCTGATATATAGTGACTAGCACCTAGATAAAATTTATAATTTTGTTAAATAAAATTATAATTAAATAAGCAATAGACGTTTAAACTAGATTCTCTCTTTTATTTTCCTTTTTCTTATTTTATTTATTCATTCATTTATTTATTTATTTTGGTAAAATGCTTTCTAATTAAAGTAACAGTTCTCAACTTGTGAGTCACAACCCCTTTGGAGGTTGAACAAACTTTGCATGGATCTTGCATATCAGATATCCTGAATATCAGATGTTTACACTACTATTCATAACAGTAACAAAATTACAGTAATGAGTTAAAAACGAAAATTATTTTATAGATGGGGGGGTCACCACAATATGAGGAACTGTATCAAATGGTTACAGAATTAGGATGGCTGAGAACCACTAGATTAAATGATATGAAATAAGACTTGCAAAAAAATTCATTCTCAGAATAACTTGCTAAAATAACATGAAGATATAAAGCACATTGATATATTCAGAAATCAGTTTCAGTAAGAAATCAGTAAGGTCTTCTAACCTCTACATAGTCACTGTGGCATGTATTCATAAGTACACATACAAAAATCAAATACACACATTAAATAAGTACATAAAATGATCTATAAAAATGTAGATCACACAATTTAAGTTATAGGATATTATTTGCTAAAATTCTATGTTATATGATCTTGTGGTACAACTATAATACACAATCTGTACAGGACAAAAATGGGTTGTGTGGCAACACAACTTTATAATCCCATTTGGGAGGCAGAAGCAGAAGGATGCTGAATGTGAGGACAGCCTCTAGGCCATAGCAAGATTCTAAAATAAATAAAATACAAAAAAAAGGAGCGCTGCAGGTTTTGTTAACAGAGTAGGCAGTAATAGATGGACAAGTATATCGTCAAGTTCTTGTTCCTTAATTATTTTTCAGAAACTCAGATGAATCTGGAACATCATTGGGTGTATTAAGAGCATAAAAAGCCTTATCCATATATGTCATAAATATGACACCATTACGACAAATAAAAGTGAGATAATTCCAATTCGTACCTAGGAAGATTCTAAATCTCTTGGCATGCCCTTATGGGATCTGTTTTCTTTTAAGAAACACACACACGTTTTGAGATGTTTGGACCATGCATTCCCAGTGTGACAATTCAGAGTGTTCTTGTGACAGGAAGTAACACTAAACAATACACAAATGAATGTGGATGCCTGTGTTCCTAGTTTGTTTGGCTTTGCTTCAGACTTGGACATTTTCAAATACATAGCTAGTAATTTTTTTTCCTCAGAACACAACATCTTATTTCCCTCTCCATTGACAGCCCATACAAGAATAACCCCAAGATAAGCGAGAAACTCCTTAGTTCTCTTTTCAAATGCTTTCCATCAGCAGGAAGGCAAAAGGGTCTCTTCTACCTGAATCTGCAAATTGTATTGGGTGTATATAATTGGTTGTTTCCTTAACTGTCACCTCTCAATTATTCCTAGAAGAACAACAGTCTTGAAGTTGGGCAGATGTGAGTTGAATAACCATCTATGCCAATTACAAGAGGGAAATCTGGCAAGGTGCTTATTCTGCCTAAAATTCAAGTTTCCACATCGATAATATGGGGAGGACAGGAAAGAACTTTCAAAGCAGTGATTTCCAATGTTCCTAATGTTGCATCCCTTTAATACAGTTCCTCAATTTTGCCATGGTTATTAATCATAATGTAAACATCTGATATTGCAAGATATGTGATAAGTGAACCCCAAAGGGGCCATAACTCAAAAGTTGAGAAACTGTCCTCTAAAGGATTATGTAAGAACCAATTACACTAGACAGTGAATGACACCTAGTAAATTTATTTTTTTAAGTTAAATGAACACAAAGGGTATAGTTATTTAACCTTCATTAAATGACTAAATAATTGTTAATCTTATCTAGCTAAGGTGTAAGTGAAGCACTATGTACTTCTGTATCAATACACACACATATACATTAAATGAATTAAGGTAATTAAATATCAAGTAAATTAGGTCTTATCTGTTAACAAAGGAACATTTCTCTTTATTAGTATACTTCTGTTCCTCATTCTAGATTCCTTTTGAGAATGAGTAATAGGAAATGAATTAAATCCAATGGTAACAAATAGAATGCTGATACTATAAGGTAATGCTCCTATTGCATATGTCGCAGAGGATGGCCTTGTTGGGCATCAGTGCAAATAAAGAAAATATCCAATAAAAAGCAATCATATTGAAAAGAAATTCCCCACAGAAAGAGAGAGAGAGAGAGAGAGAGAGAGAGAGAGAGAGAGAAGACAGACTGAGACAGATCCCAAACTCCTACACACAGACACAGGCACAGGAACACACACAGAAAGACACACACATATAAATACACATACTACGCACACACACACACACACACACACAGGCACACACACACACACACACACACACACACACACACACACACACACACATGTGTATTTGCCCACGGACAGAGGTTTCTGTATTCAAACTTCATTTTTTTTTTTTTTTTACTTTATTTGATTGGGCTTTTTGGACAATTTTATAAATCCAATTACAAGAGCTGTGTCACAAGTCTAGATGTATCACTATAATACAGAGAAGAGTGATGTACCAATTTGAGCCATCAAAGTAAAAAGACTGAAGCTTCACGGCATATTATTTTTTTTAACTTTGTCTTGCTAAGCAACATAAATTTCTAAAAAATTAGTTCAGTGTGTGCTCAAAGTACAGAACAAATACAATTAAAAGACAAAAGTGACAATTATGCATTTGACTTTCATACTTTTTAAAGATCAGTTCAGAAATAAGCAATTCACCAGAGATATCCATGTAATGATTTGTAGAAAGTCACTAATGAATATGCTCAATTTATATTACACTCACCGCACGAAATAAATAGGAATAAAGAGTTGATGCTTTAACATGCAGCCAGAGCTAGACCTGGAGTCAATACTTTATAATCATAGCAATGTGTTATCCTAATGTAGAGATATGAGTTTAATCTGTCTAAGGAAAAATCAGTCAAGTACATTTGTGTTTCTATTTTCTTCTGTTTCTAAACTTGTAAACATTAGAATAATTTTTTAAAGTAATGAAAGATCAATATCACAAGCTAATTTTAACAAATGCACTATATTTACCAACTTTATTATTTTATGGGATCTGTATTCATAGAAAAATTCTTCATCTTTTATGAATACAGAAATATTGGTTCTTTGTGGACAGACATATTTTCTTTCATTCACCAAAATAAAGAAATACAATCCAATTTAATAGCTGCTTATATAATGCCTGTCCAAATCAAACCTTTATTATAATAATGGCTTGAGACCAATACATGAAAGGCAGGAAATAAAGCAAAAGTATTATTCATCACATCTCTTATTAGAGTACATTATATATTTTTTAATGGATGTACAAAAATTTTGATTGAAAAAATAAATGAATGAATAAAACAGAATTTTATATAAATAACATGTTTACATCTTATTTTAAAATTGAGTTCACTTAACTTGTCTTCAGAAGGTTTGTGTTTGTTTTCCTCCTGTGTAGAAATAATTGTAAGAAGATAAAAATCTTTTAGACTAAAAGGCATTAAACAATCTGAGACAGCAAGAGAAGGTTAAATTGGGAGAATTCAAGACCCAATTAAGAATTAGAGAAGTCTTCTCCCATGCTTAATTAGAACAAACATCCCTGCTTGCCTTTGTTTTCTAAGCAATAAAGCAGTCTCAGAGAATCACGATTAAAGTATCAGGCAATGGAGAGGAGTAATTAATTCTGTCAGCTCTAGGATTGACTAAGAATATTAGAGAACCATGCAGGGGTCATGCAATAAAGAGCTTCTCTTTCCTTTATGAGAAGTACTAAGGTCATTCCATACTACTGACCTTACATGAGTGGGGAATGTTTTTGCATTTCAGACACACAATGCTCTCTTCCTTTCTCCAGATTGCAAAGCTGCAAGCTGCCCCTCCAAGTCACACTTCCGTTTCCAAGGCAGAAGAAATGAAGATCACTAAAATTTCAACAACACACATACCTGCCTTTTTTGTGCATAAGATTTTAACAAAAAATAAACTATGATCTGCAAACTATGATACTTTTGTCCTAACTGCAGAGAACATCCACAGTGAACCCTGGAAAGTTGGCTGCCCTGTGGTGTCCATCCCAGGAATCTTTAGCAAATTTGTCCACTTAACTACTAAAAGAGTGATTCGGAGTAAAAGTATCAACAATGATAATTGCATGAGTGATAAATCAGTATTTGTACTGAAATTCTACTTCTTTTGAAAAAAGTATTTGGTAGGCAAAGATAAAAAGTATAGAAGTTGTTATTTTGAGGATATAGATACCTCATGCCACACTACACACTCTCAAACACATGAACAAGCATGCACATGCATGCATGTGTCCGTGAACAAACACACACACATATGTATGTGTGTGTGCAAGTATTAGTCTGTGTTTTGCTTTTCTGTCTATATCTGTGTTTTATGTTTTAGCATTGTCAATGCATTATCTGTAATTTTCTTGAAAAATGATACTGAAAATCATTTATATTATATTATAGTAAGCTTTTCATATTTGAAATAGTAATCAGTTTTGTATTGGAAAACATTGAGCACACCTCAAATCATTCTCTGTGACGGGGTGTCATGGAACAGTATGAGTATACAATAGTATAAGGACTGATGTTCTGAATCAGAAATATTATTCTAGTTAGACACATGCTCATCCTCTTAATCTACAATGCATAGTTGAGTTAAACATATTTATTATATGGTATTATCTTTTTTTGTGTGTGTGTGTGTGTGTGTGTGTGTGTGTGTGTGTGTGTGTGTGTGTGTGTAGGGAGGTTCAAAGAAAAACGTAAGGGATTTGGTTCTCACATTTCACCAATGTGTTGTAGGAATAGAACTCACTACTTTGTTTGGTAGCAGGTATCTTTGCGGGTCGATCTATCCATCTCAGATATGAATATTGATTAACAAAAATCAGGTTTACATATAAGAAGAAATTTTCAGCTTCTAAAGGACAGCACTCAGCAATAGGAGCCCATTGCACATGTTTTCACATGAAAAGCAGCTGAACTGTTTACTTGTCCCTCAAACTGGAAGATCGCATTAATTTTACTGTATGCTTGTCTGGGTCTATCTATCTTCCCCTCATAGTCATGTTTCAAGTAGGTACCATGGGCTTAGAGCTTCCTGGTATACATAAATAGATTGATGCATTATATATAATTATATATAGTGTATAATTCGTATGAAATCACTCAATAGTTTTAGAAAAACATTTAGGCAACTTTTATTTGATCAGGAATTTCTAGCAGAGAAACCAAATCCCTTACGTTTTTCTTTGAACCTCCCTACACACACACACACACACACACACACACACACACACACACACACACAAAAGATAATACCATATAATAAATATGTTTAACTCAACTATGCATTGTAGATTAAGAGGATGAGCATGTGTCTAACTAGAATAATATTTCTGATTCATAATTATTTAATCCAAAATCCCAAAAGGTAGGCAGATCTCTGGAAGTTCAAGGCTAGCCTGGTCTTTCTACATCGCAAATTACAAGCCAAATAGGTCTACATAATTGGAAATAGTCCTAAAAAAAACGTAAGATTTGAAAATCTTAAATAAACTTGCACTTATAGTCACAAAAATGACAAAAAATAAATCTAAACAACACAAATTCACAAGAATTATCTTGCAACAATATGAAAATGAAAATTTTTTCTGTGTATATTATCTCTAAATATCAAAAGTGAGAATGCAAAGCATTGAATGTCAAGGTATGAATCAAGCTCTATACATTTTATAAAAAGTATTTTCATTAGTAAACAGGGAAAACAAAAAGTTAGAAATAAGTTTTCATTTTTCTAATTAGAAATTATTTCATAATACATATATTTGATGCAAGCAGAGATTGCAAGATAAAACTCAGGCACTATGAGTAGGAATTACATATTTAAATTACTACAAACTTATTATTGAAATTTATTAAGCTACTTTATATGCCCATGTCTTTAATACTTTAATACACTATTAATAAAATCACAAAAAGGGAAAATGCATTAAAATGTGAATATTTAGCAGAAAGAAACATGGTTTTCTTAGGTATTAACAGGGCAATAATAATTATATTCCTAGTAAAATTATAAAGAAATGGTGAATTTCATAATGCAATAATGAAATATTTTTAAACATCAACAACTATGCAAGAGCATCCTGCCCCTGGTAAACATGTGGTCATAGAATGGCTAATATGGGTTGAATTGTAATATTATACTCTCCCTCACATTTTACTATTTTTAAATTTTTTTATTAGATATTTTCTTAATTTACATTTCAAATGCTATCCTGAAAGTTCCCTCCCCCCTCCCACCACCAGTAGCTCTCATGATCCTTGAAGAAGAGGAGAAGGGCAGTCCCATAAGAGGACCAGCAGTCTCAACTAACCTGGACCCCTGAGATCTCTCAGACACTGAGCCACCAACCAGGCAGCATACCCCAGCTGATATGAGGCCCCAAACACATACACAACAGACTCAGTCAGAAAAGATGCACCTAAAACTCCAGAGACTGGAGACCCCAGGGAGTGGGGAAGGCTGGAGGGGTGGGGAGCGGGAGGTTTGGGGTGGGGCTTGGAAACATCCTCATTATCTTTGAGAGTGGAGAGGGGTGCAGGGAGAAGGTGGGGAGCAAGGATGAGGCATGGGATGTGGAACAGTCAGTGGGTAGACATGGAGGAAGATAAAATCTGGACTGTAAAAGAGAGAGGAGAGAGAGAGAGAGAGAGAGAGAGAGAATGAGACTAAATAGAATTTTTTAAAATTAGTAGTTATGCTAATCAGGACAACAAAATTTTTGCTCTGAGTTCTAACTATCAAAAGGACACGCTTAGGCATCACATAAACCCCTGTGACCTGGGGTCCTCTGCTCTCCTCCATCAGTATTCGCCAGAATTCCAAATCCATGCAAGCAACTTATCAGAATAAATATCCACCTTCACATATAGCAGACATCTGCTGATCACTTAAGATAGTTTCTTCTGTCTTTTCATCTCTCCCTTTGTTAACTCCCTTTTCCTTTCTTGGCACTTTCCCCATGTGTCAATTGTCCTGGCTTTCCTTTTCATCTTTAGTGCTAAATGTTTCTCTCCTTTGAACAATTTCTGTACATATCTAAAATGCTAAAAGGCACAGGTTATCTAAAATGCTAAAAGGCACAGGAATTGCCTGGCATGTTTTCTGATTTCTTGTGTCTTGTGTGAATGAAATTCCTTACTGAATGCTCACAGAACTTCACCTCACACCAGAATCTCTCCTACAAGGTCCCCACCTCCTACCCTTGCCTTGTCAGTCCTTCAGACTGACTTGAGTGTCAGGGAGGCAAACACCAGCTTCTGGTCTCTACATCTCTGTTACCAGTCTATGGAGACTATTCAGAGCCCCAGTGTTTATAGAAGCTTCCTAACGTCTCTTACTTTATTTTTCCCGCTTACTCCTTGACTCTTTTCTTTCTTTTTCCCATTTGTCAACCTTTCCAGGAACCAATCCCTTCTTGTCAATAGCTCTAAGCCGCCCTCCCTTACCACCCAATACACAACCACCCTAAGAGTTGAAAGCTCATCATTTTCTTCCACCAAAGTTCAAGATGATTAAAGTAAGGAAACAATGTTCTTTGTGTCCCTACATTTTTCCATACCTGCCAGATGAGTCAAAATGATACAAGAGAGAAACATAGGGTGCTCATCCAAGGCATTGAAGTACTGCAAGTGACTGAACTACAGATACAGGCTCAGAAGTCATTGTCAGAAAAAGGTTGTAAATAAGTTTCCTGATATTTAAAGTATATGGATTGTTTGATAGGATGCTAATTTCATAATTGAAGCATAACATAAAGATAGAATGCATTTCACAAATTTCTATAGGTTGAGTTTTGGTATTCTAGGCATGGTCAATAAATGCCTACTAATCAGAAAAGAAAAATAAAAATTTTGGAGTATAAACATTTAGATCTACTTCAAAAAGAAAGTTAAAGAGGCTGTCACAATAGGTTCTAAATTAATGCAAGAGTTTTGCCAACTATCTCTATTTGTAGTGACAACTTTGCAAATGCTGACACAGTACTACTCCCTAAGTCGCAGATATTTAAAAAGCCTCAGTCTATTTTGGTAAAGAATGCCCTTCAGGGTATTACTTTTATCATTTTTGTAATTGCAGGTTAAGAAATCTTTTAATCCTCCTAAATGTCTTTATACTTTAAACTCATGTTATCAGTCCTGCCACAAAAAAAAAATCATAAATATACACACAATCCTGGCTCAATATAGAGCATATTTCTGCCTCTGTGATTTTTCTCTGTGCCAGAAGATATACTTCCTGTTATTAAGCATGTCAAATTTGCCTTAGACAACACAAGTCATGAGAGACTTCTGCTCTTTTGACAGATATACATTCAAATCTTTAAAACTGAATTAAAATATTTTACTGTGAATAAAACTTATCAAAAACACACAGAACTTATGTCATTTATTCAATTTTCCTTGTATCTAAACTAATGAAAAGCATCGCCCTGCTTAGAGCATTTGCATAAGAATCTACAACTCATAAAGGATGAAAGATATCTCCAGAGAAAATGCAGAGTGCTTTAGCCTCGTTTTACATTTCTTCTCTTATAGACAAGATGTACAGCATCATATGCACGCACAGTAAGAAGTGCTCAAAGAAATCACGTAAGAAATTCTCTGAATTCCCAGAGCACCCTATGGCTAAAGGCTTAATTTGCTGAATCCTTACCAATGTCTGAATATAGACACCATCAAGGATTCAGAAATACAAAGCCTTTCTAGAACACATCTTTGCAAATCCAGGCACCTTTTAGTCTCCTACCCTCTGAAAATTAGATAATAATATTGGCAGAATATAAGTGATCAATGACTGCTGACCAATATAATGCATGCCAAACTGGGAGATTTCTCAAAGAGATGGAGAAACTAGTATGAATAGTAGTATTAACCTAAATGTTAACCTGGAATGCCCCAAAGAAGCTGAAGCATTAATACTGTGAAAGACAGGTGTAATGAATGACCTTTTCCTCAACATAAAAATACATATATCAAATAATAAACAATTTACTAGTCCTTTTATATTCCTTCACTTTGAAAAATTGAAGACTGTGTGTGTGTGTGTGTGTACGTTTGTGTGTGTGTGTTTGTGTGTGTATTTGTGTGTGTGTGTGTGTTATTGTGTATTTAGAATGCGCACTTGCTAGTGAGGGTGTGTGTTCATGTGTGTGGGAATGAGTACAGACAAGAAGTAAACACTGGTATACAATTACCATCCACCCTGATTTATGAGACAGGGTCTCTTACTGAACCTGAAGCTGATTTATTAGCCTGATTTAGATAGCCAATGAGCTTCAAGTAGCTGCCCTACATCTATGCTCCACCTCCCCTAGTCTACTACACATGGATTCTGACAATCGAAACATTTGCAGAAGGTTCTTTACTGAGTAATATCTCTTCAATCCCTAAGTCGAATTCTTTTAAATATAAAGTCATCAAGAATTTGTCTTAATGTTTTAATTAAATTTATAAAATGTATGTTAAGCCAATTAACACGTTATATTTTTCAGCTCTTTATAAGTGACAGAAAATAAGTAAACATTTCTTCTCTACGTGTTCTTTACTATATATACATATAAATTAAAGGTACACAGTCATACACTATAAAATGATTACTTGGGCTTAAACAAACTAAATACATTCCATTCCATAATTAGTACATATATAGTAAGAACACCTTAATTCACTCTTGTGGCGATTTTAAATATGATACAGACTATTGTCTCCATTTTCCGTGTTCTATGCTACATCTACAGACAAATTGATCTTACTACTTAGGTGTACATTTGTAATCGATAAGTTACTCTTCCCTCTATTAACTACCAGTGAATTTAATAACTAGGTGGAGTAATATTGTAATCTCTTTCTGTCTATTAGAACTTTCTCTTTATTTATACATCTTCATTGACAGAATGAGCTCATACAATATCTTCTTTAGGCATCTGTATTGTATTTAATTTGGCATAATGATGCACAAAATTATCTATATCACAATGGATGGCACAACCTCTTTTTTCAAGGCTATATGAGATTTCTGTATGTAAATGTATATAATATTGTCTTTTATAACTTTTTATATAAAGATGCTTCTGTTATTTGTATCACTTAATTTTTAATACCCACTTCTTGAACAATATCCATCAACAACACCTTTCACTTGTCTTATTTTGATTTCCATATGTTGTGTACAATATTGTAACTGCTTATACAAAAGAAGAACAATATTTAATATTTAGTAATTTTATGTTGTAAAAAGAACAAATATTTTTCCAAGACAAAAAAGTGATATTTTAATGAATGGCTTATTTTAAACAAGCAACTCTTTAATTTCTACAGAAAGGGCTTCTGAAAATGAGTATTAAAGTTTATAAAGTTAACAAAGGCCTTATAAGTTAATAAAGGAATTTCCTAGGGGCTGTAATTACTATGAAATATTGAGCTGCTTTTCTACTGACACTTATTCCCTTGAGCTCAGTCAAATATTGACAGAGAGGTGAAAAATCTTTACAGATTACCAGAAACAAATGGACCCAGTGATTGGTACCAGTGAGTTCTCAGAACTATTCAAATGTTTATTTGCAGACCAGGCACTTCGATATTTGCAGTAGTTTATAATGGTACCCATGTGGATATGTCAATGGCAACTGGGTTCCAAGTCTTCAGAGAGAGGATTCGAGTTAGTGAGTTCTGATGAATAAATCTACATCTATTCTAAAGGGGTGTCCATAGCATCCCCAGCATATTGTAACAACCACAGACTAAATATCCAAGCAAGGAGAGTGGAAAAGATATGGAAATATGTGAGTCATGTCATTCCAGGCCTAATTATATGATACTGACAATGGATAAAAATGTGATTCAAAGAGTTGGGCAAATTTCTGAGACTTCTCATTGTCCTTTATTATATTTTGTGGCCTTATTCACTAAACTTCTTTAGAGTGACCTCTCAATATTTGTCATCAACCACAGCCCATAGGGTAGTTAACTATATTTTGATAGAGATTCACTGATTTGATTCAAACCTACTCGTATATTTCCCATAAATTCCACAAATGGAGATGTTTACTATATTACATAAGACACTGACTGTCCAACTATTGTACTTCATTCTCTAAATATCCACCTTAATTGTCACACCAGACACCCATTAGCCTGTTTCATATACCTCCTTTACTGGTGCCAACTCTTTAATATAGGAGGAGAGGTCAGAGTCTCACAAACTGGACCCCCATTATCACTAGAAAGACCCCAACATTCCTCAGGTTTATCCCTCAAGCTCTATAATCCCAAGGAAAGATGGTAACCAGGACAAGCATCAGTTTCAGAATAGAATCAGGAATCCCTGTCTTGGTTAATGTGGCAGCCAGAACTACAAGCTAGTCCTAAAATGTATTCTTTATTTGGAAACCAGGAAAGGAAAAATTGTGCACTGTAAGATTGTAATTTTGCACTTGCAGTCTTTCTGGTCTATTTCCACTCCTGCCAATCAATCATAATCGTTCCCAGCATTCACTGCAGTGCTTGCTTTCCTTGCTCTAGAGTGGTGTATTTAGCATTTGCACAAGTCAGCTGGAGGCTCCATCTAATTAGCTGCCAATCCTAGATACTTTCTTCAGTTGGTATTCGAATTAAAGATTCGAATGTCTGATGGTTCTCTTTTCCTTTATGTAGCTGTCTGAGGGAAAAAAAAAATCATAAAAAGCACCGATGATGGTGTTAGCAAGCACTGAAGGAGAGAAAGTTCATAAAGCCAGAGCAGGCATCAATACCTGTGAGGCACAATTGGCTTCCTTATTACCAGGCCAAGTAATTAAGGTGATCAAGTTGCCAGATCCAAATGTGTCTTAGCCTTTGGTATATGTCTCCATTAGTGGTGTGTGTGTGTGTGTGTGTGTGTGTGTGTGTGTGTGTGTGTGTGTGTCTGTCTGTCTGTCTGTCTGTCTGTCTGTGTGTCTGTGTATGCAAGCATCTTTCTCTTTCATGTTCCACCTTACTTTCTGAGGCATGGTGTATTTTTGAACACAAACTCTAAGGATTTCACACTCTCTGCTGCCAAACACCAAGAGGACAGATGTCCACTATCAGCCTTGCTTTTTGCATAGGTGCTAGGGGTGAAGAAAAATCAAGCCCTCATGCTTTCATGACAGCCGGTCCATCTTCTGAGACCCCAGTTCCCATTTTTGAATGACATAAATGTACTTGACAAGAGTTATTGGGCACTGTTGTGTGTTTAGTTTTGTAATTTGAATGTGAAATTGACTGATTCTTAAATAGACTTCCATGGCTCAGGTATTGATTTATCCAGCAGGTAATTGTTATAAATTCATTGGACATCAGTCCCCTGGGAGGTGTAAAAGCCGAAGTTATCTCATTTCCAAAAGCCTTTGTCGGGAACATCCACATGAGTGACATGTATTTGCCCACTCCATGTAGCAAACACTATAGTCTGTGTCACTACAAAAGATCTCTTTATAGTTCACTCATTTGGCATTGCTATGACTAGATGCCTGAACTCTAAGCATTATTATATGGAAAGGTAACAATGTAGAAAAGCATGGTCAAAAGTATTATCCACCTGGTCATAGTTTTCTACGACCATATCTACAGTCCATAGTTTGGCCCAAAGCAGTTAGTTTGGCATAGTGTTTACATTCTATTTGTCAAGAGATGCCCATATGCCATCCAAGTGGTGCCACAACATAATGGATACTGTCTCACTTTAGTTTCATAGAATAATCAATAAAGCATGCCCTTATCTTATAGTTTTCATATGGTTTGAGTAGATTTCCCCCAAGGGTACCTGGGATGGAAACACAGACCTCATTGTAATAAAGTTTTTAGGTAGTAGATTTTCAAAGAGGTGAGGCAGTTTGCAAAAGATTAAGACCTTGGATGTTCTATTCTTAGAGAGGATTGATGCAGTCTTGACAGCTGAATTAGTTCTTATGAAAGCAAGTTGTTATGAAATAGTATCTCCCTATATGTACTAATCATGTTTATGACCACCTGTTATAGGTGACACTCCCAAGGACTCCTTATCAGTCACTTAACACACAGGGGCACAAATCATTAACTTTCAGCCTCCAAACTTGTCAGCAAGATCAACCTTATTCTATAAAAATAACCAGTTTCAGGTATTTTGTTAAAATGGTAGATTTTATGGGTCTAGTACACTTAACCATCTGCAGGCATATCTTAGAATTTTGAGATACAAATAACCACAGAAGAGTTCAAATTGGTCTTTTCTGGTAATCCAGCTGTTTGGTTATAGGACTTGTAAATTCATTAGACTACCAGTTGGATGTTATCATGAATCTGGAGCATTTCGTAGCTGAAATATTTAACTTCATCCAGTTTGCTGATAAAGATTCAAATACAAATGACCCTTTTAGCTCAAGAATAATTTGCAGTGTTACAGCTATCAAACACTGTCCAGTTCTCAAAAGCAAGTGGCTTGCCCTAGGCACAAGTAGGAGCCTCAGACAAGTTACACAACCTCATAATCCAAATCCAAGAGTTGTTTATTTTCTATTGTCACAGACTCTAATCATCATATATGAAGTCTTGGGACACAGGAACAAATACCTGTACCCTGTCCCCACACCACTCAAATCTACATTGCCTTGTAATTCCAATGATAATAGTCACCTGGCATTTGCATCTGTCAACCTGTAGCTCTCCCTAGCTCTTTATGCTTTTAATACTGTTCAAGACAAAATGAGGATCCCCCACCAAACACATAAAGGACGTTTTCTCTTCATTATTTTAAACTATCCCCTTGACTATCTGATCCCAGATACGCACAGCTTTTTATTATCCCTCATTCTCTTTTATTCAGACTATTGACTATAGCTTATATGGTAACAATGTGTTCTTAGGTGTTGCAAAATGTCATCCTGTTTTTGAATAATGTGAATCAAAGCCTGAACTCCTAGTTTAATGGGTTATATTTCCTATTTGTTTGCCAATATCCTTGATGAAACTACAATCGTCAAACATAGAAGTATACTATCTAGGCAGAATGAGGTTTACTTTGTTGTTGTTGTTTTATGGGTATTTTTGTTTGTTTGTTTTGGTTTTTGGATTTTGCTTGTTTTTGTTTGTTTTTTCTGCATCTGATTTATTTATTTTTTTATTCTTTTTCAGAATCTGACGTTATTTCACTAGTTTCCAGCAATACATTGCATTTCTTTTTAAGGGCTCATACTTTTAATTTATTTATTTATTATTTATTATTTTAGGATGCCTCATACCCCTCGTTTTTTTTATTTCCTTTTTCATATTATAATATCATCATTTCCTTCTTTCCATTCCTTTCTTTGAAGTCTCCTTTGTACTTACTCCTTAAACTCTCCAATCTATGGCCTCTTTTTCATTATTTTTGTTACATGAACACATTTATACATGTATATACATGAATATTTTTTAAAGAAATAAATACAACCTTCTCAGTCCATATGACGTTACTTGAATGTATGTTTTCAGGGAAGGTCCTTTGGTAATCAGATAACCAATTGGTTTGCTCTTCCCAGAAGATTATTTCTCCTGCTCTGAGAATTTCTTGGTTTTCTGAAGTTCCTTGTATAGGACTGAGGTCGCATAAACTTTTCTCTATGTACTTTCACTTGTCTCTTGTTGTCCTTGTTCAGTGAATGTTGAGTCAGTGATGTTGGTGAAACTTCATGGATGTGGCTTCTCATATTCTTAGGAGACAATCTCAAAACAACCTGCCTAATCTTATGGCTATTGTAGGTCTCACTGCCCTGTTTTCAGAAATGAGCTCTGAGCCTCAAGTTTGGTTTGTTTGTTGGTTGTTTGGTTAGTTGTTAGTTAGTTTGTCTTAGATCTACCTATCTGGATTGAGCTCCATAACTCTGCATTCTGACTAGGTTTGTTTGTTTGTTTGTTTGTGTGTTTTGTCTATTTTTGTTTTTATTGTTTTTGTTGTTATTTTTGTTTTCTAATGGTCTCCATCTGTTTCAAAGAGAAAAAAAAAACTTTCCTGTTGAGAAGTAAAAGTCCATCTTTGTTCATATTTGATACCACCGCAAGCTACTGGGATAGGATCAAGCTCCATATATCCTTGAATCCCAACCCTCAAACCATCTCCTGCCTCTGGGACACTGCAGGACTTCCAGGATTGGAAGGAAAGGTGACATATAACCAGAGTCTCCATTTCCTATTCAATTTCAATCCCACATCTTCTTTTTTGATTGCTTTTTGTTTTGTTTTTAGAGAAATAGTATGTATTGTATAATTTCACAAACACTAGTAGCTACATATAATATGTTTATTTTAAATACTTTAAAAATATCACATGATTGAATGGCTAAGTTACATTTTATTTTCTGTATGTTTCAACTTTATACATATTTAAAATATATGCTCTAATAGCATTTTCCCTTTTCCATTTTCTTATTTTTGTCATTTTTTTTATTATTTAAATATATTTTGATCATATTCTTTCCCTTCCCCAAGTCTTTCCTGGTCCTGCCTCCCTCCATCCACATCCAACTTTAAAGATTTAAAAATAAATAAATAAATAAATAAATAAATAAATAAAAGAATACAACAACAAATGCTCTTTCCCCAAAAGCAAAATAAAACCACACAAAAAAGAAACAAAAACAACAACAAAAAAACAAAACCCCAAAATCAAAAACCAACACTGATCTGAAACCAAATAAAAGCACAGAAAACCACTATGGACTCCATTATTGAGCAATGGTTTCCACTGAAGTTGTGGATGACATTTTCATCCCCAGATTTCCTTAAGAGGGAAAGATCAGAGATACTGAAGCAACCAGTACTTAATTTTTTGATGTTGTTCTTCCTATAAAAGTATAGAAATAATTATGAGCAAGCTACATGTGCCAAAGCGGCTTGAAATAATTTAGAGATGAAAATACAAAAAGTGTCGGTCTAACTATTGTAACCATTATTTAAAAAGTAACTTAATTATAGAATTTCTTTCTCTATAAAATAAAGGATAAAAATAGTAACTACCACAAAGGACAACTGTAAAGATTAAACCCAATCAGTGGATACAGTCCTTAAAGTAGTTCACAGTATAGTTTAAATGTGCAAAAACTATAACCATTAAAGAAGCTTTTGAAGTCAAATAATCTTAAAAATTATAGGTGGGGTAAGCAAAAAATTGAAATCCAATGAACATGTTAATTTTCACTGATTCCAGTATCACAGCATTTCCCCTGTGCCTGGAGGTACTTTTTTTGTTTTGTTTTGGTTTGGTTTGTTTTGGTTTGGTTTGGTTTTTTGTTATTGTTTTTGTTTTGTTGTTTTTCGAGACAGGGTTTCTCAGTATAGCCCTGGATGTCCTGGAATTCACTCTGTAGTCCAGGCTGGCCTCGATTTCAGAAATCCACCTGCCTTGGCCTCCCGAATGCTGGGATTAAAGGCATGTCCCACCACGCCCAGCTGATGCTTTCTTTATGATCTTCAATTTTCAAACTTTCCCCTATATTATTAAATTCAAGAGATTGACCTGGGTTACTTCCAATGTCCCTGTTGGGACTTTATGATTATTAGTACTACACAGCTCAATGTTTTGCTTTTTTCACAAGGCTGAGAACTAATGGATATATATGTTTTAAAACTATTTTAGCATTCATGTCTTCTATGCATTCACAGGGTTTTGGAATTCATGTGTTTCAGAAGCACAAGAAACCATAATTTTATAAATATACTACCCTTGGGAATACAAGTTTAAAAGTTCCCATACTAAAAGCTTCTGAGATTTAGTCTCATAGACAGTCTTGAATTTAATCTCTGTCACTGTTTGAAATGTATCTATGATCTCACTGGCCAGATCTCATTAAACAATCAGGACAACAGTATTTTCCTGTCTCCAGCAATGAGAGATGAAGTGGCTAAACTCTGGCAACCAAGGGCCTGGCTGCCACATTCATTCATTTTGTTTTTCTAAATAACTTTGTTTTTGACTCTTTTAAGAATACTTTAAAGTTAGGCTCACCTCTTCATTGGAACTGTTTGTACTGAGGATGGATAGACATTAAATATTATCAGATGACAGTTTAGACATTAGATAATATCGGATGACAGTAAAGGGGCAACATTTAAAAAATAGGAGACGGATTTCATTCACAGGTTTAGAGATATGATCTAAACTGCAACGATTAATTTAAAGGGTGCAGGAGATGGAACAGGGAACATTTCAAGGTCAGGGCTTTATTGGAATTATCCATTTAAATACAAAACTTATCATTTCCCCAGAGGTTAAAAAGAAGCACACATGCCAAAAAGAAGGATGAATAATATTCTCACTTATATTTTAATTTGCTTTATCTTTCTTTTTCCTTTTAACATGCATTTCTCCTTCCATGAATAAATTCATGCATTTTTCTTACTACTAAATGAGAACAACTTTTTAAAATTTAATCTAGTGTGACTATTAACTCAACTAGTCTCTCATTATAATTATAACCATTTCACCACAAAGCTAAAAGACATATACAATATCCAATAGTAAGGCCATGATAATTGAAACCAGGTAAATGAGATTAATTGTGGTTTCAATAATAATGGCATTATCAAGATCATCATTCTTATGTATTAGGTTTACAAAGATACTGTAAGGGCTTCATATGCATTAGCATGTGTATATTCCTCCCTACATTCCCATTTGTGGTATTCTGAGTATGCCAAGATGCTGATAATAACCAAATGGCATGCACAAAGTAATTAACTAAAAATAATTTAATGAAAAGACTGTTTGCAAAGCAGTTGGCAGGATTAGAAGAACAAGAAGGCTCAGTCAACACTGGGAACCCGCTGGTTCTGCAGGACTGCAGTTTGGCCCACATCAAAGAAGCAATCACAGAGAAATGCAGCTTCAGAAAGCTAGTGGAAGGTATAGATGCGGAGAGGAGGACATATCTCTAACTGCCTTCCTTTTCCCTTTGATCGGTGATTCTCAATCACCAGATATCTGCATGTGGAGGCAAGGAAGCACAGGTGTTTTGAAGCAGTGGAGTTGGCTTTGAGGCATATCTAGCAGGGAGCAGAAAGATGTACAAAAGAGAATTTCTCAAACTGTCTTAGTTTAGTCCCAGTCACTTGGCTGAATATGGAAACAGATAGTAGATTCTAAGAAGCTACCCTGAGGTCACTTAGATAGAAAACTAACAGTATGAGCATGAAAAAAAAAAAAAAAATCACGGACCCCCTAGTTGTTCCAAAAATTTGCTGACCACAGACAATTCTGAAACAGAAAAATCTTTACTGTTTGTTTTAGTTTATTTTCTTACTGTTGTGGCAAAACACCTCCTCAGAAGCTAGTTAAAGAAGAAAGAATTTATTCAGGCTCACAGTTTGAGGATACTACCCTCAACTAGCTCATAGAAGGGTCACATTGCATCTGGTGTTAAGAAGTAAAAGATGGGACTAAATGGCTGCTTGGCTTGCCTTATCATTTCTACGCAGTTTCTGACTCCAGCTCGCTGAGTGATGCTATTAAAGTGAATCTTTCCACCACAAATGACCGAGGCTAGCAATTCTCTTACAGACTGGCTCAGAGATTTGTCTCCAGCATGATTCTAGGTGAGGTCAAATTAAAAGTCAATATAAACCATCCTACTCTAAGTATTCCTAAATTGCTTGTTTATACACTTGGATCCAAAAGTCAACCAATATACCAAATGACCCAAATCAACTTCCAAAGGTTTCAAATTCAAGACTGTCACAGGATTCATCCTTTTACACAAGAGTACTTAAATTATCGTTCTATGCTTTGAAAGCCTGGCTGAAATGCAGCTGATGAACTGTATTGAGGCCAGTTACACATAAATGGTTTTAGTTTATATTGTTTCAAACTCAATTTGGTTTTAGCTGTTTCTAAGTACTGCGTTAAACTAACAACACTAGAGCCTGAATTATTTTCAACAGCAAAAATACGGCACAGACACACTGCACTACACAATTATGGAACCGACTCTGGCTCATTTTAGATGAAACCCAAATAATTACAGTATCGCATAATAACCACCTGAATAAAATACATGTTTACTGGAGTGAAACAAGAAAACAGATACATGAAACTATAATGTAGAGGAAAGGAAAATTCCTGTATAGAAGAATGTTTTACAATAAAATAAGAAGAAATAAAGGACTAGAAAGTCACCACTGTGGAAAGTTTTATCAGTGAAAGTCCTTCAACCCTGGGTTATGAGGATTCAAAGGCAAGATGAGAAAAAGTATAACCAAATTTTCTCAAAATATTCCACTTATTCAATTAAAATGAAAAAATAAGCCAGGGATGACAGCACACATTTGTATTGTCCTACTTAGAAAATAAAGGGAAGTGAATTTCAAGTTCAAGACTAGCCAGGACTACTTACATAATAATTCCCAGCCCACCCTGTAGCAGTATCACATCAACCTGGATCATAAGTAAATTATATAAGTAGAATGGTAATTATAACATAAGCAAGATGGGCTGTACCTTAGCCAAGTTAACATCACTCCATGAGGCAAATGCTGACTGGCATGTCTTAGCTGGGATTTGTCTGATCATATAAGGTGGCATGTATAAGCTCCATGAGTCTCCTTAAGATTTGTGCAGTGTCAGCTACACAACCACTTACATGAAATGATTTAAAAATGATAAGGATAATGTCACGAGCAAAACCTCTATTTCATTCAAAAATAAGTTTCTTATTTTAGATAATGTATCAAAATTTCATAGGAGGAAAAAATAAAAAATGTAAAGCAATCTTGTCAAATAGCCACTGAGATGGCTCTGTAGTTAAGAGACTGCACTGTCCTATATCAGTTCTCAGCACCACATCAAGATGCTCCAAACTGCTTATTCAACAGAAATGGCGGCTGTCCCAAAAGCTGTTGCCTGTATGTGGGATATGCTCATCTAGCTAGGCTGCCTTGTCTGGCCTCAGTGGGAGAGGAAGCACCTAGCCTTGCAGAGTCTTGATGCGGGGAATACCCAGGGGGGTACCCACCTTGTTAAAGAAGGGAAGGGGGCATGGGGGAAGGATTGTGAGAAGGGGTGACTGGGAGGGGGACAGTGAATGGGATACAAAACGAATAAGTAAAGCAATAATTAAAAACACAAAACATATGTGCAACAACAACAAAAAAAAATTAAAAGAGGTCATGAATTAAAGAGATCCTGAACTGGAGAGTAAGGGCACATGCGAAGGACTGGAGGGAGAAAGGGGAAGGGGATAATGGAGCTTAATTTTTAAAAATATAATGAGAATAGAGAATATTTTTAAATGAAACTTGATATATAGCCAAATTTCTATAAGCCTTAAATAAATCAAATTAACCAAATCAATATAATACTAAAGCAAGACATCAAAAAGAAAACACTCTATTTTACGTCTTGGATTTTTGCAGTTAGTTGATTAGGTTTTAATCCTATGTTAAGAGTTATAAGTAAATCATGAAAACTAGAAAATGCATATAAACTTTTTTATCCTGTGGTATGCATTTAAGTGCTCAGTATGTGGGTGACTAGGGTTTTCCAACAAATGTATGATTCTGTAGTTCCTTTCACATTTTATAACAGATAAAAAATGCATATACCAATTGTGATTCAATAATTGTAAACATTTGCTATTCTAATCACATTTTAATATTTCCTTTGTTTTTTATCAACTATTTGTAAATGACAGATATAAAAAAACAGGTGAGGTCAGCACATAACCAATTAGCCATTCTGTTAACAGATTTTCCTGCTGAACGGTGAATTTGACTAGCCAGCAATCAACCAATGGTATACAACAAACACAACCAATGGTATACAACAAACACAACCAATGGTATACAACAAACACAACCAATGGTATACAAACACAATAAAAAAATACTGCATTTTGGATTTCTACTATTATTTGCTTGAACACTGAATCAGGAGTCATCAACACTAAACAAATGAAAACACACGTCTATGAGACTAGCCCACAAAAAAAAAAAAAGACAATGAAAAAGGAAATCTGAACATATATATTAGTTCCATTGTATAGGTTAGTATATGAAATAGATATTTGAAAACAGAGAGAAAAATGTACATGCCAAAAACATAATTTGCTTTTATGATTCTGTTTGCATACAAATATGACAGGACATCAGGACTTATGCTCATAGCCTTCATCTATCCGAAGTTGAGTTTTGTTCAGGGTGGGATATAAGGATTGAGTGTCATCCTTTCACATTTAGCCCTATTTGGTGAAATGCAGTCTTATCTCTAGTGTGTATTTTTTGGCTTATTTATAAATAATGAATTGGCTTATTCATGTGGGCTTATATTAAATACTTAATTCTATTCTTTTGACTACCAGATCTGTTTAATGTCATTTTCATGCTGGTTTTATTACTGTAACTTTGTAACATAATTTGGAATCTGAAATGGCGATACATCCAATTGTATTTTTATTTTTCATGGCTGTTTCGCTCTCCTTTGTCTTGTTTCCATATGAAATCTGAGGCTAGTTTTTCCAATTTATGTAAGGAATGGCATTGGGATTTTGAGGGCATGTAGATGCTTCTAGCAGAAATACTATTTCAGAATTTAATCCTGCTAATTCATAGGTATAAGGGTCTTTTCATCTTCTGGCATCTCAGAAAAATTTCAGTTTTCATTCTCTTGAAGTTTTCATTGTACAAGTCTTTCACTGCCTTGGTTAATTTATTCCAAGATATTTTTTAAGACTATTGTGAACAGTATTGTTTCTCCATTTTGATTTATTTGATATGTTTCCCATGCCTGTCCAGGAAGGCTACCAGGTTTTGTATGCTACCACAACAGTTAGTGAGGAATCCTGTTGCTGACTTGTTATCATTGTAATGTTATCCAAACTGTGACTGAGTTTTAAATTTGGCCAAGCATCTGTTCTCAACACAAACTGTCAACTCGAAATTAAAACTAAAGCACATTTAATTGACTCTAAATTAAGGCTTTTTTTTTAACACAGAAATGTAAATTTTCCATTGTTTCTTATGCTACTTCTTAGAGAAAAAGCTTGTGTTTAGGAATTGTGAGCTGTGCGTTTTGTTACTCATTGCTGAACTTGCCTTGTAGCCTGTATTAGTTGGAGTTTGCTGTAGTAGACCAAAATGACCATGAGAGAAAAGGGTTTACTTTACCTTACAGAGAGTATCAGTCAGTCGTCCAAGGAGGTAATGAGAGGAACTCAGTACAGGAAACTGAATAGAGGATTCAGAGCAGAAGTCATGGAGGAATGCTACTGATTGACTAACTCCCCATGACTCTGTGACTGCATTCTTACAACATCCAGGACCACCAATCTCTGGGAGATGGAACTAAACCCATCCAATCATCAATCAACGAATGTACCACAAGCTTGCCCACACGCCAGTCTGGTAGGAGTATTTTCTCAGCTGAGGACTCCTCTTCCAAAATGATGCTGGCATATGTCAAATTGAGAGAGAAACTTGGTAGCACACAGTCTACAGACAATATATGTGTGAGTTAATCAATACCTACCAAAAGCATGCATTGCTACATATGTAAAGTAACCTATAAAGGATTAGTTTCCATTAAAATAAACATCTACGTGGAAAAAAAAATACTCGCCATTTCTTCCCAAAGTCTATCTTCACTTTTTATTGTATTGTTTTTAAAACTTGCATAATCTTATAATTTTTTAGGTAAACCAAGAGAAATTTAGGTGTAAATAGAGTATTTTTGTTGTTGTTAAAATTTCTTTAAGAAAAGCCATCTTTTACTTCTAATGCTTAATCTTGTTCTGAATTCTAGTTCTCTCTTTATATCTTTACCTGTTGTGTTTCCTACCATACTGTTTGATTGATTGATTGATTGATTGATTATTTTTCTATTCAATTTTGTACCCTAGGTACTACTTATATTCTACTGAATGGACCATTAGTTCTCAAACACATGACAGCTGCTTCCAAATGTTAAAGGCAAACTAATTTCTGAAGTTGGGGCTCAGTGTCAAGGAGAAGTTTTGAATGCTGTGACATAAGAAATAGAGAAAGGACTGAAGGAGTTGAAGGGATTTGCAAACCCATAGGAACAACAACTATATCAACCAACCAGAACTCTCAGGGTCTAAACCACCAACCAAGGAGTATCATATACATGGAGGGACCCATGGCTCCAGATGTATATGTAGCAGAGAATGACCTTGTCAGGCATCAGTGGGAGGAGAGACCCTTGATCCCATGAAGGCTCAATGCCCCAATGTAGGGGAATGCAAGGACAGGGAGGCAAGAGTAGGTGGGTGAGAGGGGGCACACCCTCATAGAAGCAGGAGGAGGGAGTAGGATAGGGGACTTCTGGGGGTGAAATCAGTAAAGGGGATAACATTTGAAATGTAAATAAATAAAATATCTAATAAAAATGTGAAAAAAAAGAAAGAAAAGAAAAGAAAGAGAAAAAGAAAAATAGTAAGCTAACTCAGGCTGGAGAGATGGCTCAATAGTTAAGAACACTGACTACTCTTCCAGAGGACCCAGGTTCAATTGCCAGCCCCCACATAACAGCTCACAATACACTGCAACTCCAGTTCTAGAGGACGCAACACCCTCACACAGACGTACAATCAGGCAAAACATAAATGAATATGGCAGAAAAAAAAAAAACAAAAAAAACTTCAGTCTCCAGTAGTCGTAAGCTCTGCCACATTTAGGCCTATAGCAAAAATCACAGTTAATTACATTTGCTATTAACCACAAAAGAACTAATTCCATGAGATCTAATTTCATGGGGATGAAGAATTGTAAGAGCCAGAGGGTTAGAGGACACTAGAAGAACAACTAACCAGGACTCCTGGGTGCTCACAGAGACTGAAGCGATAATCAGGGAGTCTGTATGGGTCTGAGCTAGGTCATCACAATATATATCAGCATCTATATATTATGGTTGTGTAGGTTGACTATGAGAGACTTCAAACTGGTGAGACTAATTTCATTTCTTTTACCAGTTAATACAGATGTATCAGTTCTCAATTTGCATTCCAGGAAAATAACTAATATGTTAGTTCATATATAATGAGTAATTCTTATGAAACAGAGAACAATTTGGTTTGAAAGGATAAATAAGGATAGATAGATAGATAGATAGATAGATAGATAGATACATACATACATACATACATATGTGTGCATATATTCTATGGTAAATATAACATATCACTTAATTTTTATTATGTTCAATAAATTTATTAACTTAGGAAATTTTTCTTTTATGGTTTAGTAGTTTCCTTTTTATTTTTAAATTTAATTTAATTAAAATATATTACTCATTCCCCCATCCTTCTTCCAGCCAGTCCCCTGAAAACTCTCTCCTCCTGCTCAAAAAGATGGCTTCTTTTTCTTTGATTATAATTACACACACACACACACACACACATATATATATATATATATATATATATATATATATATATATGCGCACATAGATGTGCAAATACATATGCAACCTGGTAAATTCATCTTTATAGTTGTGTGTGTGTGTGTGTGTGTGTGTGTGTGTGTGTGTGATATTTCATAGCTGACCATTCCATATGGATAACGAATTAGGTGGCTCATTCATGAGAGAGGCTAATTCTCCCACTCAGCAGTCATTAATTGCTTACAGATTTTTTCGTTAGGGTTGGAACTCCATTAGATTTTCCCTTTCCTCAAGAACATGACAATTAATACTGTGATTGTTCAGTTCTTATTTAAGTGGGTTCTTCTAGAAGACACAGGTTTGCTCTTAGTGTTGCTGTTGTTATTGTTGCTTCTGCTGTTCTTGTATTTCTCTCATGCAATACATCCAAAACACATTTTTGTCTCCCTCTATAACTCCCAGTCTCTCCCCTCAACACCACCCCTCTTACTGATATATACTTCATTTTAGTTTTGCTTCAGAAATGAGCAGTCTTCCAGGGATATCACTAGACATAGCATAACAAGTTAGAATAGGACTAGGCACATACCCTCATATCAAAGCTAGAAGAGACAACTCAGTGGCAGAAAAATGTAATGGAGAAGTACTCCTCTTGCTCTACATCTTTCCAGGATGGGCTGACACTTGTGGTTTTGATCTTAGCCATGAGGACAGTAAAGTGATCTAGTAAAGTGGAGGTAATAAGATCAATGGCTTCTCTAGATGTAATCTGTAAGATGGAATCTCAAAGTTGTTTTGATTTACATTTTCATGATGGCTGAGAAATTGAACATTTCTTTAAATGTTTCTCTGCCATTTGAGATCCTCTGTTTAGATCTATATCCCATTTTTAGTTGGATTATTTGGTTCATGAATGTCTGGATTCTTGAGTTCTTTATATATTTGGAGTATTAGGCCTGTGTTAGATGTGGAGTTATTAAAATATTTTCCCATTGTGAATTCTGTCAATTTATCCTATTGATGGTGTCTTTGCCTTACATAAGCATTTCAATTTTATGAGGTCCCGTTTATTAGTTGCCAATATTAGTGCCTGAACTATTGGTATTCTGTTCAGGAATATGCCAATACATTCAAAACTATTGTCCACTTTCTCATCTATCAGGTTCAGTGTGTCTGATTTTCTGTTGAAGTCTTTGATCCATTACTTCAGTTTTGTGAAGAGTGAGAGTTATGGATCTACATGCACTCTTCTATATGCCAACATCTAGTTAGACCATAACCATTTGATGAAGCCAACTTCCTGATTCTATCTTACAATCTCTCTGTCCTCTACTCTGGTTCTCTCTGAAACTTAGGTACCTTATATTGAAGATATACCCTTCCAACCTGGGCTCCCTGCAGCCTAAGGATACCTATATTGTATCCAGTTGTGGTTTTCTGTAAAGGATGCAATTTGCTACAAATATTATATAATTAGGAAATATGCTGATCTAGTTAAAGTGGAGAAAAAAAGATCCATGACTTCTGTAACCTTTGGTCGTTGGATAGATTTCCAGACATGGTCTCCATCCTGCTTAAGAGGACCTTGAATACAATTAAAGAGCTGTCAGTTACAGCCAACATATGAGTGTCATGACTGAATCCTTAGGGCTATGCTGCCAGTTTTACCAAATACTTGAAACATGTTTGTGCTAACTTCTTAATAAAATTTTGTGTTGACAACTATATTTTTTTACTTTCTATTAATTTGGTTTTTATATTGGTGTCAATGTTGATATGAATATCTTCTCTGTCTGCATTTTAATAATGGAAGTACCATTCACATTACAATGTACTTGATATTAATGTACTTGGACATTTTTACATAGGAACAATAATGTTTACCTGTCTTGTAAATAGAAGAAGCTATATTTGTGTGGCTTTGCCTATTAACATATTTGTATTTCAAAACCCTTGCATCTTTTGGTCCTTGATATGTTGTTTGAGTAACAGTGTTTAAAAGGTTGTAAAAAAAAACTGAATTCTTATTTTACTTCTTTTCATATCTCTTTACAGAATATGAATCCAATAGATATAACACACAATTTTCCTCATCTGATAGTTTAAGTGTTTAACCAAAACTTTTTTCATATATCATTGTCACCTATGATCACCCTGTAATGAACATCTCTAGACTGGAGATTGGGTTTGATAAAGTTTTACAGCTAATTTCTGGGAAGAGTGACAGGGTTAGGACTTCTACAGATCAATCTCATGGTAACTATTATGGAATTTCTCCAAAGTACAAAGCAAGAGTTAGCTAGCAATTATCCCCGTGCCACAAGAAAGAAGAATTCTGTATTTAGTTTTGCTCTTCAATGCTGTTTCTAAGATCTGGAAGAACGTTCTAAATAATTTACAGTGTAAAGACTGCTGCTTCCCTTGAAAATTCCTTTCTAAAATGAACTATTCTTTTGGGTTCATCTTTAAATTGGTTTCTTAACCTTGACACACAACGCAATTGCCTTTATTATACTAAGAATTCATATTTTTATCTTAAAAATCAAATCTATAAACAGAAAATATATTAATGCTGGAAATATTAAATATGACTTTATTAAATATATTAAATATGAATTCACTATTTAATTATTAATATAACTATTATTACAATCCACATATGTACACAGAAATATTTTGACTGATTTGATTCTCAAATATTCCTTCTCTAATAATGCTCTATGAACATGAGTATAACCATTGATACCAATAAATCTGATTAAGAAATTGAAATAGAAATGAAAACTATATCACACGTTTCCTTTTTAATTAGAGAAAACTATTGCACTTTTATTCTACCCAGCTTTCTCTATATTTGAAATTTATTATATTTATTACTTCAATTTACAGCTCTTAACAACTTCCATTTCTTTCTCTTACAAAAGTTTTTTCTATTATTATAAAATAGAATGTGTCTTGCAATAATCATTCTACAGAATTTGGTTTTAATATTACATGGGACTTATGTAGTGCACCAATCTTCATTTATTCTTAAAATCCTAATGCCCTGGCACTGTGTGTGTGTGTTTGTGTGTGTGTGTGTGTGTGTGTGTGTGTCCTGTGTATGACTGGGTCTATATCTGTTTTTCTCTATATTTCATGTATATTTGTTTTATGTTTTAAACCTCATAGTTTTTCTGTTTAAAGACTAAATTGCTATATGTAAGTATACCCAATTGCTATTTATATATGTAAGCCTCTTCCACACTAAGGTAAAGCTAAAAGTACACTATAGGTTGGAATCCAATGCACCAAGCATTGAAATGCACTGCTTTTTGAGAAACATTGCTTTATTTAATTTTAAGTGAAAGGAATAATTTTGTATTAGAAAGCATTTTAAAAAGCATGAGCTAATCATACAAGAACAGTAGTTTGGTATTTTCCTTTCAGCTTCTTTTCTCAAGAAAGGATGTGCTAAGAGCAGTTAGCAAGCACAGGGCAAAGGTGAAGTGAATAATGAACGTGCTTGTATGGTTTTATTTTTGTTTATATTGTCTTGTGTCTGTTCTATTTAGCTAGCAAGAGTTAAATTCATTTTATAAATCTTTCTCTTGCCCAGTCACATACAAGTTTCTTCAAGCACAGTATAGAAATTGTTGTTTAACTTTTATACATTTCTGACTATTAGAAAAAGACCTTTACTTCAACATATTTCATGCACAACACCTGGCCTTCAGGGAACAGCATGGTTGGGCTGAACCTACTCAATTATAGATTGCATCCCTGTTTAATTTATTAGCCACCTGTTTCATTCTTACAGGATAATGGGAAAAAATTGGGATACCATTAACATATATACAATATATGTACTCTGAATTTTCAGAGGAATTTTTCAAATTAGATAAAACCTCTGGAGCTAAAATTAAGGTTTAACAAATATTTAAAACTTTAAAGATTAAATATAAATTTCATCTGAGTTTCTGTCTTCAGCATAATATCTTTTTATTAGGAAAATCTAAAATAAATGAAGAAAAACCTTGCCAAGAATTCTTGAAAACTTGAGTTGGTTTAATGCCAATAGAAAAAGCATTACTGCCACATTTGAAACTTCCCTTCCCTGTCTTAGTTCTAAAGAACACTACAAGTGCCAACAGTAGCAAGTGTAACTTCAGTGATGGTGAAATAGCTGTGGATGTGCTGGATAAACACCTTGAATGAAAGGCAGTATGCTGTTACTGATCTTGATTTTACAATAGAACGGCAAGCTCCAACGCTTCAGCGTATGCCCATGCTACAGATAACATCTCTGACTTACATTTGATGAAGCATGTGCATGCATACATGCATACACATATACAATTAGTGCTTATGATCAATCAATCATTCTGTAGTTTTGACTTCGGGAAAATTTTACCTTATCTCAGAATCTGGACCATTTTATTGTTTATTCTCTGTGATGATTGAATAGTCTCTGTAGTTCTGTAGTGATGATCTTCTGGACTGTCAGGGCAACAGAGTTCAGGGCAAAACTCATTGGCTTGAAATGTGAGCTCATCTATTTGAAACCTTACATTATGATGCTGACAAAAAAAAAAAAAAAAAACCACTAAGCTATCTTTGCCAAATTTCCCTGACATTTTGGATTTGCCTCATGATATTCTCAAAGATTATTTTTTGTGATAATCCTTAAATGGTATATCCTTCTCAAAAAGGGTCACCGGAAGCATCACTTTTTGTAATACATGAACACATATCATCCTGGAGGTATAAAATATAAGCTGTCCTGAGCAGCTTTTGAGATTCTGCTCCTAGTCATCCCAATGGTGATACCAGTAACAGCTTCCAGTTCTGGCAAGGAACAGTTGTCTATCGTATCCTATTACTTGGAGATTATCAGGCCTTGGCAAGGGATGCTAAAGCAGAAGATGACAAATTCTAGGGAGGAAACACGGTTTGGCTTTCAATATTGTCTGCTTTGTTTATTCATAATACAAAATGTTCATTTGAGTTGTGTCAAAAATGTCTGCTTGTTTCCTGTAATATAGTTAAAACATCGCCAAGTACAGAATATAGAGTAGGTATATTTTTTATTTCATTACTTGTGATTTAATAGCAATTTTAATTTCTTATAAATACAGACTAATGTAGTTTTCAAAACATTGTTATAACTTGTAAATTTTCCTTAATATAAATAAGAGAACTAATGTGCAATATCTTTCCATCAAGTCAAATAGTTCCAAACTGCTGGGCTCAAGTTTTGAGTGTGCCAAATGACCCATATTTATAGTGTTAGCCATTTTGATCTCTTGGTGTTTTCATGATATAATCTAATGTGCTAACATCTTTCTTCATAAAAATAAATAAAAACCTTTGTATATATGTGTTAAGATAAATAGTCCATGTGAAGGCTTGTTCAAACATCATTCTGTATTATGATTAATGTTAATTTATATTTTCATATTGTGTGTCTAGTTTGTCCCATAGTACTTGCATGTCATTTACATATGTTCAACTACTGTCTGAAGTCATGTCACCTAACAAAGCAACAACATACAAATTATGTAGTTAAACATTGTAGAAATAAGTAAGTTCTAGGTTTTTTATACACAACACCCTTTTTATTTTAATTTTCTGAGAATGTCACGTGAGCTTTTTTATTATTTTACATCACTTATACCTTTCCTTCTCCCTACTCTAGCTCCTCATATTCCTTTTCCCCATGCTTCTTTTCAAAAAATTCATGGCCCCTTTAATAATTATCATGTGTGTATTTGTGTGTGGGGTGGTGTGTGAGTGTATGTCCTACTGAGTCCTACTTGTGTCACCTGCATGTACATGGACCTACCTCTTAAACTCAGCCAACCTATCAAGGGCCTTCTCCCTCAACAGTCATTGACTGCAGCTCTTCGTCTAGGGAGTAGGGCCCATTTTATGCAACTTGATAGATTTATGCAACTTGATAGATACATAACTAATTTCATTTATTGTATGTGAATATCTAGTTTTTTCAGCACCATTCATTTTTTTTTCTTTACTCCAACATATGTCTTTGCCATCCTTATCAAATATTAAAAGCTGAAGTTGTGTGTACTCAAGCTTGGATCTTGATTTGTTCCAATTGTCTACATGTCTGTCTTTGTGTTAGTATTGTATGACATTTATTATAAAATGCTCTAATATATCTTGAACTTTGTAATAGCAGTACATTCAATGTTCTTTTCTCTCAGGACAGCTTATGTTCTCAGAGGCCTTTTCTGGTCCCATACAAATCCTAAGATGGCTTTTTTTCCTGTGAGGAATGTTCCAGGTATTTTGAATGGATTAACACTGAATATGGTATGAATCTGTGAGTTTGGTATGCTGCTCGTTTTCACAATATCAATTCTACCAATTCATTAACGTGAAATTTCTTTTCATTTTGTACTGTCTTTCTAAATCTCTTCAGAGATTTGAAACTTTTATTGTAGAAAACTCCTGGGTTATGTTTTTTACTGGCTAGTTTTAGGTCAACTTGACACAGCTATAGTCCTCTGAAAGGAGGGAATCTCAGTTGGGAAAAAACCTCCAGAAGACTGATGTGGAAGCAGAAAAACTTGTCCAGGTTTTTTTTTTTTTTTTAATTAGCCAGCATTGTGTGAGAACCTAGCTCACTGTGAGTGGCACCACTCTGAGCTGGTGGCTCTGGATGCTATAAGAAAATATACTGTGAAAACCAAATGGAGGAAAACAGCCTAGAAAAACCATCTATCCCTTTGTATCAGCTCCTGCATGTAGGTTTCTATCGTGCTTGAGTTCCTGTTGTGACTTCCTTAGGTGATGAGCTGTGAAGCAGAGGGAAATAGACCCTTCCTCCCAGAGTTCTGGTCATGAGGCTTTATCACAGGATATGTAATCCTAGCTAAGACAAAGTGGGACCAGCACTATGGAGTGTTCCTGTGACAGCCCTGACCCTGTTGTTTTGTGGAGAACTGTGAAAGGATTTTGAAACTTGGAGGTAAAAAAGCCAGTCAGTGTTGAGAGCTCAGTGGAGTGTTCTGTAGTTGCTTAGAAGATGAGACTGTTCACAGTAATGAAGACAGTGGACACCTGACTTGTGAAGTCCCAGAGGGAAGTTTAAGAGTCTCTTAAAGACTCTATCTGGACAATAACCTATCTATAGTTACAGATCAATAGTCCTGGTTAGCTGGGGTTGAAGAATCAGCAGTGATCAACAAGATACTAAAATGAAACCTTTATTTTTTTCTGGGATGATGATGTTGGTCAGCTAGCCGGAGCTGAGAAATTACAAGCAATTGGAGCAGTGAAATGGGTGGTGATTAAGAACAAACAGTATCACTGAGATGAAGTCTTCTGACAAGGGTTACCTTAGAGCATAGAGAAGCTGTGTGCCAGAGACAACCAAGGTTGTACCTTGAGCTGGCAGTCCAACTTGGTAATGTAAGAGTCACCCAGATGCTACTGGTTTTGAAAACATGAAGGGCTCATGGAAAGAAGCTAAGACTTGGCGCTGTGGCTGTGTCACAGGGCTGGATCCATTGAAGAAAGCCCTGTAGATGAACACACAGCCTAGCTACAGGAGATCAAAGCATTTTGGAGATGCCTGACATGGCACAGGAAGCAGCAGTTTCAAGTGGAGCCAGCCTTAGTTTAGGAGACAATGGGTGTGCTCCAGAAGGTGGAGCCAGAGAAGTGACTTAGGTACTTTGGAGCAGCCTAGATAATTATAAGTGGATTCCAAACCTTGAACTAGGAGTTATTTTCAAAGTTAGATTTCAGTTTTGTGTTGATTTGATAGTTACTATGCCCTGGTTCTTCTTCCTTGAAATAAGAAAATGTTTAACATATTTGTTTATTTTATAAGAGCCAAGTTTAGGGATATTTTTGTTTGCTTGGTTGGTTGATTAGTTGGTTGGTTCTTTGGTTGGTTTTGGGTTTGGGTTTTTCTTAAGATTGTAGAAAGGGTGGCACCATTTTATTCATAGCATAAAATACTGACTATTGCAGAGATACATTCCCTTGAGGTTGACATAAGACATAGCTCATGTATTAGGCTAGCCTGACTGATCTGCAAACTATAGGAATTTTCCTGTCTTGCCTCCCTAGTGCTGGAATTATAAGCACCAAACACCACCCTTGCCATCTTTCTCTGAGTTCTAGGAATCAGACTCTGGTCATCTCACCTACAAGGTAGGATCTTTACATATTTAATTATTGCCCTAACCCTCTTGCTGGAGTTTTAATTTATATTATACAAAGATAATATTTAGCCTACTTCCAAGGTTCGTTAGGCTCTGAAGTAGAAAGTGCCCAAAATAAATTTAATTCTTATCAGAATTAAATTCCCCCATTAAACTAACCTCACTTTTGTAAAGTAGAAATAATTAAATTCCCAGGATTTTCCATTAGAAAATACCTGATATTGCAGACATATACGTATAATTTTCTGGCTTCCACCCATTAATTCAGGCTTAAGATAGAGAGGTTATTACAATCACTATTTGTCATTCTACCAAGAGCTCAATTTATTGAAAACATTTTTGCAGATCCTTGGTCTTCTCTTCAACGAAAGTGTTTTTATGCTGTAGTTTTTTCCCCTATTTTGAAAGTAGATTATTTTTCATATACTATATCCTGATTACAGCTCCTCCTCAGACTTCCATACACCTTCCCTCCTCTCTGGATCCAATCCCTTTCTGTCTTTCATTAGAAAAGAACAGGCTCAGCCATCTTATTATATAGTGAGAAGCTTAGACTCACAATCAAAAATATGAGACCTAAGTTGTTGTTGTTGGTTGGGTTTTTTTTTGTTGTTGTTTGTTTGCTTTGTTTTGTTTTGTTTTGTTTTGTTTGAGACAGGATTTCTCTGTATAGCCATGGCTGTCCTGGAACTCACTCGGTAGACCAGCTGGCCTCAAACTCAGAAATCCGCCTGCCTCTGCCTCCCAAGTGCTGGGATTAAAGGCATGCGCCACCACCGCCCGGCTTGAGAGAAAACTTTTATAGTATATACATTTGTAGGACTGGGATACTTTTTAAAGTTGTAAGATGTTTTATATTTTATTGTAGATATCAGTGTATGATCCTGGGGATGATTAAGAAAGGAAAGGTTATGGCTTGACAGTGATATACTTGTGTGTCAATTTGACAAGGTGTCAACTGTTCTGGCTACTTTTATGTCAATTTCAGAAAAACAAAGAGATTTTGACCTAGATATTTCATTTTCTTTGATAAATTGTAAATTAGAGTGTGTCCATAATGTCTATTCCAGTGTATTATTTTTTTATGTATAGAAACACTAATGATTTTAATGCTGATATTATAACCTGCTTGTTGGCTAAAATCATTTATTGTTTTTGAAATTTTTCTGGTGAAATATTTGGGACCTCTTATGTATATAATTCCATATCATCTGCCAACAGGAATAATTGATCTTTTCTTTCTGTTCATTTCACTTTAATTTTCTGCTCTTGCCTTATTGCTCTGGCTAATGCTTCCAGCATTATATCGAAAGGAGTGATTGTAGTGAACAGACTTGACTCATTTTAATGAAGTCATTTCAATATTTTCTCAATTTATGAGAATATTGGCTGCCATATTGTCATAAATAGCATTTGTTGTGTTGAGATCCACTCCCCAAAGGCCTACTCTATTTGTGACTTGTATTATGAAAGCAGGATTAAATTTTGTCAAAGTTTTTTTTTTTTTTTCTCTTCTTCTACTGCAATAATCATTGATATTTGTCTGTGCATATATATGATTTATTACATTCATTGACTTACATATGTTGGGTCAAGACTACATTTATGGGATAAAACCAACTTGATCACAATTAATGATCATTTTGTTATTTAGCTTGCTATCGTTTTATTGACGAATTTGAGCCTATATTCCGGATACAGGTGTAGAGCTACTTTTGCTTTATTTAATCAAAACATGTTTGTCATTAGAATAATACTGGCTTCCTACAATAAGATTACTCCTTATCTCTGTGTCTTTCTTTTTGCATTTTTGCTGTTTTGAAAGTTTGAGAGACATTGGTTATATCTCTTCTTTAAACACTTGGTAGAACTCTACTGTGAATCTATCTGTATCCTGATTTTTTTTTTTCCAGAAAGGTTTAATTGTGAGATCTTCCCTTCACACAACCCCTTACTAGGTACTTAACTTCTGTGTGGTTTTTTAATTAGATATTTTCTTCATTTACATTTCAAATGCTGTCCCCAAAGTCCCCTATACCCTCCCCCCCCACTGCTCCCCAACCTACCCACTCCAACTTCCTGGCCCTGGCATTCCCCTGTACTGGGGCATATGATCTTCATAAGACCAAGGGCCTCTCCTCCCATTGGTGGCCAACTAGGCCATCCTCTGTTACATATGCAACTAGAGACACAGCTCTGGTGGGTACTGGTTAGTTCATATTGTTGTTCCTCCTATAGGGTTGCAGACCCCTTTAGCTCCTTCGGTACTTTCTCTAGCTCCTTCATTAGGGGCCCGGTGTTCCATCCAATCGCTGACTGTGAGCATCCACTTCTGTATTTGCCAGGCATTGGCATAATGACAGGGTCCTGTCAGCAAAATCTTTCTGTCATATACAATAGTGTCTGGGTTTGGTGGTTGTATATGGGATGGATCCCCAGATGGGCAGTCTCTGGATGGTCTTTCATTCCATCTCAGCTCCTAATTTTGCCTCTGAAACACTTTCCATGGGTATTTTGTTCTGCATTCTAAGAAGGAGCTAAGTATCCACACTTTGGTCTTCCTTCTTCTTGAGTTTCATGTGTTTTGCAAATTGTATCTTGGATAGTCTTAGTTTCTGGGCTAATATCTGCTTATCAGTGAGTGCATATCATGTGTGTTCTTTTGTGATTGAGTTACCTCACTCAGGATGATATCCTCTATATGTATCCAATGCCTAAGAATTTCATGAATTCATTGGTTTTTGTTGCTGAGTATGACTCCATTGTGTAAATGTACCGCATTTTTTGTATCCATTCCTCTGTTGAGGGACATCTAATGGATATAGAAAATGTGGGTTTTCTAATTATAGCACATGGTTATAAACTTTAAAATGTAATATGTGCATAGAAGAGAAAGCATATACTGTTTGTCTTTTGGAGTGTTGGTTGCCTCACTCAGAATGTTTTTTTTTTCCTGGCTCCATTCATTTACCTGCAAGTTTTATAATTTCATTTTTATTAGCATTTGAATATGACACTGTTATAAATTGACCACATTTTCATCATCCATTTATCCACTTGTGGACATCTAGACTCTTTCCAATTTCTGGCTATTATGAATAGAGCAGCAATGTACATGATTGAGCAAGTGTATTTGTAACAGGATATAGAGTCTTTTGAGTATATGTCCAAGAGTGGAATAGCTGAATCTTGAGTTATGTCACTTCTGTTTCCTGAGAGGCTTTCCCACTGATTTCCATATAATCTGTACGAGTTTGCCCTTCAACCTTAGTAAGTGATCCCCTTACTCCACCTCTTTGCCAGCATGTACTGAAATTTGTTTTGCTGATATTGGCCATTATGACTGGGATAAGTTGAAATATCAAAGGTGTTTTAATTGTCTTTTCTCTGGTGGAAAAAGCAAGTAAATAATGAGAGAGAAGGGTAAAGAGAATATGGGTAGAAAAAAACAAACATTCAAGGCTTTTTTGAAAAACGACATATTGAAATATACTACAAACTCTATTATTTATTCTGTAATACTAGTGTATTTCTAATGCTGTATCAAAAATTAATCTAAATGGAGTCATTGAACAATTGCAAAAGACAATGCCCCATCTAGTCACCCAAAACTAACAAATAAAACCTCCAGTGGCAGAAGTAGGTTATAACTTGTTGAGCTCCTGGCCAATGGTGTCTAATGGAACCACATAATCAAAGTCTTTTGCCAAGGCTATTGGTTGTTCTCCACAACCTGATGGTAAAGCCTGATTGCTGAAACAAACTCTTAATGTCATAAAACACAGAAAATTCCAGCCGGCATCTAACTAGAAGATTAAGCCTTTTTGACTATTGTTCTTGATACTGGAAAGTACACTAAACATAAATGGAGAAGAAACATAACCACCAATATGACACAGCTAATAAACCCATGTGGCCTCCAACAGTAAACGGGACAATATTCTAGTGCAATGGTGGTACAAATGGTAATGGGAATAACAAAACAATGCCCACTTCCATGAAATGAAACACATACCTGATACTGATAAAGTACCAAGAACCTGAGACTAGATAGGTCATGGGTAAAGGGAAAAACCACTCATCTTACTCTGCTAAAGGAGCATAGCAATAAAATAACCCCCTAGTCACATATTGCTCTACCTATACATCAGTGTCTTACTCAAGCTCATCAGACAAATTTTTTCTTGCAGTACATGGGAACTAACAGAGACTCAGAACTGGACAATGTGCAGACATCAAGAACATTGAGTCTTAGAAATGGGATGTCTTCCTCAAACCCATCACCTCAAGATTTAGAACCTAGTGAAAGAGGAGGGAGAAAGACTGTAAGAGATAAGGTGATGTATTACTACAAAAAGAAAAAAAGAAAAAAAAGAGAGAAAGAAACAGGATCTTCTAGACACAATACGCATTATGCACAAATGAACTCATAGAGACTGTAGCAGCACACATAAGTCCTGTAGAAGTCCAAGCCTCACTAGTTCTTTGCAATGAGATAGAGAAGTGGATATGTGGCCCCAGCTCTATTTGAGGAACTATTTACAATGGATACGTGCTGATTCATGCAAAATTAGATTTCATCAGTAGAGTATCACTGGGTATATCAACCAAACTCCAAAACCCATGGTGTGTGTATGTGTGTGTGTGTGTGTGTGTGTGTGTGTGTATGAGTATGAGTAAGTATGTGTGTGTGTGTGAGAAGGGGTAGAGAAAGAGTAAACTTTTGTTTGATTTTGGTATTATTTTTTTGTCTTATTGCTTTTTTATTTGAAAACTTCAATTTTTGTTTTGTGTTTTTTTTTAAGTGGGGGAGAGAGATGATAAAATTGTATGGATTTGAATATGGTAATTATTTTAGAAGCATTTTAGAGGAAAATGATAAAATATATTACATAAATATTTGAAGAAAATAGCAGTAGATTTAAACTGCACACAAAAATAAAAGATATAGTTAACTTACCTTTCTCAATGTAAATTTTGGTTAGCATTTTTTTATGAAATGACTCATTAAAATACTATATATAATATCTTAATTAAAATGAGATCATTTATAAAAAATTTCCTCCATACAAAGTAGCAAACTTTATCCTTTGTGAGAATCATTTTACCACATGCATTTATATTAATCATCATGTTGTACACCTTACATTCATACAAATTTAGTTGTAAATTCTGCCACAGTAAAACTAAAAAAGACACAGGATACACAGTAACCTCCTGTTGCTTAATCTGTCAATGTCCATGTGTAGCTATCCTATCTGTTTGAAAATATGGATGATCAGTCATTTGAATTCAGTTTTATCTAATTTTAAAGTCATCTCCAGATGGTGTAAGGTATTCTACTTGTTCTTCACAAATGCATGGCCTTATATAAAGTGCCATTTTGAAAGTAAATGACGTGAGAGTATAGAAACCAGCTATAAAAATTATTTTTGAGCCTTCCCTGTGAAGACACAAGGAAAGGATGAGATCAAGGACAGTTTTCTTAGTTCAAGCTCAATTACAAAAAAAAAGAAAAATTGACGTTATAAAAAGAAGTCATTTTGCAACTCTAACAACCCCTCCTCTGCTAAAGGTCTGTTTCATTTGTCGATATAGTCTTGATTTAGCTGTGGTAGTCTGGTTGAAAGAAGAATAGGGGAACACCAGGGCCTAGATGTGGTAGTGGGTGGGTAGGGGAACAGGGCAGGGGATGGGGGAGGGTTTAGGGGACTTTTGGGATAACATTTGAAATGTAAATGAAGAAAATATCTAATAAAAATTGGGAAAAAAAGAAATATATCCATGTATTTTTTATTTTCTAAGTTAATGGAGTATAAAATTTTAAAATATATATATATATATATATATATATATATATATATATATATAAAATATTTTATTTATTTATATTTCAAATGTTATGCCCTTTCCTGGTTTCCCCTCCAGAAAATCCCTATCCCATCCCTCTCCCCCCACTTCTAGGACGGTGCTCCCTTACCTACCCACTCCCAGCTCATGACCATGGCATTCCCCTATACTGGGGCATTGAGCCTTCACAGAATCAAGGTCCTCTACTCCCACTGATGCCAGATAAGGGCATTCTCTACTATATATGTGGCTGGAGCCATGGGTCCCTCCATGTGTACTCTTTGGTTGGTGGTTTAGTCCCTGGGAGTTCTGGGGGCTCTGGTTGGTTCATATTGTTCTTCCTAGAGGGTTGCAAACCCCTTCAACTCTTTCAGCCCTTTCTCTAAGTCATCCATTGGGGTCCCACTACTCAGTCCAAAGGTTGGCTGTAAGCATCAATTTCTGTATTTTTCAGGCTCTGGAAGAGCCTCTCCGGAGACAGCTATATCAGAGTCCTGTCAACAAGCACTTCCTGGCATCTGCAATTGTGTCTGAGTTTGGTGTCTGTATATGGGATGGATCCCCAGTGGGACAGTCTCTGGATGGACTTTCCTTCAGTATTTTTTGGTGTTTTAAGTCTTTCTATTAATTTCTATTAGAGTTGAAACTATTTAGTTACCATGGAAAGTATGTATAGTTTGCAGTAAATTTTGATTTTTTTTTGCTGGTTTATGTTTCTAGTATGGTTTGTGTTTCAACAAAATATAGTTTTATGAAAAATCTGTCTTTCAAGAGTCTTTAGCCGAGCTTATTCTCTTGCTTTCAGAATTGGTACCAGTGGTCTCTTTGGCATTTTGTTGTTACATGTGAATTTTTAAGGTGTTTGATTTATGGAAATTTTTTCTTTCTCATTCAGCTATGGCAGATAATTTTGCTTGCTACATAAGTCTAGGTTGTCAGTCATGCTCTTTTATAACTTGTATTTTTAATTTTCTTTAAAAGGAAATCAACTAACAAGCATTTTTGCTCAAATATATTCAAGAATTTCAGTTTTATCATGTTGACTATCAGTTGACTTGTTTATGTAGTTTGCATTTTTTCTGCAGAATTAAGAGCCTTTTTTTAATGTATTGGGAGTTATCTCCTGTCTTCTCCTTTTTATTTTCTTTCCTCCCATTTTGTCTTCAGTAACACATATTGGGATGGTTGGTTATGATCTACATATCTCTAAGATTGGATATGTTCTGCAATCATTATCATAATCTTCCTATGGAGGTAGGTTTTCACAATGTCTATTTACTGGTCAGATATTTTTTTCAACTTATCATGATCTTTGAGCAAGAGGCAAGAGAGGGAGAGTAGGGGAGAGAGACTAGTCCAGGGATGGGTTTTTGAAACCTCAAATCCACCTCTTCTTTCTGCAGTGATTAAAAAATTGATGATCACATGCTCCACTATGTTCATAACAGCCTTATTTATAAAAGCCAGAAGCTGGAAAGAACCCAGATGTCCCTCAACAGAGGAATGGATACAGAAAATGTGATACATTTACACAATGGAGTACTATTCTGCTATTTAAAAAAATGAATTTATGAAATTCTTGGGCAAATGGATGTATCTGGAGGAGATAATCCTTAGTGAGGTAACCCAATCACAAAAGAAGTCATTGGACATGTGCTCACTGATAAATGGATATTAGCCCAGAAACTTAGAATACCCAAACTACAATTTGCAAAACACAAGAAAATCAAGAAGGAAGACCAGCGCGTGGATACTTCATTCCTTCTTTGAATAGGAAACAATATACCCATGAAAGGAGTTACAGAGACAAAGTTTAGAGCTAAAACGAAAGGATGGACCACATAGAGACTACCCCACCGGAGGATCCATCCCATAATCAGTCACTAAACTCAGACACTATTGCATAGGACAGCAAGTGTTTACTGAAGGGACCCTGATATAGCTGTCTCATATAGAAGTGGATGCTCATAATCATCTATAAGATGGAGCACGGGGCCCACATTGGAGAAGCTAGAGATAGAACCCCAGGAGCTGAAGGGGTCTGCAACCCTAGAAGAGGAACAACAATATGAACTAACCAGAACCCCCAGAACTCGTGTCTCCAGCTCCATATGTAGCAGAAGATGGCCTAGTCAGCCATCATTGGGAGGAGAGGCCCCTTGGTATTGCAATCTTTATATGCCCCAATACAGGGGAATGCCAGGGCCAAGAAGTTGGAGTGGGTGGGCAGGGGAACAGGGCGGTGGGAGGGGGAGGGAACTTTCGGGATAGCATTTGAAATGTAAATTAAGAAAATACCTAATAAAAAAATTGATGTTCATTTCAAATGTCAGTCATTCCTATACATTTGAAAAATTACCATTGAAATTCTTTGCCCATTTTTAATCCTGTTATTTTTCTCTACTTATGGAGCCATTCATATATTTTGAACTTTATTACACACACACACACACACACATATATATATATATATATATATATATATATATATATATATATATTCTCTGTATGTATATGTATATGTGTATATATATATATATATATATATATATATATATATATATTTATATACATATATATATTTATTCTCTGTGCCATGAAAAACTTTTAAGTCAACTCATTCTCATTTATTTTTACTCTTGTTAGCTACAGTGTTAGAGTCTGTCCTTTGTAATCTATGAACACATTCATAGACCAATGTTATAGATCATTTTTCTTAGGTTTCCTGTGTTTCTGTGCACTTGCATATGCATGTATCTGTGTATGTGAGTGTGTGTGTGTGTGTGTGTGTGTGTGATGTGTGCCTGCCTACCTTTGTTCCAGACTAGATAAAGCTGGCTATATCATAAAGGTTGTTTTGTTTTGTATTTTTTGGAGGGTAGGCTGTAGAGATGGCCCAGCAGTTAAGAGCACTGTCTACTCTTCCAGAAGTCCTGAGCTCAATTCCCAGAAACCACTCAGTGACTCACACCCATATGTAATGAGATCTGATTCCCTCTTCTGGTGTTTCTGAAGACCATACAATGCACCCATAAATACAATAAACAAATCTTAAAAAATAATTATCCACACAAGATTGATCTTCAACCTTTAAGCCTATAATCTCGGAATTTAGGAGGTTGAAGCACAAGTACTCTGAGCTGGAAATCACAACATTTATCAAAGGATAAATTCTGAAATTCATGAAAAATAAAAAACATTACAACCATGTTATATAACTAAAGAACAATGTGTATGTGACAGTGCACATCTATAATACAGATGAGAGAAGACCATGAGTCAAGGCCAAAATGGGATACATAAGAAGAGCCTCTTCTCCAACCCAAATAAACCAAAGAAAAAGTATAATAAAGCAAGACAGAATTTATTTCAAAAAATAGTTAAAATTGGATGATGAAAATTGATAATATTATTACAGAAACATTACCCAATCTATTGGCACAAATAATTATATAACTTAGAAATCATATACCACCTCAAATTTGTACAAAGTTCTTAAAAATAACTGAAAACTGAAGAAGAGATGGACATTGGTGAAATTTATTTTTTACATAAAGTCATATACACAGTAGGACAGAGCAAAACAAGAAATCCAAAATTTTTTGGATAATAAATCAAGTAATGCTTGAACAAACTGATCAAATATCTGCTAGACCCATTGCAGAGATTAGAAAAACTAAGGCTCACACATGGGAATGATGTTCACTGTCTCTGAAGCTTTCCACAGTCAGCAGTGTGCCTTCTCTGTTTCATTCCCTACATTCTTTCCACCATTATTTGCATCTTTCCAAAAGTCTGTAAAAAGATAAATTTTAAAAAGATATGGAAATAAAGCTATCTCTTAATGCTCTATTTCATTAAATATCAGAATTATTGTAAAGCCGACTCAGCCAGCTTATGGAAATTTCTTTCCTTAAATATGTGGCTGATGGGTTGCATATAACTAATGGTTTTCAGACATCATTTGTAATTTCTAAATGGTTGAGCTATACTTGCTAAATGATTTTAAATGGTGCAACATCACAATAATTGACAGATATCTATTAATAACATTTCCTTCCAAATGTGTGAAAATACTATACTGTCTTCCTAGCTAGCATAAGCCAAAACATAAGCCAAAACAGACAAGTTAAGGACTGCCTAATAATGGTTTAGAGATCATTTTATGTTTGTCCTTAAAAACTACAGTGCCTGTTGGAGAATCAGAAGGTACCTAAGTGAATTAAGGTGCCCAGCACCAAGTCTGATGACCTGAGTTCAATCTAAAAGATCCACATGGTAGAATCAGAACTGACATCACCTGCAAACTGTCCTCTGAGATTCTCGAAAACGAATGCAGTGTTTTAGCTCTCAGTTGTTTCATCCTAAAATGAAATAAATATAATTGTTCAGCTATAAGAGCATTGATTTCTGTATCCTCTGAGTCAACAGAATCCTTTTGCTTAATTCAAACCAATAACAAGTTACAATATGTATACTGTTAACTTGAAAAGTAAGGTAGGACAAAGTGGGGGGTGGGAACAAAACCAAAAGAACAAAGAAAAGCCTTTGTGCCCCTTGTACTCTGATGTGGTTGCTATATACAAAGAGACAAATGAAGGCCCTGACCTCAAAGATAAAAAGCTACTAAAGATGACATGTTTTGTAGTTTTCTGTCCCCACTGCAATCTTTCAAAGCTTTGATGATAAGCACTACAGAACCATACACCAGTTAGTTCTCTTTGCCTTGTGTATAACCCGACACATGGATATTGTTACAAACTCCATATTTACATCTAATTCCATGGAAAACATATTTTCTCTCTTCTCTACACATGCTAATCATGATAATAAATACCATAATTTCTTCCGGAGAGTAAAGTCTGTTTGTTTTCCCCCTTTTTACAATAGAGTTTTCAGCTGATAATTTTCAATTGATAGCAAATTATTTTAAATACTTCACTTTGTGTGCTTTAGTATGCATAAGTACTTTTCCTATAATTTATGGCCCTATTATAATTCTAGCTATTCTTTATGCAGTTCTTTGACAGTCATTCAAGGTATCCTTCAGGACAAATAGAAGCAGGTAGTGATCCTGGGAGTTGAGATAATTAGGTAAGAGACTCCTAGCTCTGCAATACTTCCTAGAACCAAATGGTGATGGATGTTCCCACATGCACAGGGCAAAAGGATTGACAGAGTACAGGCAATAGCAACCTCAGAACAGGACTCTTATTAGCTGGAAAAGGACTGATGGTTACAATCAGTTAAGTGGGAAGTGGGGTTAGGGGATCACAATTTGATCTACCAGTTAGATGACTGAAGTTTAAGACTTGCAGAAAGCCATTCTAAAAATTGCTTGTCAGGCTTGCACTGGCCCAAGAACCCAAAAAAAAAATTAGAGTGATCGGTGTATAGATAAATAATTGAGAGGCTTACATCACCTAGAGTGTAGGTCTGTGTGCTAGTTAATGTCAACATGACCAAGCTAAAGTCATTGTAAAGGAAAGACCCTCAGGTGAAAAAAAAATGCCTCTGTGTTCAGCTGTAAGGCATTTTCTTAATTAGCAGCTGATGGAGGGAAGGTCCAGCCTATGGTGGGTGGTACCATCCCTGAGATTTCGGTTCTGGGTTCTATAAGAAGGCTTGATGTGTAGTGTAAGGGAATGCCATGGCAGTGAGGTGGGTGGGCGGGTGGGGGAGCACCCTCATAGAGGCAGGGGGGAGGGGGCATGGGATGGGGTTGTGGAAGGAAAACCAGGAAAGGGAATAACATTTGAAATGTAAATAAATAAAATATCCAATTTATTAAAAAAAAAAAAAAAAAAAGAAGGCAGAGGAAGCCCTGGGGAAGCAAAGCAAGCCAGTAAGCAGCCCATGAGTGTGTGTGTGTGTGTGTGTGTATGTGTGTGTGTGTGTGTGTGTGCACGCGCGCGGACACACACGCGCACACACACACACACACACAGCCTCTATATTTCCTCCTGCCTCAGGTTCCTGCTCTGATTGAGTTCCTGTCCTGACTGCCTTCAGTGGCGTGATCTGGAAGTATAAGAAAAATAAACCTTTTCCTCCCAAATGTGCTTTTGGTCATGATGGCTCATCATAGGTATAGTAACCCTGACTAAGATACGTTAGTACCAGAGGTGAACTGTTGGTGTGACAGACCTGATCATGATTTTTTTTTCCAAGATTTTTGGGGAAAGGATGTTGGAATTTTGGGCTAGAAAAACCACCAAGTGTTGAAGCACAGCAAGCTTTTCTTCGAGAGCTTGGAACATGAGAATGTTAAGAGCAATGCACAAGACCTAGCGTGTGAGGTTCCGGGGGGATCTTTGAGAGCCCCTGCAGACTCCTCTCAGTGCCCTTTACTATTTTGAATTAAGATTCTGTGGGTTCTCCTCAGCTGGGGCTGAAGAGTCAGACTTGAGTATCAAAAGACCAGAACCACTGAAGTAAAATCCTTGCCTTACTGGGACAATTGATGCTGAAGAGCTGGAGATAGGAAATGTGTGGTGCTTAAGAACAGACCCACATCCATGAGGTGCAAGCTTCTGCGAAGGCTTTCCTCGGCTCCTCACCCAGAAACTGTACTCCAGAAGTAGGTCAAGGTTGTACCTCGTGCTGGCAGCTGGAGTTAGTCATATGTCAGAGTCACGAGGTAGTACTTGTTTTGAAGGTATGAGGAGCCATGGAGAGCAGCATCAGGCGCTGTGTGTCAGGGGTGTCAGAAGAGGCGATTGGCGAAAGTGTAGCACAGATGCAGCAGAAGAACCAAGTCCTTTAGTGATAATGGTATTGCGGGATGACCACCAAGCACAAGAGTGGGGATGGAGCAGAGCCAGACTGAACCTAGGGGACAGCCTGGGTATGGAGAGAGAGAGAGAGAAGTGACCCAAGTCCTTTCAAGGGTTTGGGGAAGTACAGAAGACTATGAGTGAACCCTAGATAGAGAGTGAGTTATTTATTCTTTTGAAGTTTAATTTTTCTTTCTTGAAGTAGGGAAATGTTTAATTTATATTTTTTTAACAGGGGCCCACGTTTGAGAGAATAACTTGAATTTTAAAAGACTCTGGATTTTAAAAAGATGTAATTTTTAACTTTGCATTTTTAAAGACTGTGAGACTTTTAAAATTTGGAGTATTTCGTATTGTGATGTTCACACTAATGTGAGGATCAGTATGAAAGGAAAAGTTGTGCTTAACAATAGCCTGTTTGCTTGTCAAGTTTACAAGGGGTAGGTTGTGTTGGGTACTTTAAAGTTAACTTGACACAAGCTAGAATAACTGGAAAGGAAGCAAATCCAATTGAGAAAATGCCTTCATAAGATTTCGCTGTAATGCATTTTTTTAATTAGTGGTTGAAAGGGGAAGACACAGACCATTGTGTGTAATACTATCTATCCCTGGGCTGGTAGTCCTAGGTTCTATAAGAAAGAGGGCTGAGTAAGCCATGAGGAAAAAACCAGCATCCCTGCATGGTCTCTATATCTATCTTAGGTTCCTGCCTGAGTTCCTGCCCTGAAGTCCTTTAGTGATTGTACTGGCTAGGTTTGTGTCAACTTGACACAGCTGGGGTTATCACAGAGAAAGGAGTTTCAGTTGGGGAAATGCCTCCATGAGATCTAGCTGTGAGGCATTTTCTCAATTAGTGATCAAGGGCCCCTTGTGGGTGGGACCATCTCTGGGCTGGCAGTCTTGGGTTCTATAAGAGAGCAGGCTGAGCAAGCCAAGGGNCAAGGGAAGCAAGCCAGTAAAGAACATCCCTCCATGGCCTCTGCATCAGCTCCTGCTTTCTGACCTGCTTGAGTTCCAGTCCTGACTTCCTTTGGTGATGAACAGCGATGTGGAAATGTAAGCCAAATAAACCCTTTCCTCCCCAACTTGCTTCTTGGTCATGATGTTTGTGCAGGAATAGAAACCCTGACTAAGACAGTGATGGACTATGATGTGAAAGTATAAGTCAAATAAATACATTCTTCCCCAACTTGCTTTTGGTCATGGTATTTTATCTATGCAAAAGAAACCCTAACCAAGACTATCTGTTTAGGAGAACAAGTTCCTATTACAGCAAGGAATATAAAATCTAGTCTGTTTTATTTCATGTCTCCGACACTTTTTTTTTACAGTATAATATAAAATTTCTCCCTTTGTTGTGTTTTATAAAAAAGAAAAAGAGGGAAGTGATACATTTTGTGAGGGCACTGGTATGGTGTGGGGGAAGGGCATGGCTCTGCTGAGACATCCCTTCCCCCTAAGGTACCAGCCACACAACAAGTATAGTATAGAATAGAGTTTATTTAGAGCATAGGGAGGGGGATTGAGGGGGTAGTAGAGACATAGAAAAGGAAAGAGAGAGAGAAAGAGAGGGAGAGAGAGAGAGGGAGAGAGAGAGAGAGAGAGAGAGAGAGAGAGAGAGAGAGAGAGAAAGGAGGAGGAGGAGGAAGAGGAGGAGGAGGAGGAGGAGGAGGAGGAGGAGGAGGAGGAGGAATAGAGGAGAGACCAGTCATGAACACTTAGAAAAAGGGGAGTAGTGGAGAGAGAAGGAACAAAGGGGGAAGAGGATAAGAGAACAGGAGTGAGAGAGGAAGGGGCAAACAGCCCCTTTTTTGACTAGTCAGGCAAACCTGGCTAGGAAACTGTGGGACAGAGTCTAGAAAGAATGCTAACATCCTTCCCTTTACTCCCTTCATACACTGCCATGCAATCTTTCAAATTCATGGTATCTTTTTTCATTAATTATTATTGTATGTATATTTGAATGGATGGATGAATGGATAGATGATAGCTGATTGATAGATGATATATAGTTGCTAGATATATGATAGATATGTTGATAAGACAAGTGAGATGATAGATAAAAGATAGATTATAGATAGATTGATAGATAGATAGATAGATAGATAGATAGATAGATAGATAGATAATTTCTCAATATAATCTGCTCAGTGGTCATTGTTTATAATGCTACTTGTATGTTTTCAGGGCTGACCATTTGGCAATGAACAATCAATAGGAATGCTCTTACATGTGTTTTTATAACTCAGAATCTAAGTGGCTAGGGAATTAGATAGCAGTCCCAAACATTTGTTTTATAACCAAGGACCAGAGTGTGCATCCAAATACTCATGCAATACGTATGTCATCAAACACTGGTCTGTAATCCTATTCTGTAGGGACAGGAATGGGGGCTGGGTCTCTGATGTAGGAAGATTTCTTGAGGTTTATATGCTTTCAGACAAAGCTCCAAAAACTGATATATACCTTTCCTCAAAGGGAAATAGTCATAGAATAGTAGAGAAGAACTCCTGAAACACTCCTTTTTATTACACAAGTGCACACACACACACACACACACACACACACACATGGAGAGAGAGAGAGAGAGAGAGAGAGAGAGAGAGGATAAGAGAGAGAGAGAGAGAGAGAGAGAGAGAGAGAGAGAATAAATAATTTAAAACTCAAAATGTAAGAACTAGGAAAGGATATATTTCATGGTATTGGAAAGGTTATAACTAACCTGAGGTGCTGTTATGGCCTTTCACTGAAAACCTTTTGGCTTAGAGGCTTAGAGCCCTTTACCATGATTAAAATTGATCAGCATTTTAGAGACAGAGGCCCAGTTGTATATACAAGATCTCATAATGTTAATTCACACAAAAGCAAATGGATATTCTAGTTAGAGCACGAAATCTGGGGTATATCCAGAAAAATGCTTCCTTTCACCTTTTCCTAGAGAAGTAGATTTGAAATTGTCATGACTTCTTGACTACATCTCCCCAGGGAATCCTATCTTCATAGGGTGTTCTATAACCATAGTTTTGCTTATTTAATGGGTAGTTTTCAGTTTCTATCTTCTATTAGAAAAATTATCACTGTCCTTTCTTCCCACATAGAAAGAGTCTTCCAGAATTACTGTATATTACTTTTTAATCGCATAGACACCTTAGGCCATGTGTTTATGTGAAGTCAGATGAGAAGAAAGCACACTTACCCTTCTTTTGGGAGACAATAAAGAATTAAGAAATACAGAGAAATGATATCCCTTTGAACCAAAGGGATATTTTTCCTAGGCTTAAAAAATATTTCTGCCTTGATGGAACAGCTCACTTACCATGTCTTACTACAATCTCAAGAGGGAGCAAATTATGTATTTAATTACATCCATGTCAAGAGGTAATTTCATCTCAAAAATTAATTTTTGGTGCTTTGGAGTTATTGCACATTAAAGAATAGTCACACACACAAAAAAGCATGTGTGACCTGTCACAAACATTATAAAATTATTGACCTTCCACAGCTTCATCTGCACAACTATTGATTTTTTTCTGCCTTTATTTTGACATTTCATATGATTTCATCTAAGATTCATCACTGTGAAAATGTCAGGTTTGAGGATGTGCTTTTATTGTTTGGGAAGAGCAATCTTAGACATGGTTTACTACTTATCTATTAGAGGCAGTAGGATGGGAGTCATCGATGTTGAAATGATTTCAGCACCAAGTTCTCATACATATTTTTCCAGAGGTTTCCAGATTGCTCTTTTTTTTCCATCAAAGAAGTAAATTGGGTTGTCACTGTGGGTTGCAGATGCCAATAATTTCTCACCTCAGGCTCAAAATACTAAGCTCGTGAGTACTTTTAATTGAATATGTCCTGGAACATATATTGTACAATAAATTTTATAGAATTTCTAGGAGTTGGTAGAGTGATAGATATAGTAACAGATTTACAAATACCAGCAACTGAAGATTCTATAAAAATTAATGCCTTTGTGCTATTTCATCTTTAATGGATTATACTGTCTATATTTTAAAGTAAATACTTTGGATTATCTTTTCTTCTTCCCTTCCCCTACTGTAATGGAAAACAAACGGAATTTTAAAGATCTAAAATTGGATCTGTCCAAACACTTAAAATAAGTGTCTCTGTTTCACTTAATTAGCTTTTCCAAAATGACATTTACAGTTTGCTTAAAACAACAGAAACAGTAACAACAATATCAACTGAATAGTGAATAATTTCTAAGAAACAGATTGAACTACAGCCTAGGGGTATAGCTGAATGGTTGTGTGTGTGGTGGGGAGGTGTCATCTTTGGATTCCCAACAGCCAATTGCCTAGAATCTACAAAGTTTGTGGTTTATTTCTAGCCATGAGAAAAAGAAGATAGTTGATCAAAGAAAGCACAATGAAATGATTTCTGTTTCATTCATTGGTGAATGTGATTCTAGTGACTGGAGATTTTTATTATAATATGCTATCAAATACACTGAGAAATTCATTTCCTGTAATTCTAGGACTCTTAAATGTTTGCACTATCTTAAAACCAAGTCATTGTAACAAAATACAATTACATCTTTAATGGCATTTTTCTTTTAATTCAATGGAAAAGCCTGTGTTTTTAAAGAATGTTTAATGTTTTAATTATGGTGTTTGATTCAGTGACGAACAGTTTCCCTAATGAGAGCTGGCATACATAATGACAGTCTACAGTGTTTTATTTAACTAATCAGATTTTGCCTTCAATCTCACTGTCTTTTACATATTCAGAGCAAATGCACTTATGCTAGCATGTGTATTAATGTTAATTGAAGATATTCAGGTGGATGACAAAGAAAATTATTCTCCTCGGGGTATCATCTTCCCTTGTAGTTTAAAAAAAATGAACTTTCAAGAGCTGCATATATAAATTTGAACAAAATAGTCTCCTTCACATGTCTATGATAGATTGTGTAAGGATTTGATCCCCACTAATGAGAATGTCTATGGCAAAAATCTATGTCTCACAAAATGAATTCAAACAGTACATAGAATTTTTAAAAGAAAATTTACATTAAATCTGAGATGTAATTTCTATTGTATAACTGTAGGGTATTTTAGTAAATTCATTGGCTTTGTTTAGAATAAATTTATTTTGACCAAAAAAAAGAAAACATGATAGAGAAGAGATTTATAGACATAATAGGACAAAGCAAAATATGTAGGTGAAAATCTTATGAACAAACATGTAAATTAAGCTCAAAATACAACATAGTTACTTGAATATGAAAAATGAGGGAACAGTATGTAAAGAAAAACTCAGCTGGTTTGTTTGCATGTCAAATGGCCATTGTTATATAGACCAGCACCAGATCTATTGCTGCCAAGAGAGTTTTCAAAGAAAACACTCTGTCTGTGAAACTTGTGAAATATTTAGAACTATTTTGCTCTCTGGAATACAGAGCAATAGAACTCCCCCCAACACACACACACACACCCAATGCATGTATTAATTCTTTATTCAAACCACCACATATAAAAGATACTTTAAGAGGTCTGATAAAATTGCAGAACAAATGGTCTGTATTGACTCTAAGCAGAATAAAACAGGAAAGAATGTAAGTGTTCCCACAATGGGACCACAGGGAGAACAAAACACAGTTTGAAAGCACAAGAGAAATTACAGACTGATACTTTAGCAGACACATAAAAGGCTTAAAGAGAATTGAGAAATGGTGTAGCCACTGGAAATTGCCGCTTAAAATAAGAAGATTCAATGGTGTATTGATTGAAATGTAAATCTGAGGTTGTTTATCATTCAGTTGATCTGTGAACTGAAGCCATTTTTTTTCTGCTACAAAAGAAAATTCGGGTTCTGATGGTGGCAGAGTGGTCCTCCCTAACAACAGAAACCTGAGTGCCAAGTACCTGTTCATCCCATCCCACTGTAAACTCCCAAACTTTTCTCCACTCTGCTTCCTCCCTGCATGCTAACGGGTATGCCACTTTCTTCATCTTAGCAGATTCCAACAAGTAGATGTCTGAGGTTATAGAGGAGCAACCAAAATATTAGCTATGCTTCTAGTATTTATCTTAACCTCAGAGAGCAAGGAAAAACCATTTCTTCTGAATATCACTTGTCATTTGCTCGGACACATTCCATTTTTTCTTGGGGGAATGACAAGCATTGAAACAAGTTCTAGCCACATATTCCAGGCTAGATTGAAACTCACAATTCTCCTGCCTCTGCCTCCTATATGCTAGGCATATGCCACTACACTGGGCTCTTTATGACAGTATTTTTATTTACAACCATTTTAAAGATTTTTAAATAAAAATTATTAGTTGAATCTACACTGATATGACAGGTCATTTGCCCACACACATTAAATAAATGACCCATAAATTAAATGTGAGTATTCATGTTCCGCCATTTTTAACCTCAGCCATCCCTTTCTGAATAATGTCACCTTTGGTTAACCACAGTCCAGTAATGGTAGCCAGGGTGGGCCCAACTTCAGCTTTTTCTAATCAACGATGTGGAATAGCAACAAACTTGCCTCCTCTATCTATTTCTTCATGCTGTAAAATGGAATAATAACAGAGTTCATGTGAAGAATAGATTAATCATGCTATGAGTATGCAAGGGTAATTATGACAAAATTAGTGCAGACACTTAAATTAAACAAGAGAAATTTACTTCTCATTTTCTTAGAGGCCTGAATTCAAATATTGAGCAGAGGTAGCTTTGGATTTCTCTGTAGTCTGGCCTTGCCTGTGAGAAGATTACCCATTTTTCTGTATCCTCATGGGTCTTCTGTGTGTACAAACTTCTGTAATCTCAATGGGATATATATATATATATATATATATATATATATATATATATATATACACACACACATACATACATACATACGTACATACATACATACATATCCTCATATGGGCAAACAACCTCTAACTCTCATTCTAAGTAAACTACTGCCTCAGAGATGTTGTTACAAAACGTATTTTGAGGACCCAATACTTAGGGCCTTAATGTATCAATATATGGGTGATCAGCATTCAGCCTGTGACAACTATAAAAAATTCAAGAAAACAGACAGGCATGATGTCACAGGCCTATAATCATAGCACCTGGGAGGCAAAGCAGGAAGAGTATGGGTTCCAGACCAGGTTAAGGTACATATTGAGACCTATTTTCAAAGAAAGAATCAACAGATCAGGATGATCTTAGAGGTAGAGCTCTGTCCAGTCTAAACTGTCTAAACTCCTCCATTCTATCTCCAGGAATCCTGCCTTTGCATCTCCCTAAAGCCTATAGCTATTGGCTATTTAACACCCAGGGAATTCAATGGTGATAGAAACATTCTTTTCCCACTTCCATCTTGTCCCCCTTTGCTTCTGATAATTTTTTATGTCTTTCTCTTATTTTACCAATGAATACATATTCATTTTTTTTCTTATTATCTAAAGATAGTTTCAAACTTTTATTCTAGAATATGGATTCTGTTACAGTTTGAAAATAAAAATGCATAGTGCCATAAGTTGGACAGGTGGTCCCAGATGGCTTCTTCTTTGGGGAAGTACTGGAAACTTGGGGTAGCAGTGTCTAGGCCACAGCAGCCTGTCTTTGGGAGCACTGTCTTTGGGAGCACTGTCTTTGGGAGCACTGTCTTTCTTTGTCCTTCTGTTTCACTCTTTCATGCTCTCTGTGTCCTGGAAACTAGGAGGTAATAGCTCCTCCCTCACTTTATTTCTGCCACCGTGATGCCCTCATTGCCTCAGGCCTAAAACTAAGGAACACAGATATCATGGAATGAGATCTCTAAAACCATACCCTGAAATAAATTCTTCATCTTTTAAGCTGGGATTAATTGTCACAAGTAATCTCAAGTAATTATTAGAGTGCTGAAATGACTGACACCCGGGTGAGCTTTAGCTTTGTACTTTTACCTTTAAGTCAATATTCTCTCTGATGATCAACTATGAACATTTCATTATTTCTTAACAAATAAATAAAATTTTCAGCTCCCAGGGATTCCCTGTTATCTTGTTCATGCTGATTAAAGCCCTTATTTTATATTATGTAAATTGCAACATTTTCTGTTACTACAGAATATTTCATGAGATAGGACTGACTTAACTAAGATATTCAAGCAGGTTGATGAACACATATAATAACTATCACATTTATCACATATGAAAAACTATGTGTCAAAGGCCATTACAGAGCTGAGATAATAGCAAAAATACTAACAGCTATTTTAAGCAACACTCATTGTATTCAGAAAAAATTATCATTCAGAGAAAATTCAAGATAGCACAAAAAGTATAATAAAAGGTAGAAACATTCACACAGGACTTTTTCATTCCTAATTCCAGTGTTGAGAGTCTGACAACTGTGTTCTAATCAATGTTCAGGTAGGGTAAAGTAACTGATGTTAAAAAACCTTTGTAAGAACTCTGCAACTTGTTAGAATACTCTGACTCTGTCAATTAACTTTTTTTCATATTATCAGCATATTGCATTAAATAATACTGACTCCTTAACCCTGAATGAATGATTCTAACTTTGTAGTGATCACAAAAGAGGAAAAGCATCAACATATACATCAGAAAAACATCTACACAGAAGGTGAAAATTACTTCATCTTAAGGATATAACTTCCCATGCCCAGTTCTTGGAGAAAACTAGATTAAGGGCTCACACCTAGAAACCAAGAACATGCAGTGCCTTACCTTATATAAGAAAGCAAAAATATGTGTACTTCATGAAAGTCTCAGCTTTTTAATCTTCAGTCAAGCAGTCTTGGTAGAAACTAGAAGTATACATTCCAGAACAGGAAGATCTTTGCGCATAGCAAAGGAAAAAATAATTCTGACAAAGTGTGGAACTGCTGGAATAGTAGAAGTGAGCACTAGAAATCCGATGAGAGTTCTAAGCGATATGACTTGCCTCATCACAAATGTTCAGAAACTGAATGTGAACGATGTTTTAATTTGCATTAGGATTGCCTAACTGATCCAGGAAGCTCCTGGAGCAGTGCTGAGGAGCCAAGCCCTGTGGATTCAAGGGCCTGTGTCAGTACTTCTCCTATTATAGAGTAAATTTTCAGCGGGCGTGGACTTTACACTTGCAAACACGGTTCTTGCAAATGGAGTAGCCAGTCTTTTTTTCTTTTTCTTTTTCTTTTCTTTTCTTTTTTTTTTCTTTTTAAATAAGGAAGGCTGAGCCTGGAAAAGTTTTTTTTTTTCCAACTTTTATTATATAATTTCTTCATTTACATTTCAAGTGTTATCCAGAAAGTTCCCTACAAAAAATTTGGTATATTTACACAATGC